>JAYESA010000015.1:36516772-36928928 GCA_036927795.1 Iris macrosiphon | reverse complement strand
TTGAAACAAGTTGGGATCCTGGGATCAAAGTTTCATTTTCAAGGTTGAGGTCCTCTGTTCTTTTTCAACTGCAAATGGAGGTCAGAGGCCTCCATCATGTAACCCAAAGTCTATGCTTAATTGCACTTTTCGCCTCCGGCAACCTATATCAAGGGCATGACATTCCTATATATATATATATATATATATATATATATATATATATATAATTGGAAGGAATAATTCGCTTTCCAGTGGGATCGAACCCACCCAGCCAAGATGCATTATGTCTCCACTTGCTAGCAATAACACACACATATATATAGTAGTCAAAGGCATGCCTCGAACCTCACTAGACGAGGCGTCTTTCTCCGACCGCACCCAACGCACGCCTTATATATATATATATATATATATATATATATATATATATATATATATATATATATATATATATATGGTAGTTAAAGGCGCACCTCACTAGGCGAGGCGTCTTTCTCCCCTCTTTCTCCGGACTCCACCCAAGCCCGCCTTATATATATATATATATATATATATATATATATATATATATATATATTAAAAAAAGGTGGCTCATATCCCTACATGAGCCAATGCACATGTGGACCAATAGGAATGGAGTGTACTAGTGCACATGGGATGTAGGAATCCATTCATAATGGTCCACATGTGCATGGCTCATATAGGTAGTCTCATATCCCGTTTACCCTATATATATATATATATATATATATATATATATATATATATATATATACGATCCGGATCGGGAGCCCGGTTTTCAGAGCCCCGCCAAAGCCCTACTCCCCCCTCGTTTGTTGGATTGAGCGGGAGGGAGAGAGAGGCTTGATCCGACGCACGAGAGGGGGGGCCGGGGCTTTGGCGGGGCTCTTGATCCGGATCCATATATATATATATATATATATATATATATATATATATATGGGGCGCCATGGGTGCGGCCAGAGAAAGAGGGGAGAAAGACGTGTCGCCTAGTGAGGTGCGAGGCGCGCCTTTTACTACTATATATATATATATATATATATATATATATATATCGATCCGACGCACGAGGGGGGGGGGCGGGGCTTTGGCGGGGCTCCAGAACGGGGCTCTTGATCCGGATTCATTCATATATATATATATATATATATATATATATATATATATATATATATTGAAACAGATAATTGAAACAGATAATTGTGTTACAGACTCCTAGTCCGAAGGCCTACAAACTCGGTCCGTAGGCCACACTCCCAGCCCGAAGGTCCGCACTTGCATGGCACCGCGCCCGCACCGCATCCCATCGCACCCGCACTTGGCCTGCATCCGGCTGCCCTCATATTAATTTTTCTACAGAAAATTAAATGTGCTTCCCCCGTTGCTCGAAACCTGCAACCTCGGGGGAGGGGGTTATGTCTCACTCTAACCACTTGAGCTAGAGATCCTTGGCCGCGCCTGATATATATATATATATATATATATATATATATATTATATATAACTTTGAGGCAGGGAGAGCCCTTAACTCATACAAGTGGGAGGGAGGTAGTCATTTCCACGGTTGTCAAAGTTCGCTACAATTGAAATAAAAAAACTAAAATTTGCTACAAGTGTGGTAAGGAGAATACAAATTCTTGTTAGTTCTGTTGACTACTACTACTCTGCTAGTTTACTTAGTTATGTTTTAACATATTTTTGTTGATTTTAATATGTTATTTGGTTTTATTTCTAACATTACTAATTTATTTATGTATATCTTTATTATTATTTATGCGCCTCGCTTTGCTCGGACGCGGGCCTTAAATGCACCTTGCACCTCGGACGATATGGACCTTTGCATCTCGAGCGCGCCTTGCACTTTTGACTATATATATATATATATATATATATATATATATATATATATATATGTGTGTGTGTGTGTGTGCGCGCGCGGCGCGCGCGCTTCAAGTGGTTAGAGTGAGGCATATCCCCCCAAGAGGTTGCTAGTTCGAGCAACGAGAGACGCATATCAATTCCATTGTAGAAAATTAATGTGAGGTACGGTTGCGGTGCGAACCTTCGGGTAGGGATATGGCCTTCAGGTCGGGATGTGCGGGACCTTCGGGCCAGGAGTCTGTAAACAATTACCTTGTTCCAAATATATATATATATATATATATATATATATATATATATATATTGAAAGAAGGTAATTTTATTGGATGAAGAAAAGAATCAATACCTCTACACTAAATATTCTCCTACAACTAGGAACTAAGAAGGCAACAAAAATTCTAAATCACTGTCTATATTATGTTGTATCTATATGACGGACGTAGATAGGTTAAAAATTCGTCGATTTCTTTCCCACGACAAGTGTAATACCACTGATAGAAGTCGCATCTTAGTTAGTTGTTACTTCCCTGATTGCGAAGAGAGTCCTATCTCATATAATGTATCAATTAGCCCGCAACTGGATTCGGTAGAGAGCCCCATTTTAGATCGCTGAAATTGTCATATGACCAATGTTCTAAACAGCGATAGGCGGGTAGTGCGCGGCGGAAAGGGTCCACCTACCGCCTATGATGCCTAGGCGCCACCTAGACGTTTGATACATTTTAGATATTTTTTACTATTTATCACTGTTTTTGCATAATATGCATATTTTAAGAATTTTTTTTATGCATAGCTAAGTTGTAGAACAAATATTTATGAAATTTAAATCATGTAAAAGTGACTCATAGGTCCATAATGCTTGCAAAACTATTTTGCCAAAACATCTAGTCTGGTATTGCTCCGTCTAGGCGTTCGCCTACACCGCCGCCTAACTCATTCTACTACAGAAATTCAATTAGAATACACCGCGTGCCACGTACTCACCTCTGTCTATGTCGTCAAACCTCCGTTGGCCGTCTACTCCATCGCCAAGGCGTCAATGGCTAAAGCGGTGCGGAGGGCGACCGTCTACCGCCTAGGCGGCCGAGACGGACACCATTTAGAACACTGCATATGACCCGGGTGAATTGGCAATGAAAAATCAAGTGAATCCCTTGTCTCATCTACATTATGTTGTATCCCTATGTCGGACGTAGATAGGCCTTAAAAATCTGCTGATTTCTTTCCCGACACGTACCACACTGCTAATAGAAGTCGTATGTTAGCTTTTGTGTAGTCGTTACTTCCCTGATTGTGAAGAGAGTCCCATCTCAGATAATGTATCAATTAGCCCGCAACTAGATCGGGTAGGGAGCCCATTTTAGATCGTTGAATTTGTCGTATGGCCCGGGTGAATTGGCAATGAAAAATCAAGTGATCCCTTGTCTCAGCCCCTGCTTGGCACAGAACACAACCAATATCCCGTATGGATATACCAAAATTATGTAAAATTACGTAATTGATCTTTTGTTATAATGGATTACGGATCGCCTTGTATAAGCAAAGCTTCGTCTTAACCGAAGCTCCCTTTGTCCACACAAAATCACCACTCTAGTCTTATGCTACAGTTGAAATAAATCAAATGCCAATGTAAAGGAGAACTAACCATTATGCAACCCATCCCAAATCCATCGATCCCTTGTGCCCTCAACGTCCAGTGGGATATCTTCAATTTTAGCGGAGAAGAGAAGGCCCATCAGTTGAGCAGCTACATCCAATTGTCAATTCCGACTCAGGCTACAAACGCTTCTCTCCCAATCAGTTTGAACACCGGCCAACCCAATCGATCCACCATACTTTGGTGATTAATTCATGGATCGAACCAAAGGCTTGTTGTTGAACCATTGCACACTACCCGGCTAATCACATGTTGGATCCGAGCTCTATGGTTTAGAATGCTTTTGAATGTAAAGAAGTCATTGTCGATATGTTTAGTCCACATTGTTTTTGACTAGATACTGACCTATAGTCCACTCAACCCATAAAGATCTGCCCTCCAAGAATTGTCAGGCCAACTTGAGGTAAGCAATATCACGAAGAGTCCAAAGAGAACGGAGTCCTAGACCTCCCTCTTCTTTAGTGCGACACAATTCCTCCAACATATAGTGTGGATCCCCCTCGCCAAACAAACTTCGCACAATCCTTCTCAGTTTTACTAAATGTTGAAGATGGTACAAGGATAGCTTGTAGCCAATATAGAGCAATAGCCGTAATGATTGCATTGCTCACACCAACTCTAGACGACCACCAAAAGAAAGCAGTTGGGCTTGCCAACCCTCCAACATTTTCTGAATATAATCAACAATCCCCTTGCAATCTGATTCCCTGACCTAATAAATCGAGAGAGGAGATTCAAATAACGAACAAGGAGCTGACCTGATTTTATGCCAAGTAGTGTCCATAGTGCCTGATACGGGTAAGTTCTATTAAAATAGACTCTACTCTTATCTCTATTCAGCTGCAACCCTGACCATTTGCAAAACTCTTCCATTAGCTCTGTCAGGGACCCTATGCTCCTGTGAGACGGCTCGAGAAACACAACTCATCATCATATATAACATGAGACACTATAGCAGAATACTGCTTGAATAGGGGGGAAATCTTCCTTCTGTGAATCGCCACATCCATGAGACAGGTAAAATACTCCATGGTTGTGGTAAATAAATAGGGTGATAACAGATTCCTTACCTCAGACCAATGTTGCTCCCAAAGAAACCTTGTAGTTAGCCTTTAACTAGAAAAGAGAATGTTGGTATAGTAATACATTCTCGTACTCTATCAAACCACAACCCCTTCGAACCCCATGCTCAACATAAGCTGACAGAGAAAGTCCCGATTAACCGTATCATACACTTTTCGAAGATCCAGCTTAATGCAAGCTTTACGGCCTCCTAATTTGTTGAAATTCCTTACCATCTCATAGACAAGCAGACAATTTTCAGCTATGGTCCGACCCTTAATGAATGTGGTTTGATTAGACGAGATTAACCCTGCATAAGCCTTGCATCCTGCAGCACATAAGATGTGCAATAATTTTATATATATAATTACAACAAGAGATAGGTCGAAAGTCACCCAATATTGTTGCTACTTCTTCGAGATTAGAGTTATGAAAGTGTGATTCAGTTATTTCAGCAGCCGGTCCAAAGCAAAGAAGTCCTGAACCACTTCTAAAACTTGGCCTTTAATTATATCCCAGTGCTCTTGCTATTTACAGAACTTAGCACTGAAGCCATCCTAACCAGGAGCTTTAGACTCCACCTCTTCCATTAATATCGGATTGCGAAGTAATCGATTCCCCTCCTGTGTCACCACTCTTACAAATTATTCCAGGAAAGGCCGTAGCATAATCAGATCTATTATAGAGTTGGGTCTAGTAATCTACTGCCTCCCTATGAATATCTTGGTTATCCGATACCACCCTACCCTCCAAGTCGACAAGATTGTTGAAGCTGTTCATGTGTTGTCTAGGCTCGAATGCTAGTATGAAAGACCTTCGAGCAATGATCTCCATCTTTAAGCCAGCATTGGGCTCTTTGCATTAAGTGAAGTTCCTCTTGGAACCGGGCACTCCTTACTGTCTCCTGCAGTATAACATCTTGAACTGGCAAGTCTTCATCCGTAAGGGCTATCTGCAGTTGGTCCTGAATGGAGCGAAGTTCATTCTCCAGAGACTGGAGATGGGAATTAGGTCAGGCTTTGTTCCACTCTTTGAGTTCCCATTTAACAGCCTTCAGTCTGTGTCAAACAAAATTGCCTGTTCCCCTCCAGTGGCTCCTGAAATCCCTGCACACCGCATCCTGGCACCCCTCTTTCTCAGGCCAAGAATTGCAAAAATCTAAAAGGCCTAGCCTTGGGACGAGAGCAACTCACTACTGAACCAGGATAGGACTATGGGCACTGGTAGTAGCAGCTAGACGCTCTGCTAATACCGATGGGAACATATCCATCCATTTGCTATTACCAAGAGCCCAATCCAACTGACATAAGATGCGCTTATGGATTGCCCTTTAGTTCCAAGACCAGACATGACCGGAGCGCGATAAGCAAGTTAAACCAGAACCCAGCAGACCATTGAAAATCAGTGAGGATATTATCAGGAACAGTTCTTCCCCCCAACTTCTCATGACTATATAAAATATCATTAAAGTCACCTACAATGATCAGAGGAGCAGAGTCACATATGGCCAAACTAACTGGAATAATGTCTTGCCACAATTGAAATCTCTTGGAACGATCATTATACCCATAGACCGCTCCTACTACCAGATGAAGCCCTGCTTGATTAATGAAGTCAATCACTATCAACTGCTCAGCACAAAACCAAATCTGACCCGACCATATTTTGGTTTTTCGCAATATCCATATTCTAGCCATATCACAAGTATGGAGGTTATGAGCCGACTGACCAATAAGTAGACGTGGACGTCCTTCTCGATAGCTTAATTGGTGATCTAATCTTGGTCTCCAACAACGACACAACGGCTCTAATCTCCCTCAATCGCCCGGTCAAATATGCCCCATGGATGCTTCATGTGATAATCGACATTACTGACGAGAATTGACCCATTTGTTACTTCTGGGACTCTCTCTAAGAACTCTGGGAAAGTGCAGCAATGGAAGTCTAGTCAACGCGCGACTACTTGTTCCACTAACGATCTGAATCCAAGGCAAATGGAAATTCTTCTCGGCAGCAACGAGTTCTTCTAGGATACTTCGAAATTCCAACACGTTGAAAGGTTGGTTGCCGAATATAACGTGAAACCTTCTTTGTTGTTGTGGCTTTTGTGGGGAGTTGTAGCCCACGTGGCTTGAGAGAAACCGGGATCGCTCGGGACCGATCTCCTTGATGCAGCTACCCAAGGAATGGCCTTGGGGGGGGGGGGGGGGGGGGGGGGGGGGTCTCCTTGTATTTGTGGAGTGAAACTACAGGTAATTGGAAGACTCGTTATCGATCCTGTGATAGACGGTTCTCCTTCTTGTATTTGTGGAGTGAAATTTCAAGAAAGTGGAAGCCATGTTTTCAGTCATGTGATGGACTATTTATAGAGAGAACGCCTCTATAGAAGTGTCGCGGAACTACTCACATGTTCTGTGAAACTCAAAAGGATTGACCGCTAGTTATGGGGATAACACCCACATTTTCCTCCTCTCATGGCAGGCCATGATGACTGGTCGTGGGTGCTACACGTGGCATCCCACTAAGGACATGGATCCTCATCAACCGCTCAAACGGTTTGGCAACATTGGCACAGAACCTGCAGTGTCGTGGAAATAGTATGCTATGCGGCGCGTTAGTTATGGGGATAACACTAAGGACATGGATTGACGCGGTCAATCCATCCCACTAAGGACATGGATTGACCGCTAGTTATGGGGATAACACCCACGTTTTCCTCCTCTCATTGCAGGCCATGATGGCTTGTCGTGGCTACACGTGGCATCCCACTAAGGACATGGATCCTCATCAACTGCTCAAACGGTTTGGCAACATTGGCGCGGAACCTGCAGTGCCGCAGAAATAGTATGCTCTGTGGCGCGTTAGTAGGTTGTACATAGTGTCGCGGAAATGCTCAATTCTGTGGGGCTTTTGTTCCGCATGGCCTGTTATCGATCATTATTTCCTCAGGACTGATGTTTGTTCCACCGATACCACGGGACTCTTGTGTTCCGCGGGACTAGATTGTTATGCAAAGTAGTCATTTTTAAGCGTCAACACTAGTTAATCAGAATGTAATGGACACATGAGCAATCAGGGGAAAAAAAGAACGAAAAAAGGGGTATATTACAGCTAGCTTTTCCAAGGTTTGGAGCCAATAAAACTATAGCTATAAAACAAATATATGAAGAGAGACCAAAACTGCCAAACCCACCACTTAAGTTGTGGGCCCAAAACCAAACTTTGAAGTTAAAAGTTGTGTTAGGGTTTCTCGCCGCCATAAAACCATTCATCTCTTCAGCCCCCAAAAATCCACTTTCACCAACTCACCTCTCTCACCAGTGTAGCAGTCCAGATGCAGTGAGCGGCTGGGACCCGCCGAGCGATAGCAAGTTTACACTAGAAACTTGTATGTATACTTGAACACCGCCGATCTGAATCCAACACGAATTGGAACATGTATCACACGGATCCGTGTCGGATTCGAATCCGACACGCGTTCAGTGCCTGTCCAGCCATGTCCTTGCTTCCCAGCCTGACAACTATGTTTGTTGCCTATAACAATGTTAAAATAACTTTTGCAAGTTGATCCATCCGATATTATTGAATTTATACATATTGTTGTCTATAACATGTAATATGCCTAGATCTACTACGATTCCCAATGGTCCCATAAATCTTCAACAATAAAACCTTTGCATCAGTTACAGACCGTGGTTCTTTTGTACATCTAAAAATGAAATATGCAAATGGCCATCTACAATTTTCCAATTTTATGAAATCATGAAATAGCATGTTTATCCGCAGAAACCTACAAAGCTTTTGCAAATAAATCTCAACTCGAAATGACTTTTGCAGCTCTTATGATCATGCAAATTATGTAATAATACACTCAGTGTGTTTTGGCCCACATTAAGTAAATGGCGTTCAAAAAGACCCAGAATGACTCTTTCAAGTAGTCCCTTATGACAAAAAATAGGCAACCATAATAAGTTTTCCCTCATAAATCCTTTTACCTCCCAACTGTTCCATCATATGATAACAAATGTCCTTAAAGCAGCTAACTAATGTACAATTTCTGTTGACCAACATATATGGGCAAAAAGAAGAGCTTCCATCAAGATGATGGCTTTGCCACCTCATCTTTTAAGCAAATCTATTCTGGAGATTTGAGCAAAATCACTAGCTCCCCACTCAGAAACATTTAGGGATACGAATACAGCTATGTTTTTCATGAGTAATGGAGCAACTTTCTTGCAAAGTTCATATAATATCAAAGAATTTACCTTTCACTATATTGTAAGTAATTCCACTCACTAAGAATCTATAACACTTATAATTTTAGATGTTCTTTACAAAACTAATATATTTGTTTGCGCACATGCATAACACCTACCTTCTAACTAATTGATGAGGAAACCTTTGAAATTAACCTGAGTAAGTTTAGATTAAGATGCTACCTACACACTGAACCATTTAATGAATTGTGTAATTGACATTCAAATATCTCACTGTTATTGATATAACTTCATCAGGAGCAATGCAATGTATTTTTCTTAAAATGCTACCTACAGAGTTATCTCAGATGTGGATATAACTTTCATCTCAGTGACGGTGGCAGATCATCCTAGTGGCAGTGCGGCATTAAAATTGAAGGCATATCTGAAATGAAAAAGTTCTACACAAAATCATTGTTTCAAATTCAAATAACTGACCGCATGCATGTTAGGATAACTTTGCTTGCAACTGACATAAAACATAGTACGAAGAAAGGCATAGCTTGAAGGACTTACCTTACTGAGTTTTCAAGCATCACTCCGAGTCTGATGGCTCTTCAGAGTCAGAGAGTGGCAAAAGAGTGCAAATTCCAAGCATATGCCCGTTGAGGCATACATAATACTCTATGCCATCATCATAAGAACCCAACCTGCTGCTTGCACTCCTTGGTATCATCTTGGCCTGTAGCATGCTCCACAATTTTGCCTTGCAATACGGACAAACCTCCGAAGGATGGAGCTTGGCCTCCCTATCAATCAGCAGCCTCCTAACTTTTGAATTGGAAAACGATCTGAAGATGCCACGAAAGAACCCAATATCACCCTCTTCTCCTTGATCAAGGTGCTCGCAGGGATCTGATACGTATAAAACGTCTGTTCTGCACTGTGGAATAAGAAAACTTTTGCCTGATGTCCCGGAAAACCGTGTCCTATAGACAAAGTGGCCAGGAATGTTAATGCTGTTGAATAGACCCCCTCTAGTGCACCCGGGACAGTAAACTAGAAGTTTTGCAAGTGCTTTCCAGTTTCCATCAACACTATAGCTTCCACTGGATTGCATATGTAGCATCATCTTTGGGGCCCGAGTTCGGAAGAATTCTTTCCACAAAACCCTCTTGGCAATATCATCAAACCATTTGCAAACAGAGGACATTGTCGCAATTAATTTAGGGTTCCAGTTGAGGTGTTGGAATACTAGGAATATTGCATCCTCACTTAAATGACCCTTCATGCATACGCAAGCTGCCGAGTGTGTACAACGGTACTTCTTCGCAACCAACATTCTTTCCGACCTTTATAATTGGCAGCTGAGATAACATTCAAAAGCTTAAGTCTTTTATGTCACCCTTATTAATAATAAATTTGATAATACAACATGGATAGACAATCTAATTAATTATTAAGATTCACGAGCTTTTCAACTATTTGTTTTAAACATGGTTAGAAGTAAGCTTATTTACGAATCTACAATAGAGACGATTAAGCCTGAGGATTATTATATATATTTATTACAATAAAGAAAAGAAAAACTTAGTGATCCGAAATAAAGGCTTTTGCACTTAAATACCATGAATGTTGCCCTGTGTTCATGTTAGAGTTAGATATTAGCCAAAAGGTCTTAGCTCCTCTACTATGAGTTTCTCTTATTGGGAATTGGGAGTAAGACTACCCCTCTACTGGGCTTCCCTTATTAGGCGTACATATATCCTCTTACCCCTAAATAAAGAGCCATAGCTCTTGATACATGGTATCGGAGCCTCCATTTACTTCCACTACCATTTCCTTCATATCTCCCTAGGGTTTCATCTTTTCCCTATTTTTACTAGCCCCCTTCTTCTTTTTCCTCCTCCCTTCTACTCCTCCTCCTCCTCCACTTGTTGGGACAAGTGCAATAGCAGCAACAACAACGGCAACCTCCTCCAAACCTACATCCTGTCATCGCCTCTCCGGTCATCCTACCGCCGGCTACCTCAATAAAAAAAAGTGAAACAAGGAGAGGGAAGTGTGACATCATCCCTAGGCTACATCACCATGCCACTTCATCATGTCACATCATCATGCCAAGTTTTTTTTTTTTTTTTGGGAGATGCCCAGTGATACAGACGTTAAGTTCTAGATTTCTTGTGGAGTTATGTTCTTATTGCATCTATTTTGTCAACAGAACGCCCTCGTATATTAATAGGGTGATCAGGTTTCCTATTCTTGCCTTCATACTACAGAACTCTATCCAGTTACTCGTGTTTCGGGTAGTAGGTTGCCTGTGTCCACAACTTAACTTCAGTCTTGACCTTGATAATCTCTCTCATTGCTATCAACTATATTTTTCTCAGCTATTCACAGTTCCGGAAGGGTTCACCACTGCTATGATCCTATTACATATTGATCACGTGTCTCTGCGGATGTAACATTCATTAAGGATACTCCATACTTTTCCACTTCCATATATCCTACTCCACCTCCTCTTCAATATATGTTTCTTCCCTCGCCGACTATTCTGGCTCCCATGCCCTCCTCCTGCTACAATATCTCACTTTGCTATGCCCACTACCGCTCTACCGTCATAACAGGTTTATACTCGTCATTGTCATGGATGCATTATAATACCTTCCCTCATCCCTAATACGGTAGATCCCCCAAACCTGTTGGGGTCCTCCATCTCTCTCCTATTTGGATCTCTGGATTGTTCGCTAAGGTAAGTTTGGATTGTCTTATCATATGGATGGATTTGTCATTGTTCTTATCATATGAATGGATGGATGGATTTGTATCTTTGGATTGTCTTGGCACTTCCTATCGTAAGTTTCCCTTGCCTCTATATTATTTCTATTACCAAGACTTGTCAAGAGGCACTCGTTATACCAACCCAACATGGAAGCAGGCCATACCAGAGGAAAAGGATGCCCTGTGATAACGTGGCACTTGGTACTTGGTTCGGGCCATCATAGTGGTGATGTTACTCTTAGTTGTGATGTTGCTTGTCAGTGGGTGTTTTCTCTATTGGCCGTTATAAATATAGCAAAAGGCTAAAGACTTATTTTGTTGACTACTTTGAGACTCTCTGTAATTCAAGATTGGTCGATGTTCCAACTTGATGTCCAAAATGTCTTCTTATATGACGATCTTATTGAGGCCATCTATATGGGTCTCCTGGATTCTTGGTCAAGAGGAGATATTTAAGTGTAAGCTTAAGTAGGCGAAGTATTGATTCAAGCAGAGTTTTTATTGCGTCAAGCAGAATTCTCGTGCCAGGTTTGAGTAGTTCATCCAGGTCATCACAAGAGAAGGTTTCAAGCTTGGTGATGCACATCCCTCCATGCTTATCCGAAAAACAAAGTCTACGATTGTTATTTTGATGCCCTACATTTATGACATTTTATTAGCTGGCACGATATTTGCCAGTATTAAGGAGGCTAAACTCACCTCTAAAGCATTCTTTTACTAAAGATCTGGAACCACATTGTCATTTGACTCATTTCCTAAGCATCTCAGTTGCCCATAGCAAGAAAGGAAAAGTTAACAAGAAAATATGTCATAGATTTGTTGGAAGAAACTGGATAACATCGATCTAAACCTCTTGATACTCCTATAGAACAAAATCCAAATTGGTCGCATGATGATGAACAAGATTTTGAGGACAAGTCGCAATATAAAACTTGTCTTGAAGTCTATCTACTTGACCACAAATAGACCAAATGTCTCCTTTGTTGTTGGTCTAGTTAGTCAGTTCATAGAAAATTCCAAGAGGTACCACTAGGAGGCAGCCTTACAATTCTTCAGATATACAAGGGTCTCTGGGAAAGGTTTTTTGAATCAACGTCACATTCATCTCCAGAAAAAGAAAAAGAAAAAAATCCTATTTTGTGTTGATTATGCCGGATCAAGTCCGATTGGAGATAGATACCTGGCTACTGCACTTGTGTCGGTAAGAATATCATCACTTAGATAAACAAGAAACAGATTGTTGCAGCTCGATCGAGTTCAAGCTTCAAAGGCATAATACAAAAAGATGGCTCATACAGTTTGTGAGATGATGTGGCTTAGAACTCTGATAGCTGATCTCAGTATCCAGTGTACTGAGCTATTAGTTGTGCATTGTGACAACCAAGTTCGTATCTTTGTTGCTAGCAATCTGATTTTTAATGAGAGGACTAAGCACGTTGAGGTTGTTGTCACCTTGTTCATAATGCAGCCATCGACAACCATATATTCACTCCCTTCACTCAATCCGAGAACCAAACGACCAATCTGTTCACCAAACCTCTAGGCCTCTATTAAAGTTAGATATCAGACCAAAGGTCTAGCCTATCTATTGGGCTTCAGATTTACTCATGTGATGTATATATATCATATTATCCCTAAATGAAGAGAGAGAGAGAGAGAGAGAGAGAGAGAGAGAGAGAGAGTTATTGGACAAGTGTCTCTACATTCCACTTTGATAACATGACCATTTTTATACCTTGAACTTTTGAAGTAATTTTATTTTGGTACCCTTTGTTAGTTCTACATATTTAGCACAATTCTACGTATAAAAATAAAACAATTAAAGCCCTAACCCCATCCTAAACCACCATGACTACTATTTTCTTCCTCCTCCCTAAATCATAATCAATACTATCTTCTGCCTCCTAAACCCTACCAAAACACTACCATCACCTTCTTCCTCAACCCTAAACAGTAAATAAATGCTCTCAAGCATTGGATATTATTTTGGAAGAAGCATGGGAAGCTTTTATGATCATAACCACCTTGACCCTCACATGAAATTTCATGGAAAATAATATTGTTCCCGTTAAAATAAAATGGAGTATACGATATGCATTCTCCTCCGGTCTATCTTCCAGAAGCATGCATACTTTCTTGGAAAGAAGGCATGCACACAATTGCCATCTCAAAGCTACGGTATAATATCCTTAACTAGATGTATCCAACTCATTCATTCAAAGAGGGGGGGGGAAGGAGGGGGGGGGGGGGGGGGGGGGGGGGGGGGAGGGGTTGGGGTGGGGTGGGACGGACTCAATACTAAAATTTGGGGTGCCTACCGTGTAGTACTTCACAACAAGCTTGTGGTTTATGTCCTAATGGTATTTGTTGTTTCCTTCTAATTGGTATCATACATGTATAATTAAAAAGTTATAAGCATCCCATACAAATCTTGTTGCATAGATAACTTTAAATAGGGAGAAAGAGAAAAACAATAAGAGAGCGAGAGAGAAGGTGTACTAGAACAAAAGGACTAGTATTATTATTATTTCTAATCGAGAAAATCCACAAAAAGAAAAAAAAAATAGTAAAATTGGTTTTTTATGATAAAAAAATCATTCACATTGGTTATTCCACAAGAAGAAAAAGAAGAAAATGTAGGTCCGTTGAATACTAAATTTTTTAGTACATCACAACAAGCTTGTGATTTATGCCCTAACGTATTGTTGTTTTCTTCTAATTGGTATCATAAATGTATAACTAAAAATCTACGAGCATCCATACAAATCTTGTTTTATATCATAAATACACAAGTGTGAGACTTAACATCATCTGAAACAATTGATTAGATAACTTTAAATAGGGAGAGGAGAAAAACAATAAGAGAGAGAGAGAGAGAGAGAGAGAGAGTGTACTAGATTAAAAAAAACTATTATTTTTTATCGAGAAAATTTACGGAAAAGAAAAAATAGTTAATTGGTTTTTTATGATAAAAAATTTATTCATATCGATTATTCCACAAGAAGAAAAAGAAGAAAATGTGGATCTTTTTAGGTTTTACCAATAACATATTGGGACTCGCTTTACATTTGAAATTATACAAAAAAAAAATATTGCAAAGAGTTCTACGAATAATTCTAGAAAAAAAAACGTCAACGACATTTGAATTATTTGTCAAAGAATGCTAAAAGAAATTAATTGATAACTTGAATATCCGGAAGTCAAAAACTCGTTAACTTTAACTTAAGATTGGTTAAAAAAAATTGGTTGCAAGATTTTTCATTTTGATGAATCTCGTTTTGCAAGGTTTGTAGTATCGGTATTGGACCTTTCGTATGAGTATCGGGATCGGCGGTTTTAGATCAGAGTATCAAGATTCTTTTCGTTTCAGAAAGACAAAAATTGATAAAAAGTCTTTTAGAAAGCTTTAAAAAATATCTGATACATTTAAACATAATTCTATATATTATATGTTGCTTCTCGTTAGTTTTAAATAAAATAATATTAATAAGAATAAATATTGTTAATTATAGATATACAACTTCGACAATGGTGATTGATACAACTTATCATACGGAATCATATAGATACACTGTAACATTGTCACTAAATCATTATGTTGACACTATTTTTCTATATTTATCTCTATATTTATCGTTTAATTTTCTCTGCTGGGAAAGAGACCCCCAACGTCGCTAGCACTCACTACCGCCAGCGGTATGGGAACGGTACATGCCAAACCGAATCGTATCGATCGATACTGCAAACTGCAAATCTGAAGGAGACTAAGATAGTCTTACATGTTGCCACCTGGCATGGCAATGAACATCATAGTCAGAGTAGATAAGATTTTATGTGTTAGGACATAAACAAAAGGAAAGAAATGTAGAGGGCAAAAGGAAAAACTAGTATACCTCGTCTTTGGTAGTATATTTTAAAATATTTAATAATATCCTCAATTTTAAGTTATTGGGCTTAGGTTAGACTCAACATTCAAAAAAAAAGTAGAAATGTGAATACATTTAAGTCAAGGAGGGCCGAAGCGGCTACCTAAGACGACGAGACGGGGGCCTTCTAAAGCACTAATGTTCGGTTTATTAAAAATTTGAAATTACAATTTCCTGAAAGACCCATAGAATTGTTGAAACATGAAATGTGGGAACAAGGACGAAGGAATTTTGAAGAGAACATTTTACTTGTTCAACAAGTAAAGGATAATAAGGTGCAGAAGAGGTAATTGTGTTCCAAAAAATAATAAGTGCAGCTTTGTATGGTCAACTTTATAAAATGACGTATTGTTTAATAGCTCTAGGAGAGCGTGCCTTCCATCATTCACAAGGAGAATAGTCTTATACTTCCTTCTATAATGTGTTTGTATCATAGTTTGTAGTATCGGCCGATGCAGTCGATGCAGTCGATATCGATATGGTTTGACACGTTTTGATTCGATATCGATACTGTTGAGTATTAGTGTATTGAACTTTAATCCCAAATCGGATAGAATAATAGAGAGAGTCTGACTCCTCTCCTATATATAATGTAGTCTCTCATTATGAATAAACTATCCAATTATTCTCCTTCTACATGGTATCCGAGCGCTTCGAGAGAATCATACATGGAACCTGGTGGATTTGCCTATTGGTAAAAAGATGGTAGGATACAAATGGATGTTCACAATCAAGGTAAAACCGGATGTCACTCTTGATCGTCTGAAAGCTCGTCTTGTGGCAAAAGGATATTCTCAGACGTACGGAAAAAATTATTTTGAAACATTCTCCCCAGTTGCGAGGATGACTTCTGTGCGAGTGCTCCTAGCATTAGATGTTCGCTCTGACTGGTTCCTACTTCAGTTGGATGTGAAGAATGTCTTTCTTCATGGTAACCTTGAAGAGGAACTGTATGTGGTGCAGCCTCCTGGGTTCGTTGCAAGGGAGAGTAAAGTATGATATCTGTGAAAGGTTCTTTATAGTCTCAAACAATCACAGCATGCTTGGTTTGGTCGATTCACGCATATCGTTACCCAGTTTGGCATGTGTTAATCAAAGAATGATCATTCGGTATTATACAGACAGACATCAGACAGACAAATACTACTTGGTGTCTATGTTGATGACATTGTGATAACGGAAGACGACAGTCAAGGAATTGTAGGGCTGAAAAAGTTTATGGATGAACAGTTCCAGACTAAAGATATGGAATCGTTAAAGTACTTCTTGGACATTGAAGTCACAAGGGAAAGCAAGACATTGTAATGTCTGAGCAAAAATACGTACTTGACATCCTGACTGAAGCAGGAGTGATGCAAACTAAGGGAACAACCTCACACATGGATCCAGGGGTAAAATTACTCCCCAATGAGGGGATATTGATGATCAATCACGATCAGTATCGGCGGGTGGGTGGTTGGTGTCACGCCCCAGAACCAGAATACTGGAGAGCGGGGGCAGACAAAGCCAGCTACGTATACCAGAGTACTCTATACACCGAGATACGGTCACGACTGTCTAGACATGTGAGGGTTCACTCTACAATCTATCAGGTAATCCTGGGTCAAGAATCCTAGGTGTCTCAATCTCAAGCAAGCAATAAGTTACAAGATGTATGATTACCAAACATATAATAGTGAGGCGTACCAAACTATACATACCCAGATGATTATGAAGCTAGTAACAAAATGAAGAACTAGCAAGAGTACCATGTTACATGATCAGCTCTAGTTATAGTCTAGAATATGCTTTACATGTAGGCCCGCAGGCTAGAATGTCAAGTCCCAAAACACGAGCTAAACACGTGCTCGGTGGCTAAACGTCTCAAATGAATAATGTACAAGATCAGGTGGGTGATGAATAAGAAACCCACTTATGTCCTCGGGTACTCCTCATGTTCACCATCTTAAGGAGGAAAGTACGGAAGATCCTGCGGTTCTGCTCCGAAATCTGGCCATACAAACCAGTGGAGTTTTGTATGGTCAGACCCCAAAACAGCAAGTACCACAAGGAAGCCAAACTTAGGAACTAAAACCAACGTGCAGACAAATCAATAAGAAATAGTACAAGGAACATTTAAATAAGTGCAGCAGGTAAAAAAAATAACAGTTAAACATGCTATGGAGTATTAAACAGGGATATCTGGAGTCAGGCTTCAATTATTGTTCTCAGGATCAGTGGTTGAAAATAAATCAGGACGGGACTAGACTATACTGGAAATCAAGCAATCACGGCCAATCATGCCCTACGGCTTGCTATCATTAACTAACTAGGGTTATCACAGTCCTAGTTACTAACATATGCAGTTTGAGATTCCTTACAGCCGCATGCCCTGCAAACCATCCGGATTATCCAGACGAACAGGTACATAGTATAGATTTATCAGGTATAATCATTTCTTACCTTTTCTGGTAGTGCAACCCTCGACGGTGTGCTGGAAGTGTGCACCTCACGACGGAGAGCTCCAAATCCATCAGGTGTCGCTGGGATACCGGGATTGCATGTAGCCAAAAAACCTCTCTAGATGATTTCTAAATTATTATTCTAGTTATTAGCTGGACAATTATCAAGGATTTCCAAATGTGGTGTGCTCAAGAATCTGCCTTAGACATGATGCAAGACAGAACAGTAACTTAACGAGTTCAATCAAAATCAACCACGGGGATACAGGTCATGCAATACAGGTGCTACTAATAGCCTTCATCAAGACAGTTACAGGAATTCTCAATTCAGGAGTGCGCTACGTCGATCCATTATCAGGATTATCAGGATCATGAGTATCAGGGTTACCAGTACAGTGTCAGGATTATTAGTACAAAATCAGGATTCAGGAGTTCATTTAAAATGTACAATCACTAGATCATGTCAGAAAATCAGGATCAATATCAATAATGTCATGTTCAGAAAATAATCAGGATTAACTAAAATAACGGGATTAAAGAGAACTTGAGAATCATCAAGAGTTAAGCATGTTAAAGAGAATACTGGCATACAGGCGTATAAACTAACAATTCATAATTGGCACATAAAATCAGGCAAGAAGTAACATCCACGTACAATGGATCAGAAACCACCATTGGCACAAACGGGTCTTGACGTACAAATGGCCAAAGACAGATTTGGCGCATAAACGGGTATTGGCGAACAAACGGCCAAAAACATATTTTGCGCACAAATCACTAATCCGGACAGTTCTGGCGCACTTTCATACAAAAGTGCTCCGAGCAAAGATGGCACACAATCATACTAAAGCGCACTTCTAGGCTCTTGGCGCACAATGATAGAAGTGCACGAGCCAGGAGCTTGGCGCACAAATCTATCTTGGCGTACAATAAAGTACCCAAGCTACGACTTTGGCGCACTTTCACCAAGTATGCCAGGAGTGAGGTTTGGCGCACAAACAAGTGCAGGAAGGTCTGCTAAAGGACAAACACAAGTTCCAAGACATGGCACAGCAGTCGATAAACACAATTCTCGAGAATGGTCAGAAGTCATTCCTTAGTCATTAAGTAATACGAAAGGCTACAAAATATACCGTCTATGGAGAATGCCACATAGTGTGCCACACAGCAGAGTGCATCATTCTCTAGAAGGGACAAAGTGCGTCGGTAAGGAAAGTTCACCAAAATACGTCAACTCTGTAATATCTGCAAAGTACGCCAACTTGGCTATTTAAGTGGCATGCATTCTTGATGACTTGCAGACCCATTCAAAAGTGCGCTAAGTAGGATTAGCGTACTTTTGAAGGAATTGTCCTAGTACAAAACGTACGTAGGAGTAGAGAAGTGCGCCCAGAGTACTCAATATATCTTGGCACACTTTCTAAGAAATTTGTGAAATACACACAAGTGCGCTAACTGGAACTTCGCTTATGCGACAAGGGAAGGGTTCCCTGCGTAGTTTTTGTATACATTCTCAGGCCAACTTTGCATTCTCCGACTTGCTGTTCTCGGGCACCATAAACAACAATACAAGGAAATCAAAATCATCATGAAGACAAGTTCTGAGTATTAAGCAAATGAAACATATCAAGTAATTAAACAAGATCCATGGTTGTTCCTTCGGTTGGCAAGATGTACTTGCCTACGGTCAAGTTATAGCCTAATACTAAGAAGGTTACCGACGACCAAGGCCAAGCTCGGCTGCTGCTCTCTACTAGGGAAGAAACGAAGAAGGAAAGATAAAAATGAAAGGAAAGAAAAATGAAGAAAAAATAATGAGATTGCTTATATAGCCAAGGGATTGATTGTAGACCATTGGTGTAGTGCCCCGCTCCGCGTAGGCACTATGTACAAGTGATATCGCCTTGCTTGCTCGAACGGAAGTCTTCTCGGAGAGTTCCCGACCGATTAATCAATGTGAGTGGACAGAACTGCATTCTCTGATTCTTGCACGACTTAATAATGAATCTGAATTTTTGAATGCTTGTAGCTAAAGAAGATTGTTTCATAAGAAGAATGCTAGAACCGACTCGGTATGCTAATAAGAGAACTCACATAGCTTGTCATTGAAACAAATATGCTTGCTTGCCTAACTAGAGAAATGGAAATGCTTGTCTGAAATGAGATAGAACCTTGCCATGCTAATAACAAGAGTAAAAAGGATTTGCTTGCACTTATTCTTGATATCGCATGCAAGACTTGAATACTTGAATGCTTGTCCCACAAGAGATAGAATTTGCATGCTAGAGTCATAAGAACTGTTCTTGCTTGTTACTTGTTTAATGAGTTAGCTTTGCTTGAACATGCTTCATTGATTGCTTGTCATGAGATGGAACTTGGTGAATGGCGTGAACTTGTTATCTAGACTAATAGTCCACCCTGAGGCTTAACACACCTTACTTACGGGGGGGTGGCTATTAGGCAATGTGTATTGAGAGTGTGAGCTTCGGCTATCTGGACTTGATAAATGTGTTTGCTTGCTTGTTCTGGATCATGTGCATAATCTTGTATTGATAGGAGCTTGCATTCTCGCATTTGGTCAGGACAACTTGTGCACAAGGATTATCTCTCGAGCGGTCCCTGGGGCACTGGGGATCGTTCGGCCGGGAAGAGATCTGGATCTAGATACCTGAGGCTTGTACGTCCTTTTGGTAGACCCGTCTATTAGTGAGATGGGATTGTACGTCCCAACTGCTAATCCCGTTGAGGGGACCATCATGTAGTTAGGGCGCATGCTAGGCTAGCCTTCTTGCATACCTAACTGTTTGATGCAGGGACGAACAGGAAAACTAGATAATTGTATACATTATGTTATGCAAATTATGCTAACTTGTGTGTCTGCTGCAGGGATAACCGTTCGGCCGTGGGTAAGAAATATTATGAGTTTATCTATAGCCTGCTTGATCATTCAGTATGCATCGTGAGTTATCTGCTAGTGCATTATGCATTCGCATCGGTTGGACAATGGCTATTAGTGCAAAGCTGAACCTTGGTCACAGCTGCTAATAGTACCAGTATATGAGTCATTGGATAGCTGGATTTCCGCTGCCAATCCTGAGTTTCTCGGGGACCGAAATCATATAGATGTGTTGCCTTAATTGCTTGAGTAAATGATAGTCCACTTGATATACTTGCCTCGATTGGAGATTTGCCCGGAGAGTTAGATTATGGATGCACAATACATGCTGCGCACTGCACGATGAGAACACTGTCCCTTATAGATACTTGAATGCTTGAGAAATCGAATATGCAAAACTGGTTTCTAACTTGTGTTTTCAAAAGATGTAATATGACTAATAGTCCTGAGCTGCATGAAATGAACTTAAGTAAAACTAGCAAGATCACTAGTAATGAAATGTTTTGCCACATGATTTCTTAGTGTGGGTTTCAGGGGGTGTAGCTTCTGTTCAGTTGTTTTATCTCACCAGTACTTGTATAAAGTACTGACCCACCAACAGTTTGCTTATTCTCAGGTGCTCGTTCGTCCGAGGAAGCGATAGCCGTGCCTCATCCCAAGGAACCGGAAATCTGGAGTCGATGCCTTGAGCCGCATCGAGATTGTGCCTGCTTTAAGCTGCTTTTGTATAGAGGGACATAATGTATGGAACGGTGTCATTGTAATCGAGAGATAGAGTGCTTGAGCGATTGTAACCTCGGCCATGTGCCGCTTGTAACACCTTTGATTATCAATAAAAGAGCTTGTTTATCATGTGCCACTGTGTTCTTTACTTTTCTGCAATATGTGTGTCGCTGCTTCAGTATTGAATAGCTTACTTGCCCTTGTATCAAAGCTTTGGCCTTGTGCAAGCGCACTTTAGCCTTGCACGGCATCACGTCCCGATGAGAACGATGGTCTTGCGGGAGAGCTGCAACGTGGTAATTCACGTTCAGCAGGGACTATTGGGCTTGCGGGAGATTGGGGCGTGACATAATGGTATCAGAGCGACTCGATTCTTTGCCCATTCCGTGCCTCCGACTCTGAGTTGTGTTTGAGCTATAATGAACGTTCCATACAATAAGTCCATAGCCATTCTCAAAGATGGCCACAAAAGTTTTCTGGATTTGTTTTCATTGCTTGAGATGTGATTTGTGATTTTTGGATTGCTGAGTTTTGATTTGGGATGGTGAGGGATGAGGACTATCGCTGCTCTGTGTTTTCGTGAGTTTCTCCTTGAGTTTCGAGGACGAAACTCTTTATTGGTGGGTAAGTATGTAGTGCCCCGCTCCGCGTAGGCATTATGTACAAGTGATATCGCCTTGCTTGCTCGAACGGAAGTCTTCTCGGAGAGTTCCCGACCGATTAATCAATGTGAGTGGGCAGAACTGCATTCTCTGATTCTTACACGACTTAATAATGAATCTGAGTTTTTGAATGCTTGTTGCTAAAGAAGATTGTTTCATAAGAAGAATGCTAGAACCGACTCGGTATGCTAATAAGAGAACTCACATAGCTTGTCATTGAAACAAATCTGCTTGCTTGCCTAACTAGAGAAATGGAAATGCTTGTCTGAAATGAGATAGAACCTTGCCATGCTAATAACAAGAGTAAAAAGAATTTGCTTGCACTTATTCTTGATATCGCATGCAAGACTGGAATACTTGAATGCTTGTCCAACAAGAGATAGAATTTGCATGCTAGAGTCATAAGAACTGTTCTTACTTGTTACTTGTTTAATGAGTTAGCTTTGCTTGAACATGCTTCATTGATTGCTTGTCATGAGATGGGACTTGGTGAATGGCGTGAACTTGTTATCTAGACTAATAGTCCACCCTGAGGTTTAACACACCTTACTTACGGGGGGTGTGGCTATTAGGCAATGTGTATTGAGAGTGTGAGCTTCGGCTATCTGGACTTGATAAATGTGTTTGCTTACTTGTTCTGGATCATGTGCATAATCTTGTATTGATAGGAGCTTGCATTCTCGCATTTGGTCAGGACAACTTGTGCACAAGGATTATCTCTCGAGCGGTCCCTGGAGCACTGGGGATCGTTCGGCCGGAAAGAGATCTGGATCTAGATACCTGAGACTTGTACGTCCTTTTGGTAGACCCGTCTATTAGTGAGATGGGCTTGTACGTCCTAACTGCTAATCCCGTTGAGGGGACCATCATGTAGTTAGGGCGCATGCTAGGCTAGCCTTCTTGCATACCTAACTGTTTGATGCAGGGACGAACAGGAAAACTAGAAAACTGTATACATTATGTTATGCAAATTATGCTAACTTGTGTGTCTGCTGCAGGGATAACCGTTCGACTGTGGGTAAGAAATATTATGAGTTTATCTATAGCCTGCTTGATCATTCAGTATGCATCGTGAGTTATCTGCTAGTGCATTATGCATTCGCATCGGTTGGACAATGGCTATTAGTGCAAAGCTGAACCTTGGTCACAGCTGCTAATAGTACCAGTATGTGAGTCATTGGATAGCTGGATTTCCGCTGCCAATCCTGAGTTTATCGGGGACCGAAATCATATAGATGTGTTGCCTTAATTGCTTGAGTAAATGATAGTCCACTTGATATGCTTGCCTCGATTGGAGATTTGCCCGGAGAGTTAGATTATGGATGCACAATACATGCTGCGCACTGCACGATGAGAACACTGTCCCTTATAGATACTTGAATGCTTGAGAAATCGAATATGCAAAACTGGTTTCTAACTTGTGTTTTCAAAAGATGTAATCTGACTAATAGTTCTGAGCTGCATGAAATGAACTTAAGTAAAACTAGCAAGATCACTAGTAATGAAATATTTTGCCACATGATTTCTTAGTGTGGGTTTCAGGGGGTGTAGCTTCTGTTCAGTTGTTTTATCTCACCAGTACTTGTATAAAGTGCTGACCCACCAACAGTTTGCTTGTTCTCATGTGCTCGTTCGTCCGAGGAAGCGATAGTCGTGCCTCATCCCAAGGAACCGAAAATCTAGAGTCGATGCCTTGAGTCGCATCGAGATTGTGCCTGCTTTGAGCTGCTTTTGTATAGAGGGACATAATGTATGGAACGGTGTCATTGTAATCGAGAGATAGAGTGCTTGAGCGATTGTAACCTCGGTCATGTGCCGCTTGTAACACCTTTGATTATCAATAAAAGAGCTTGTTTATCATGTGCCACTGTGTTTTTTACTTTTCTGCAATATGTGTGTCGCTGCTTCAGTATTGAATAGCTTACTTGCCCTTGTATCAAAGCTTTGGCCTTGTGCAAGCGCACTTTAGCCTTGCACGGCATCACGTCCCGATGAGAACGATGGTCCTGCGGGAGAGCTGCAACGTGGTGATTCACGTTCAGCAGGGACTATTGGGCTTGCGAGAGATTGGGGCGTGACAATTGGATCATAATCCATGCCTCACCCGGGTTCATCACAGCCACCCTCCAAGAAAACCAAGGGACCAACGGTCCAAAGCATGCAACTAAGAAAATTTTACAAAAACAACATAAACAATGCATGAATGGCATAAAGCAAGATGTAAGCAACTAAACAATAAGCAAGCTATACATGTATAATACGCGTATGTCGAGTACGTATACCTATGTTACCTGGACTCGGATACGGGGGTATGGGTATATATCCAAGAGTCGGATCCTTCAAACTCATAATTGGACATACGGACTATGCTAAAAATGATCCAAATTTTGTATACGGGTACGAAAATATGACTATTAGATAAATACACTTAAATATGATTTTAAATATGATTTCGTCAAAAGACACATCATGTAATTAAATTTGTATGGCTTTATAAAAGACATGTAATTAAATTTGCACGATTTCATAAAAAGACGTACTCTCTAATTAAATTTGTATGATTTCATAAAAAGCCAGAGTTGTAATAAAGTTTGCATTGTTTCATATATTTAAGCCTATAATTAAATTTGCATGATTTTATAAAAAGATATGTAGTTAAATTTGTAAGGTTTCATAACTTTACTACCAATCCACCATATTAAAATAAACTATCTACTTCACTACCACATTAAAATAAACTATCTACCTCACTACCAGTCTTCCGATTGTCAGTTGTCACCATAAAGGACCATGAAGGATCCGATTGTCACTATGGAAGATCGATACGGATTCCATACCCATATTCGTCCTACCCGGTGGGCACGGGTACTTCTCCTAAAGTGGATAGTCCGGGTAACATAGACGTATACTATAACAGTGAGACGAGTCTCACAGTTGGCAAACTTAACTACTTGACAGTCATGACTTGTCCAAACATTTTTCTTTAATGTAAGTGTCGCAAGTAGATTTATGACTTCTCCACGAGTTCTACATTGGCAGACAGTTCTCAGAATCCTACGCTATTTAGCTCAGAATCCAGAAAAAAAAATTGGATGAAGAATCAGGAACATACTCATCTTAAGTATTTTACAGATGTTGACTGGGGTGCTAGTCTTACTGATAGACGGTTTACATCTGGTTACTCGATATTTATTGACGGAAACTTAGTGTCGTGGAAGATCAAGAATCAAAGTATGGTCTCACGATCCAGCTCGGAAGCAGAATACCAAGCTATTGCTCATGGCACAGCAAAAGTGTTATACCTGCAGCATCTTCTGAAGAAACTGGGAAAAGCAAGATCCGAAGCAGCAGATATGTAGTGTGATAACCAATCTGCTATCAATATTGCTACCAATTTCGTATTTCATGAAAGGACGAAACACATTGAGATCGACATCCACTTCGTCCGTGATGAGTATCAAAAAGGAATGATAACATTTCACCACGTGAAGACCGACGATCAGATAGCTGATATCTTTACGAAGTCTCTTTTAGGTCCTCGGGTTCAGTTTCTTTGTAACAAGCTGGGTATGATTGACATCTATCCAATAATTCTTCTTATACAGATACTGACCGATACCGACATTGAGATCATCTTTTTCAATTAATTCGGGAAAGAAATTTGAATGAAAAAGACCAATCAACAATGGTGTAAAAGTATAGTAAGGTTATAAAAGCATGTAAAAGAAGAAAATGTATCTATCACAGGTAATCCAATCGGTAAAGGCAACCACTATTTCATTCAATTCCAAATTAGTACGAAACAAGACAAAAAAAAGCTTAAAATTATGCCTACAAGTATAAAATAGTTTTCCTAAATATTTAATAATTTATTAATAATTATTTGCTTTCCGATACCAAGATATACGATACTCCAATCCGAAATCACCGATAATGCCGATACCGATACTCATAGGAAGGGTTTGATCCTGATACCGCAAACCTTGGTTTGTATATGTTTCAAAGGAGGGCAACCAGTATCCTTACTAAGAACTGTCTCGAAATTCATGGATCTACATACTCAATCCAAGAACGGGGGGTGTTAGGCATACAAGAAACCAGCAGAAAGCCTTGTCCAAATTATGATCTAGGTAGCAAAAACTCAAAAAAAAAAAAAAAAAGGATACAAATGTAACACAGCACCAATACTGACAGTCCAAATCCTCAATTTCAAAAAGACATAGGCATTGCTACAATATGCTAACAAGCCCATGCCTTCAGCATCAACCACTACTCCATTGATCATTTCCCCAAAAGGTGTTGCTTTTATTCCTATACCCATGCTTGATTCCAGTTTCCATGATTCTGCAGATTCCCATTAGAAGTTCAAATAGGCCAATATAATCACAACAAAACAGATTTATTTACTAATTGCATTAAAATACCTTCAACTTTTCATATATTCACATCAATATTGAATACAATTCCATGATTGCATCACTGTGAATTTTCTAAGTGGTTGTGCTTTGCTATCCCTATTAATCAACAGACAACCTTATCATGTGCCTGATCTACGATCATCCTACCTGCAAAGAAGAAGAAAAAAGGTTGCATCTGTCCTTTTTCCCCTAATCCCCAACGCCTTGCTACCACCGTTGCCGCATTGCCTATGGTGCCTGTAGGTGGTTGCGGCTGCCACTGCCCCATCCACACGCGCATTCTGGTGGCTATCGACGACGCTACCCCATGCAGGAGGTCGTAGATGTGAGGCTCCTACATGTGCCGAGACAATGGCGGGGAGACGGAGTGGGCAACGGCAGGGTTCCAATGACACAAAGGAAATCGCTGGACAAAGTGGAAGAAACATCATGTCGTGAAGAGGAAAAGCAAAGTTCATGGTATTGATGTGAATATATGGAAAAGTTGAAGGTATTCAGATACAAAATAGCAAAATATTTCAATCACAGACTTCCTTCATTTTCTCTTTTACATGATTGAACATCAGGTCCTAAAAGAAGTTTTCTTCTCTTCAACATCTCCATTCCATAGTAGAAAACCAAGCAACTGAATGAACTCCAAACTTCTTCCAATTGCCTACTTCACTATAGTCTAGTTCAAATTACTAGATCTCCCAACGGTAAAATTACAGCTTCACATGTACTCAATAGTAAATTATCAATCCTATTAATAAACAAATTGAACTAGTCTAAGAAAAATCCCTTTCTTCCTAAAAACAATCCTACGTTTCTCGGATTCATAAGATTTTCCCAATGCGTGCAGGATCGGCACCAAGATTCCACCTTTCCGACTCAAAAACCTGTAATATATCCCCAACACCAAGCCCTAACGTTTCAAACAACAACAACAATCCACCCAAAAGCTCATGAATTTTTTTTAAAAATAGGGGGGAAATCAGGAAATTGCCAGTTCCAGAACCAAGCAGAACCGAAATTTCCCAAAAAAATAAAAAATTCAAAAACAACCATACATTTCTCGGATTCCTAAAATTTCCACAACGCATGCGAGATCCACGCAAAGTTTCCACCTTTCCGACTCAGTAACCAATTACCTACCCCAATTCCAAAGACTTAACGGTAACTTGCAACAATTCACCCCAAAATCATCAAAAAATAGAAAGCAAATCGGAAAAAATAGGTTTTTCAAGCATCTACAAAAGCAAATCATGGTAAGAAACAAGCAATAGAAACACACAAATTTCTCACCTGAGCTGATCCAGAGCTTCAATTGAGCAAAGAAACTCGCGAGAGAGAGAGAGAGAGAGAGAGAAAGAAAACCCTATTTGTCTTTCTTAAGAATAGGAGCTTGGAGCTTGGAGCTGTGGATACGACAGAGAGGGCAAGTGCCCAAAGTGAGAGGATAGGCGGCGAAATTACAGGGGTGACAGTAGGAATTGTTGGGAATTTGGGACTGTTGGTGGGGTATTTTGGTCTCAAGATGAGAATTTCCGCTGTACCAAGCTGATGATGTGAATTCGCCTCTTTCGAGAAAAACGGAATTTTAGATCGGACAGTGAAGATGTGACTATGAGTACTGTAATATATATATATATATATATATATATATATATATATATATATGGTGAAAGAGATATGAGTCATTGGCTTCTATTTCTATATGAGTCATGCACGTGGACCAATAGGAATGAATTTCTATATCTCATGTGTTACACTCTATTCTAATTGGTCCATATGTGTATTGGCTCATATTTCATATCCTTTTTTTCATATATATATATATATATATATATATATATATATAGTAAACAGGATATGAGCCATAGGCTGAGCCGGCCATGCACATGTGGACCAATAGGAATGGATTCCTACATTCTATGTGCATACATGTGCACTAGTACACTACATTCCTATTGGTCACATGGATACACATGGGATGTAGGAAGCCATTCATATTGGCCCCATATTCATTGGCTCATATGAGCCTATAACTCATTATCCTTTACACACACACACACACACACACACACACACACATATATATATATATATATATATATATATATATATATATATATATATATATATATATATATTGTCACGCCCCAGTCCCAAAATGTCAGGAACTAGGCTACGTGTCACTGGCCAGCTGACACGTCACTAAGGGCTTAATCCATTTTGAATGGACCCATAGGGACGTGCTACGCTGTCCTAAAATACTACAAGTATAACACAGGCAAATCTATCTCATCCACAAGAAAATGTCAGAAAAGTAAGTGCTGAAATATATATATAACTGAGTCTGATACAGTACACAACTGGTGAGAATACACGCCTACTACAAAAACTGATAATAGCGCAGAAAAAATCAGATAGACTAAGCAGTGTCTATCTGATGAAAACATCTCCATCTCCAGGTGGCAGGCCTCTAGGGTCAAGCATACTCTGAGGGTGTCTCCTCGAGCTCTTCCTCGGTAGCACATCTAGCCTCCTAATCAGGGCCGTACACAGTGGGGTAGAAAGCCTCATCTAGATCTGGCAGGGAACCAGGTCCTCAGTGGGACATAACAAGATACAGAAAATGACATGCCATGTATGTAAATACTGAATAAAGAAAATAATTACAGGGTGCTAACCATCTAAGTGAAATGCAAGTAAATAACTTGTAGTACGCATGGGAATGTGTGGCTAGACATACGCTGACGTAATTCACCAATCGTGGTGACTGGCTAATATATGTGTCGTATGCCCCCGGACTCACGGGTAGCTCTGCAATCGACCATCTCTGGTACGAAGGTATAAAACATTATTGGAGGGGGTGTCCCATACGTCTACTAGTTAACTTTCCCATCCCAATGAAACTAAATGTCAAGTTATACTTTTCCTGAGTTATTCAAATCCGTGATGCGGGTCACACGTACTGGTAGCTAATCAAATACGCAGCTCGCATCCCAATATGCATTGCAACCATGTTGTGTGTTCCCGTGATGGGGTCTAGGAGAATATTAAAATACTCTCACAGTTGTTGGTGAGTCTGTAATATTATGTTAAATGTCAGCATATCAGCTGAATGTACCCAAGGCAGTCTCAGGTAATCATGGTATATGAAATTCAGAAACAAAACAGATAACAATAATTTGAAGTTAAGCAATAACTTGGCAAGGTATACTTGCCTACTCCCTGATAGTGTTGATAACCTGATCTCACAGTCAGGTTTGAGGTTGCTGGTGACAGGGGGTCACTGGCTGTGCTGAAGGTGGTTTCTGTTAAAACAGACAGGGTTCGTGAATATCATGGTTTGTAATATAAAGTATATATATATATACTTATATACACATATATAGTATGTATATATATATAGATATATATATCATATATATAGCAGTATATATAGTATATAAAGAACAGAAAAATGTAGGTAAATAGTAGCAGGGTATATCCACTGCTATATATATAATAATATAATATAATATTATCAGGGTGTATCCTCTGATTTATAATAATATAATAATCAGGGTATATCCACTGATATATATAATCATAAATAATATTCAGGGTATATCAACTGATGTATAATATAAGTAAATTGAGATGACAGTACAGAATTTAAATACATATATATCTAGGTACTATGTATAGTATATATAGATAATATATATAATAACATGAATTGACAGGGCAAGAATTGTAAATGTATATATATATGTAGGCTGTAATATCCAGCTCAGTAATATTTAATATTATGTAGTAAATTGAAATGACATTGCAAGAATTTTAAAATATATATAATAACATATAAGCTGTATTATCCAGCTGGATATTAATATATATATACATATAGATAATATATATATATATATATATATATATATAAATATATATATATATATATATATATATATATATATATATATATAATAGGTGCAGGAAATAAATTAAGTGCAGAAAATAAATAAACTAAAAATGCATAGTATTATATAATATATAACATGTTATATATAAATATACATCTTATATAAATATATAAATAAAACAGAATTAAATACCTATATACATATTAGTACATAATATATTATATAGTATAAATATACATATACATATATACATATATAAATATATATGTATAGAATAATAGATATATATACATATATTTAGTAAATATATATAATAATAGTATATACAGTGTAATATACTGTATAATAACAGTATATAATACATATATATTATAATATAATATATATATATATAGATATACATATATAAATACATATTTATATACATATATATACATATATATACATATACATATACATATAGGATTATATAGATAAATACATATACAATAGGTATTAGGAGTATACCTACTGACAGGTGGGCCCTAGGGGTCGTCGACGGCGGGAGGACGGCGGCGGAGCTGGCCGGAGGCGGCCGGAGGAGCAGGATCAGCAGCAGTAGCAGCAGCAGCTGCCTGCGAGGGCTGCCGGCGGCGGAGGAGCGGCGGAGAGGGTGGTGCAGGTGGGGGATTCGAAGGAGGGGAGGGTGGTGGTCAGGTTGGTGGTGGTGGCGGCGGTCCACGACGGCGGTGGCGGAGGCTAGGGGCGGCCGGAGGTGAGGGTGGTGGTGTAGTCGGGAGTTGGGCCGGGGTACTGTGGAGGTGAGGGCGGCCGGAGGGAGTGTCGTGGGGCGGTGAGGGGGTGGTGGTCGGAGAGAGGGGGTCGGGGCGAGTCGGGTGGTGGGGTTGGTGTCACGCCCCAGTCCCAAAATGCCGAGGGACTGGATGCGCGACAATGGCCAGCAGCACACACCGATGGACAAACCCAATTTAATGGATCCATCGGGACATACTTAAGCTGTAGTACAACAATAAGGGTCTAGATATACTAATCTCATCCACAGAAATGAATACAACAATATCAGAATCATAAAGCAAGATCAATCTCAATATAATATGAACTCGGGGAATAACCCGATAATGAGTCTGAATACATCTATCAAGATACAAGAATAAAGATAACCACAGCAAATACTGAGTATGAAATAGTATATACTCAGAAGATACCCTCGGTGATCACGAGTCTACTAGATCTGGTACTGCTCCAATGCCTGCTCCTGATAATGCTCCTGCTCCATAAACCTCGGGGTCGATCTCATCAGCTATACCTGGGGACATAGTCCGGATCCAGGTCCTCAGGGGACAGCAAGGTACAGAAAATACAAGCCATAATAATGCAGTAAAATAGTCAATGAATAAACAGGGTATTTATGTAACCATCTATGTGAAATGCAGGTGAGAACATCACCAATACTCAGGCTGAGACTACTACAAGCTCTGTGTAGGGGAGCCGGTAGCAGCGATATCATGTAGTTGTCTAGCTCGTAGTGAGACTAAGACGCCGGCACAATATAGTCAACCTGTAGTATGTGTGTCTCTCCAGCAATAATGGAACAATAGGAAAGCACTAAATAACCAGCTAAGTGATATGCAAGATGAGAGCCGCACAAGAACTCAGGTTGAAACCACTACAAGCTCTGTGTCGGGGAGCCGGTAGCAGTGATATCATGTGGTTGTCTAGCTCGTAGTGAGACTAAGACACCAGCAGTCGTCTAGCTCAGAGAAAGACTGAGACGCTGTCATAATATAAATAATCAACCTGTAGCCTGTGTGTCTCTCCCCACCCAATGTAATCATACGTCTCATGTCCACGATGCCTCATGGCCATGGCACGCACAATCATATCTAATGCACAAGTCATATAAGGTCTAGGAATATAATATCAATGTCAAGTCCTGTATCCTATACAGAATCACCACGAATATCTCGGGAAGATCCTGTCTCATGAATGGTGTCAAGTGTCCTGGGTCGTAGTGTACTTGATAAGACAAGTACGAGAATGTAAAGTGTCACGAATGTCCATCTCTAGATGACAGTACACAACATCGCGTACGATGTTGTCACCCGACTGATAATCGGACGCTAAGTACGTCACACGGCCCTAGGTTAAGCATGCACAGCAATATAAAGAAGCAAGGAAAATAGGTAACAATACTGCAGAGTTTGGCAAGGTACACTTGTCTGGGGTCCTGGATCCAACTGTATCTCTGGTCTCAGTGGGAACTGCAGGTACTACACCGTTTGCTGAAATAAATATCACCAACAGTCTCAGAAAATATCAAATAGCTAGAAACGCCTGTCCTTACGTCCAATTTGGACACAGGGGGCAAAAAGGTCATTTCCGGGCCAAAGCGGGGTCCACATGTGGGCCACTTTGCACCGAAAAGCGTGTCAGGGTCAAAGGTCTCCAAATTCGCCAAACTTAGTGTCAACAAGTCAGGAACGATGATACGAACCCAACGGAACTTCCAGAATTGGATTCCGATGAGCCGATCTCAAAATCGCCCGTCAAGTGGAGCCTGTGGGGCCCACGACACGCGATTTTGTCAACGTTTCCAGAATCGAACCAAACTTGGGTCACAGGACCAGCGTATTGCTACGAGTCCGATGGCACAAGTTTCGTCTCGATCCGACGTGTGTACACAAAGTTAGGGCACGCTCCAGAAAGGGCGGATACGGGACGGTGTTCGCGGATACGCGTTGATTCCGGTGTGCACGCACACCCGAATCGACTTCTGCGAAATCCCGCACGTCCGCATCGACGGTGCGCACGTATCTGTGACGACCACGCGCGACCAAGTCGTCCCGTTTGGCGGGGCGTACCCAGTTCCGGGGTGAAACGGGGCGTTGGTTTTCCTGTTTTTGGATCGCGGTGTACGATCACCACAGGACGCAATGCACCGAGCGGGTTGCACGGGCACCGAGGGGGTTACACAGTCTACGCGTCGCAACAGACAGAAACAAAAACGGGGCAGCGAGGAGAGAGAAAAGAGTACCTGAACAGGGCTCCGAAAACCGAGATTCCAGTATCCGTGTCGTGTTCGAGCCGTATCCTGGCTGTGTCCATCCTAGGGTTAGGGTTTAGGGATTCGATGCCGGAGTCTGGAGGCTGCTGACGGCCGAAGGGAGGCCGGGGGCAGCGGAGGTGGCGGCGCGCGGGGCGGCGGCGCAGGGGCTCGGGCTGTGGGTGGTGGCTGTGGAGTCTGGGAGTGAGGCGGAGACAGAGGCAACGTTGGGGGGGAGTTAGGTCGGAGAAGGAAGGGGAGAGGATTAGGTCGGTGGTCGGGTTGCGCTGGGCTCGGGGACGGCTGCGGTGAGGGCTACGCCGGAGAAGACAACTGGGCGAAGGGGAGACGCGGCATGGTGAGGGGAGTTCGTCGCGGCTAGGGCTCCGGCGATGGCTCGGGGAAGATGGGGGAGGCTGCGGGTCAGGGGAGGTCGACGGCGAGGTCGAGGGGGAGGTTCTGGGCCGAGGGCGCGGTCGTGGAGGCGGTTGGCCGGGCGGAGCGGGCGGCCGAGGGGGTTTAGGTTTAGGTTTTAGGCCAGCGGCGGCGAGGGTTTAAATAGGGCAGCCGCCGCCTGTCGGAACAGTATTCCGACTAATATTAGGAATTGGGTTTGGGTCACGGGTCCGCGGGTCGGGTCGGGTCAGGCGGATCCGGCCCGATCCAATAAAAATTGAATGCGGGTCGGGTCGGGTTTCGGGTCGCGGGTTAGACCCGGATCCGACCCGCTAAGGTGGGTTTGGGTTGGTTCAACTGAACCCGGTCCGGTTTGGTTTATTTAAAATAAACCCGGTTTATTTCAGGGTTTAATTGGTTTATTTATTTAATAGATTTTAAGGCTTTATAAATGCTTCCGGAGTCCAATAAATTCACAGAAAATTACCCTATATCCAGTTTTCCATTTTACACCATAAAATATTATTTCTATAATATTTTAATATTAATTAACAGTAATTAAAAATCATTTAATTACCAATACCTAGGGTTTAATTACAGAAAAATTACGGAAAAATTCCAGAAAAATGTTAATTAAAAATTCTGAAATTTAGGGGGCTTACAGTTGGTGGCGGTGCACGGTGGCCGAGGCGGGGGGGGAAGTGGTTCGGGTGGTGGTGGCTGTGGGTGGTGGTGTTGGGAGTTTGGGGTTGCGGGGGCTCTGGCCGGCGGAGCAGGGTGGTGCAGGCGGTGGGGCTTGGCCGGAGGGGAGAGGGGGTCAGGGCGGAGGGTTGGCCGGAGTTGGGTGGCCGGCGGTGGTCGGAGGGGATGGCTTTGGAGTTTTGAAGAGAGGGGGGGGGTCGGGTTTTATAGGGTTTTAGGGGGAGTGGCATTTAGGTAATTATGGGAAAGTTTAGGGGTATTTTAGTAATTTAGTTTTTGGGATATTTTTAACAGGTTTTTCCAGAATAATTAGGTGGGTCCCATGTCACCTATTCCCTATCAAATGAGGTTATGCCACCTTACATATATTTTTGCATAAAAAACCCTAATTTTTCATAAATTGCATAAAAGCCTAAAATTTGTAATTTGCGTAATTTCGCAATTTACCAAATTTTAAATACTGATTTCCCGAAATTCTGAATTGTACAGAAATGAGGGAAATAGCTGGGAAAAATATTTTGGACAGTGTGGGGTGAGTCTGGGCAGATGTAGGGACTGATTCTGCAGGTGATACGGGTCATCATATTTATTATTTAATAAATACTGCGCACGGTGTTCACTAATTATTTAGAGGCTATTAGGGTAATAATTTTTCTACGGTGTCAATACGATAATTGTAATACAATTATAGTAGAATATTATCGTATTTTTGGTTGGGCAAAACAGGTGCCTATTGGTCCTCAAATCCCTAGGGTACAGGAATGGGTAAAGAGCAGAATTTTAAATAGGGAATAAATACATACGTTTGTAACGATATTTGTGCGACTAAAACGAAGCACCAAACAAGGTTTTTGGAAGTTGCACAAAATACAGGAAAAGTAGTCTAACAAGTCTAGAGCAGGAATGTGAAATTTGTTTAGTTTAAACAGCTAGTGAAATGCCCTAATTTATTGTGTAATGAACAGGTGCACAATCAATAGAATATATAATAAATAAATTTTTTAAAAAGTTGCAATAATTCTTAATTAATCAAAACTAATCCTAAATTACTGAAATCTGGTCGAGGGAGTTTACATATATATATATATATATATATATATATATATATATATATATATATATATATATATATATATATATATAGTAAACGATATATGAACTGCTCATATTTCTACATGAGTCACGTACATATGGACCGATAGGAATGTGCTCCACATCCCATGTTCACTATAACACTCTATTTTTATTTGTCCACATGTGTGTGGCTTATGTAGAATATGAGCACTCATATCCCGTTTATCCTATATATAGAGAGAGAGGAGGGATCATATTCACCCCCTCTTTTGTCCACCCGATTATCATTCCAATCGTATCTGTTGAATTAGATTTAAACAACGATCCAGATTAAATCTCTACAAATGAGAATAAGAGAGGAACGAGAAACAACAAACCGGAATATGGAGTATATGTATGTTTCTGTTACAGATTTTAAAAAAAAAAATTTAATATCTTCTTTTAGAAAAAAAAGAATCTATCTCTATCTTTAAAAAAATATATCATTGATTTATTTTTTAAAATAGAAATAGATTTTTTTTAGATAAAGATATTAGGTTTATATTTTTTATTCTTAAAAATAGAGATAGAATTATTTAATTTTTGAAAAAAAAATCTAAAAAAAAAATCTTTCTTTAAAAACAAACCGATCACTAAAAACAAATCTATATTTTAAATTTTATAATTAAATTTTACTTCTAGTTTAATATTAATTTTAATTTTTTTTAATTTAAATTGAATTTAAATTTAAATTTAAATTTAAATTTAAATTTAAATTTTGATTTTGATTTTGATTTTGATTTTAATTTTAGTTTCAATGTAAATTTTAATTTAGTATTAATTTTAATGTTATTTTTTGTTTTAGTTTTAATATTAACAATAAAATTAAAATTAAAATTAAAATTAAGATAGATTTAAAATTAAAATTAAAATTAAAATTAAAATTAAAATTAAAATTAAAATTAAGATAGATTTATTTATTTTTAAAGGAGAGATTCAATAAAAAAAAATTAAGAGAGAAAATTTGGAAGAAATAGTCCCGTAACTTTTTCACAAATACTATCCCGTAGATTTTTATTTATTTATTTATTTCTCTCTCATTACTTTCTCTTATTTATATATAAAGGATTTTTGTTCATCTCTCTCTATCTTGTTCATAAAGATTTAATTTTATCCGTTCGATTAGATTTAAACAACGGCTCAAATTAAATCTCTATGAAAAAGATAGAGAGAGAAGAAAAAAAATCCTCTATATATAAATAAGAGAGAGTAACGAGAGAGAAACAAAAAAAAAAACTAAATTTCTCCTTGTACTAGAGAGTATTTCCGGAACGGGACTATTTCTTCCAAATTTCTTTCTCTTTAAAAAGAAAGACTAAATCTCTCCTTTAAAATTAAATAAATCTATCTCTATTTTAAAACATATCAAAATAGTGATATATTTATTTTAATTTTTTTTCCTATTTATCAATTTATTAATTTAAATCTAAATCTAAATTTAAATTTAGATTTTAATGTTAATATTAATATTAATTTAACTATTAATGTTAATTTTAATTTTTAATTTTATTGCTAATATTAAAACTAAAACAAAAATTAACTTTAAAATTAATACTAAATTAAAATTTACATTGAAATTAAAAACAAAATAAAATTTAAATTTAAATTTAAATTTTAAAAAAAATATTTAAGATTAAAATTAAAATTAAAACTAAAATTAAAATTAAAATTAAAATTAAAATTAAAATTAAAATTAAAATTAAAATTAAAATTAAAATTAATATTAATATTTTAAAAATATATATTTGTTTTAATGATCGATTCATTTTTAAAGATAGATTATTTTTTATATTTATTTTAAAAAAAATAAACAATTCTATCTCTATTTTTAAGAATAAAAAATATAAACCTATATATCTTTATCTAAAAAATATATTCTATTTAAAAAAATTAATTGATGGATATAATTTTTTTAAAGATAGAGAGAGATTTTTTTTTTAAAAGAAGATATTTAATTTTTTTTTAAACGAAAAAAATTTGTAAGGGAAACATACTCTTCCTGTTCCGGTAAGTTTCACGTAGACGGTTTGTTGTTTCTCGTTACTCTCTTATTCTTATTCGTAGAGATTTAATCTGGGTCGTTGTTTAAATCTAATTCAACGGATACGATTGTGATGATAATTGGATGGACAAAAGAGGAGGTGAATCTGATCCCTCATCATCCTCATCATCATTAGCATATATATATATATATATATATATATATATATATATATATATATATATATATATATATATATACACACCTCTTCTAGTTTATGTGGTTAAGGTGGAAGGTACTTTTCTTAGTTGGTCAACTTCAATTCCTCGTGACGTTATAATGCTCTGGCTTGACGCTTCTTACCTTATGCCGGAGCTATTGAAGGCCCGTCTTGTAGCTCGTGGATTTACTCAGCAGTATAACAAATTTATTTGCAAATAACGTCTACGTCTAGCCTAGTGGTTAAGACCGATGCATATTATCCAGGAGGTTGCAAGTTCGAGCCTCCTGGACGCAGGAGAAATTAAGTGGTGAGTTGGTGATGGGTGCATGTGTTGGGGCCTTCGTGTCGGGATGTGGTGGACCTTCGGGCCGAATTTGTAGGCCTTCGGATCAGGAATTTGTAACACAATTATCTCTTAAAATAGAAGAAGAAGAAGAAGAAGAAGAAGAAGATGTGATGGCATAGCCTGAACCACAATAAGGATACAAGCCTACTAGAACTACAAAATCCTGATACACATCAAGTTGCACGGTCATCTTGATCACCACAGCTCCAGGCATTGTCGAGAACATCGGACTTCCTCAGGGTCATCATGGCACTACTAGAAAAAGCGGGATTAGCTACGTATTTTAGCGACTCCTGGTATAAACGTCGCTAAATCAGCGACTCCATTAAAAACGTCGCTAAACGTCGCTAAATGGCGACATTTAGCGACGTTCAGCGACTTTCATTAAGATTTTAAAAGATGAGTCGCTATAAGTTCAATTAAGGTCGCTAAACGTCGCTAATATATCTGATTTAGCGACGTTTAGCGTCGTAATTAGCGGTGGATGTACCCCTTCGAGCGGCATCCTGGATTCTTCGACTCTATGGAGCATTTGCCAATTCATCTTTCCTATGAGGCACGTGTTGGTGGTCCTGTCGGTTATCAGTGGATGTACCCCTTCGAGCGGCATCTGAATCACCTAAAGAGAAAGGTGAAAAATAAGGCACGGGTTGAAGGCTCTATTTGTGAAGCTTATGTTCTCGAGGAGATTACAAACTTTTGCTCGACGTATTTCAAACCGCATGTTGCTACTAATAGGACGAAAGCTCCCAGAAACGACGACGCATATCAGGAATCTAATGATACAATACTCAAAGTATTCAATGCGTCCGGAAAGCCTTCGAAAAAAATGAAGAAGAGATATTTGAATGACGATGAGCTAAGGGCTGCTCAATTGTATATATTACTCAATTGCGACGAGGATGAAGTGGAGAAGCTAGAGGGGTAAGTAATTAATACGTCCACGTTTACATCATCTCAATGTAATAGTATAAGATACTATTATGCTACTAATCAGAAGTTGCTTCATTATTTTTTAGCACATATAATGATGAGTTGAGATCGGTTAGACCCTATATAACAGACGAAGAAGTAGAACAAGATATGAGATGCCATTTTCCTTCTTGGTTGAGCGCATATGTAAGATGCTTGGTAATTACTTTTTATTTCTGCACTTGCAAAACAAATAACTTACTATCGCTACTTTGGTATTTAGGTCGATCGTCTAATATCACCCGAGACTAAATCTATTAGAACTCTAGCCAAGGGACCAATTACTGCCGTAAAAATATGGCCAAGTTTCTGTGTGAATGGGTTCAGGTTCAAGTCAACAAATGCTCCTATCAGAGACAGCTTTCTGGATCTTGATTCCACGAAAAACAGTGGTTTGTGTATCAAATCTTCAAACTACAAAGACGTCAATCCGGGCAATGATTTTTTTGGCATCTTACGAGAGATTGTGGAGTTGACATATAATTATGGTACAGAACCTGCTAATATCGTGCTATTCAGGTGTGAATGGTTCGATCCGATTCAAGATCAAGGTTAGAAAATTGACAAGCATGGCCTTGTGGATATAAACTACAAGCGTAGATATCAAGGCTATGAACCATTTGTCCTATCAAGTCAGGCTCAGCTCGTGTACTTCACAACTTATCCTAAACGGGGGACAGCGAGGTCGGATTGGTGGGCAGTATGCAAGACTAAAGCTAGAAATACCTTTGACATTGACGAAATAGCTTATCAGGAGGACGATCTACCTCTTGTAACAAATATTGTAGATGTGGACTCAACGGAAGTTACTCATTACACGAGTAATAATGTAGAAGATGTAGAATTATCCGAAGAGGACGACGAAGTAGATGAAAGTGAAGACGAGGAAGAGGAAGAGCAGGACGACGAAGGCGAACAAGATGAATTTTCTGAAGATGATTGAAAATAAAAAATATTGCATGTAGAATGTAACTATATTTTGATTGTAGAATATAGATCAAGGTTGGAAAATTGACGAAGTAGATGTACCCATTAACGAATATATGTATTATATTTTGACTGTAGAATGCTTTGAGATATGCATCACATTTCGACTGTAGAATATAGTATATATTTGTGTTTCTCTATATTCATCATATGTTGTTATCAGATATGACAGGGTGACGCGGAGGATTCGGCAGGTCCCGAGGTAGACAGGGTGCCACTCCGGTACTGCCTACTGTTGGTTCCGGATCATCGTCGTCCAGTACTCCAGTATATCGATCACTCACATCTCCGACTATTGGGACGAGTAGTTCCTGGCGTGATAGTACATCCTCGTCCAACGTTCCTCCTGCTGACGGAACCATGGGGACAGATGAGCATGTCGAGGAGGTCGTGCCCACGTTGTCCCAGCATCAGCAAGATCCTCCATGCGCACCTCCGGAGGAGACGAGGCCAGAGATTTGGGCCGACGGTACAAAGTAAGTCAATTAGATGGTTTAGTATATATTTGTGTTTCTCTTTATTCATCGTATATTGACTTTTTCAGTAATCTAAATTATTATCTCTGTATAGATATCGTCCATCGTCGGTTCAGAGACGCCTGGGCCAATTTCTGAGGAACAACTACGGTGGCCCTTGGATCAACTACTCTGAGGCTCCGGAGGAGAGGAAGGAGTTCTGGTTTGCGCACTTCCAGGTAAAAGTATATTAAATAAATCCTCTAATTTATGCATATTATATAACTTATTCGTGATGCTAACTTAATGAATTATTTATTGTAGCAAACATATTTTTATCCTCCGCACCGGGCCGAGTTGATCGAGCGGCTCTTTCCTACCGTTGCCGCCAAGCTTATCCGAGATGCTCTGGATGACCAGAAGGCTCGTGATCGTGCTGGAAAACCGATCCAAGGTTGGATCACGCCTGAGCAGTGGACTGCGATGAGGGCTAGATTCGACGATCCGAGCTACAAGGAAAGGTCTAAGAAGGCCAAGGCGGCTAGGCAGAATGCTGCCAAGTGGTGTGGTGGCTCGATTCCGATGACGGAACATTTCCGTCGTTTGGTATATTTTTTCTTTTAAAATATATTATTTTAATATAAGTACCATAAAATGGTACTTGGAAAAAATATTTAAGTTTAGTAATAAATTATATATTTTTAACAGGTACAGAGGGGTGAGGATGCAAATATGGTGACCGTCTTCTTGGCCACCCATCGCAAGGACGAAAATCTCATTGATGAGAGGGCCTCACAGACCTATGTAAGTATTACTTTACTTTGTGTTAATTTTAATATAACTTAGGCAATTATCGAGTTTCCAAACCTTTTCTAGGCCGAGTATCTTAGGCTGCGTGAGCGGGCGACTGCTAGTGCACCTACACCTGGAGAGGCTGGTACTTCGTCGCAGCCCGCTCCATCTCCGTCGGCGGACGACCTGTGGGTGACCGCAGCTGGTGGTCTCCAGAGGGGTACGTACTACGGTACGGGCTCCTATGGCGCCCTGGTTGCGACGCAGTCATCTAGGGCCTCCCCGACAGCTGCGCATTCCATACACCCCTCGCAGTCGCAGCCCTCGCAGTCGTCGGCCAGAGTCCAGGAGGCCGTTGACCGTCAGATTGCGTCTCTCCGTGACGAGTTGCTGCGAAGTATGGAGGAGCAGCCCCGGTCCCACCGCAAGTGGACGATCCGATGCTCATCGCACGATTGGATATGCTCGACCGCAGCATGACGGAGCTACGGAAATTGACAAATGATATTAGAGCCTCCAATGACCGCAACATCATGGAGCTGCAGGCGTCACAGCTATCGATGGGTGAGAAGCTGACAAGGATGCAGGATTCAATGGTTCATAGCAGTACGAGGCTGTTATCTACCCTGGATTCTTACAACCAGCGACTCGCAGACTTGGAGCGGGCACGGCCTCCACCGACGTCACTGCCTTCTCCATCGACATCGGTGTCGATTCCACGGGACTAGTATGAGGAGTTCTTATCCTTCAAGCGCGCCGGTGGTCAGCTTCCTGCAGATCCGCAGTAGTATTGTTATTTTTATTATTATTTAGGATGCGATTGTATATTATGAATTATTGATACTTCAACAATAGGCATGATGTATGATGCTTCTTGTGGTCTTTAATTTTTTAGTTAATTTAATTGGATTATATAGTTATCTTGCATATCCACATTTGTCCTATACTATAATAAAAAAAATTTATGTGGCCCGACATTTCGCACGGGACTTTGCGCATACTTCGTTGCACGTCTTGTGGGCCCACTGTCCCCCTCAACTCCCACCATTAATAAATGGAAGGAATAATACGCCTCCATGGCTTGATCCATTGATCTTCCGCCACCTAGTCAGGAACTTATACCTCTCTTCGGTAAACACAATGGTCACTCGAGTTCGATTTCTATATTATGAATTATTGATACTTCAACAATAGTCCTTGGTATTGGATACTTATCTCGTATTTGTACTGTTCATCTTATATATTGTTAAACTTTGGCTACATCTACAATTCCAGCATTGAATACTTAATTCCAGCATTGAATACTTACTTGATATGTCCCCAAGGCACAATACAATGTCTAATATATATAGTTCCCAAAATATTAATATATCGACTTGACTGATGTTGAACATTATAATGAAACATTGGAAAATACATATTAATTATATGCATTTTTGGAGAGAAAGAAACCATGGCCTTGAGAGCATTAAAATGTCTGGAAGAACTTAATCTCATACATGTTATAATAGGCATGATGTAATAAATAGCAAGTGATGGAAAGTGGAGAGAAAACAAATAATTGCATATAATCTTCAAACCAGGGTTTTAAAAAGCTAACCGAAGATTGATCTGGACAAGACACTGGATCGGACCAAATCGGTTCAACCAGTAGATTAATCTAAGTAGCCCCAAGTTCAATTCCTTCTGGACACTAATTTTTTTTTTAAAATTAGCGACGTTTTTAGCGACGTTAAGTTACGTCGCTAAATACGTCGCTAATTAGCGATGCTGTAACAAGTCGCTAAAAACGTCGCTAATGACGTCGCTAAAAACGTCGCTATACATCGCCAATTGCTGACATGGCAGAATAGCCAGGTCATTAAAGACGTCGGTGTAACGTCGCTATATAAGTCGCTAATCAGCGACGTTTAGCGACTTTAATAAACGTCGCTATTTAGTGACTCGGCGTCGCTAAACGTCGCTAAATTTTGCGACACATTAAAGTCGCTAAAAACGTCGGTATAGCGACGTTTAGCGACGTTTTTTTTTTTGCGACTTGGTTTTTTCCGACAACTTTATAACGTCGCTAATTACGTCGCTAAACCAAATTAGCGACGATATTTGGTTTTTTAGCGACGTATTTAGACGTCGCTAATTTGACTTTTTCTGATAGTGTGGGTGTACATCATCGTGATTAAATTTCATACTTCACTTAGAATATAGACTCCTTTTCTTTTCTTTTCTTTTTTTCTTTATTGCAGTAGTGCACGAAATGGTCCAAATGGATGTGATTCATCATCTGACAAATAGTTTGAGATGGTGCTGTGTAGTGTTTGTTACATTTCCTTCGTATCTTGAAGTTATGAAGATGCAACTTATTCTACTTGATATCTACCTCATACTATCTCCTGAATGTCGAAACAAGGTCACTATAGTGATAATGTTCGATTTTGTCATATGCTTAAGATTGATTTGTATATTTGTCTGATTTAATGAAAACTTACAAACAAACATGCCATGAAATATCTTTGCATTTTTCCAGTAAAGTAGTAATATTACCTCATCATTGAAATACACTGTAAGCAAGTGAAGCATAGTGATGTTCCTGATTTTAATTTTCAGAAAGAGCAGAGTCAATGTTTTGATTTCAATACCTAATACATATTGCAGCCATAGAAAGTATCTAGAAATTCAAAATTCTAAAGTTAGTGATCACCTATTAGCTTCCTTTCATGACTAGAAGCAGCGCATATCAACTACATTTATTCTTCTCTGGGTTGAGTACATGAATCAAACATATGGAACATGCATTCGCCACAGACATCTAAACAATTAACCAATAATGTTGTCATTTGGACCCGGTATCTGGGACACATTCTGTATGTGTCTGGAATTTTATGCGAACCAAGACTAGCTCGACGACTTGTAGTGGGCAGGTTCTAGTTCGCGAAAGTGAACCCTAAGTCGAATTGGGTTGTATTTAGGTCCATATGAATCCTTATCCGATTCGGATATGGACCTGATGTGACAATAGGAACATAGTTTAGGAAATATAGGATTGAGGTGTACTCTTCGGTAGAATTTGGTTGATACCCTTGCGATACAACCAATTTGATATTTTGTAAACACGATACACGAATTCGGGGAGATTAGAAAGCATAGAGAGGTTGACAGAAATGAGTTCCCGGTTGGCTTCTACATAACAATTCAAAAATATATGACAGTTTACATAAGTTTCAATCCTTGGGCAACCCACAAAATCAAGGTTAGTCATAGTTATGAAGTGGCACTACACTATCAGCAGACAAATGTAACACACTCTCACACCATCACACAGACAAAAAGAATTTCATAAGAACAAATCAGAGAGATGGAAGTGTAAACGGATCGGTTATCAAATTTTCAAAATAATTATCTGCCACAAAATTATTATCCACCGCATAGAATGGTTATTACTAGCTGTTCCTCAGCTTTAGTGGCGCCGGCATCAATCATGGCAGTAAAGAATATTGGGGTCATGTGTGCAATTAGAAGGCTTCGACTGCCACGGAGGGCCTTTCGGGAGAATCCCTGCCATGAAGAGGTTCCTTACCTTACTAGGCAACGATGTTGGACGCGCGGAAGCGTTTTGCCAAACCACATCTGAGATAACCAATTCCGTCTAATGAATACCAAGCACAGATAATTAAAGACAAGTATATGGCGGTGACAACGTCACCTGGACAAATACCAACCTTTATAACTCAAATGAAATTACAAGATTGACAAAAAATCAATGTCGAACTATTTGTCCTAATAGGTTCAACCCGCTCACCACACTCAAGAAGAAAATAAAGAAAATACAATTGAAATCACTCAGAAACCCGTAACAATTTTCCTAACCGAAGTTGACACTCCTCGATTAGATCTCTTTTTCCTTTTGTCTTGGATGACGAAGAACACTAAGAGCAAATCACGGACTTTCTCTTAGATTTTCTATGGACGAGCACCCCGAATGTCAACTTTGTACTATCTTTTTGTGCCTCCACCCTCACCCATAGGATGAGAAACCCTAGTTTAGGTCATACGAATTCCTAAATAGGAAACCCGTTATCTAAAATAGAAAACATCAATTATGGACGTCCAAATATGATCACATTAAATGTTTGATACAAATTTGAAATCTAATCAAATCTTACATTTAATGCAGATTTACAAATTATATCAAATCAAATCTTTGACCATACTTAGACTCCAAAATTTACCAAATTCAGACTGGACTCCAACACAACGGTGCGTTACCATCTTGATCCAGTGGGCTTGCTGAGCAAAGAGTACTTGAAAAAATCGACATAATCACCAAAACGAGGAGAAATGCCCGTGCAGCGCAACCCCTTCCACCAGCTCCTGACATCGTGACAATGATTATACTCTCTAGAACTAGTAGAGTTGTATATTAGTACTGCGAAGAATTCGGTCACTTTATAGAGCAAGGTAAGTTGCAGATACACAGCACCAGGTAAGAGAAATCTTGCGCCCCAGTTTTCAGAATCAATCACCCAGGAGACTGCAAATATCCTCAGCATCATGAACAACTCCAGAGGTGTATTTGGAGACATGCATCCAGCAATGTCTAATGAAAGCCACAAAGTATGCAGTCACAGTTCCAACATATTTTCTCTATGGCCACTTTACTTGCATACCTGGATCTTTGAGGCATAAGATTTTGTAGTTGATCTAATTAATACTTGAAATGTGCATTGAATAAATATTTTGGATTCCTAAAAATATTTGAACACAATTGTACTGTGGTCAAAAAGAGTAAGAAAACAGTTGCCATTGTGATTCAAACAATCTAGGGATTGCTGAGTCCGGAAGCAAACAAAGAACACAACCGTTGGAGACTACATGTTGGAAATGTTGATATTGCTTTCATTAAGCTCAACATCATTCAACAACACTAAATGCTAAGAAAATCACAAACTGCCAAGATGCTATTGCATCCACATTCTATCGAAGACAGGTCAAAAGTGAGCAAGGAAACCATGCAAGGAAGATCAGTAACAATTCACTATATCTACACAACAGAAAAGAATTCAACTTATATAATACTAGTATATATGTACGTGAACTAAAAGACTGTGGCAAGAAAGACTAAAAAACAGTTCCAGTAATTACATGTGTCCCCATTAATTTAATGAACAATATTAATTAATAAACATAAGGAAGGACATATTTGGAAAGAAATTTTTTACGGTGAAGTCCAACTTTTCTTATTATATATAAGATAAGATATACAAGCAGCTACCAGAGTTCCGATATAACAGCAAACATATTTACAACAAAGTTACATATAGTTCAGGATTTTTTTTTTATAAGCAACATCCTTTATATCCATATCAATACATAAGAGTCCATCCACATATCAGCCGTGTGAATCTGGCATATAATTAACATACATTCCGCTTGCCAAGCTCTTGTCGGCTGAAGTGTCATTACAACCCCACCACCATGACCACCACTGCATCAGGATCCCGCATGTAATAGGACCAACATGTTTCAGTGACGAAGATCCATCAGGTGGTGATTTCTTTAACAAGCCAATCCAAACTAGGGAACGCGAAGTACAGCATGAAGAAAGCAGGCAACCCAAACAAAAGAGTTACAAACATGTACAGGACTAAAATAGCAGCACTTGCTGGTACAGCGTATAGGACAATAAGGAGGAGCATAATAACAAGTGGGAACTTGGCAGTCAATTGAACAAGGAAGCTAAGGAAATAAAGGAGGGAGGACCGAATCCTCTCCGAGTTCCAACTATTTGTGGTCGTGCTAAAATGATTCGTATCGGGGAAGGAAAGATCTGTGTGCGTGTGGGTGTGCTGTGGAACCCTTCTCAGTCTCCGGTGGTGACTCTCAGTTCCCAAACCCGAGCTGCTACTTGAAGGCTGAACAGAAGATTGTCGATCAGCAAAAAATGTAGAGTAAGGCTTTGCCCTTTCACCATTCATGCTCTCGACCAACCAGAGTAGAAAATAGTTCTTCCGTGGAAACTTGAGATGGCCCTTGTAAACTAGCCTGAAAGATAGCAAATGGCACCAAGGGCATGAAATGAATAGGGGCAGTTGTACTGGTAGGTTTGGGAATTTTACAACATTCCAGTCAAACTCCAGAACACAGTTCTTGCAGATGGTGTGGCCGCACCATAGGACATAAGGAACATTTTCCACAATATTGAAAGATTCCGAGCATATTGGGCATTCCAAACCTTCTTCCCTGCTAGTGCACAAAGAAGAAGCTTCATCATCGGAGCAATCAGGGCTACAATGGCTCAGCTTTACAGAACCATTTCTTCGTCCTATATTTCCAGCTATTGCTTTTGAGGCGAATTTCCACATTATGCTAGTGGAAGTGAGAGTAGGGATATGTTAAATGAATTATTGATGTATGAAACAAAGGCTGAATAAAATTGACATGGATTGAAGATCTGATCCTCGAGTATAATCTATCGAACAGATGCTCTTCACAGGAAGACCTGAAATCAATACGATCAAGGAACTTTATCAATGATCTTGTTTCTAGCATAGCACAAAATGTAACCAATATGTGGAAAGAATTAACAATATTTGAAGCGATGCAATGGATCACAAAACCCAAAATCCAAGTATAGAAGAGACTCGAGTCTCTGAGAGTGGTAAATACCATACAAAATTTTAAATACCTATAGGGCATGCCTGTTTAAACTTAAGTGGGATTCCATGAATTGATAGTATTCATCATCATCCAAGCCTTTCCTGCCATAATAGGGTGGGGTCATCCATGGAGCATAAGAAGCTCAATAAAAGAATTAACAGTTTTTCTATATGCCCAGATGATGGCGCCAAGTTACAAGAAAGATATTAGCATAAGAGGGACATGCCATAAAACCTAGACAAGCAGTTGGCAAGTAGGTAGACCTAAAATTTTCTATGTAGTTTAAGCTCATGAAACCAAGGAATACCCTCCAAGTTCACTAGACAATAAAGAGTCTAGATAAAGAGTTATGATGATAAAACTTGCTACATAATTGCATTCATTTCTTTAACACATTAGGCCAAAGAGTTCAAAGAAAAAAAAAATCATGGAATGATAGAACTCATGAGTTAAAAAATCATGAAATTGTAATTCTGATTCAATGTGTGGTTCGCATAACACAATTCACTGAATTCAGTTCCAATTACTTCCATTTGTTTGATTAGCTTGAATTTTCAATTACCTTGTAATTTTATGAGTGAATTTGCCTCCCGAATATTAACGAGTAAAACAAAAAATTCATTGGCCACAATCACCATCATGTGGGAATCACAATTATCCACCTCACACCATGGGATTAGTATTCTTCCCTAAGGTGGAAATATAATACCCAAAAGAATCCATTATTTTCAGTAATTCTACATTGAGCTTATGCAAACTCACTAAATATGGATGGGAATAGCTTTTCCCATCCTTATTATCGCATACCAAACGTCCTCTTAGATTCCAAAGTTTCTACAACCATTTTTAGCATCTAACCCTTCATTACTCTCATCGACCAATACATTATTATCAGCAAAAATCATACATCATGGAATCTCTTTTTCCATAACTAGAGAAAAATGTATAAACTTAACATTGATCCTTGATGTAAGACAACGGTAATAGAAAATTATTTATATATCTCCAACTATTCGGACGGTCGTTGTGACTCCAGCATGCATATCCTTAATAGTCTCAATATAGCTACTAGAAATTTGTTTATTCTCGAAAGCCCACCAGGTTAATACCCTACTTTTATCATAAACTTTCTCTAAGATATATATATATATATATATATATATATATACACACACACACATTTTTCTCTGAAATATTTTTAGTAATCTTTTTAACAAGTAAATAGCTTCCGCGACAGATCTTTCCGGCATAAAACCAAATTGATTCTCTAGAACTTTACATCATTTCTTAATATTTGCTCAATTACTCTCTTATAGCTTTATGGTATGGCTCGTAAGCTCCAGTCATCGATAGTTGTTACAACTATGTATATCTCTCTTATTTTATATATAGGTATGATAGTCTATGATATTGGTTCTTCATTCATCGAGCATTTTCTTAATCTCCAGAATTTGGTTGAATAAATCAATAAAAACGTATCAATTTCTTACTTAAGCATTTTCAAACCTCAATAGAAATATCAAGTCCTACCGCTTTTCTACTTTTTATTTTCTTTAAAATATTCCTAACGTCAAAAATTTATAACTTTACGACAATCGTGAACTAACTTTGTATCTAAATTAAGCTCTTCTAGGTTGTTATTGTTAAATAACTTGTGAAAATAACTTCTCCACCTCTCTTAATATCATTTCTCTTATTAGTACTTGTTGGTTTTCTCTTGATACATTTAATATTACATAGGTCTCTATTCCTTTCTCTACTCTTTGCAAGCTTATAAATATTTTTCTGCATTCTTAGTTTGTAGCCTCCTATAAAAATAATCATAGGATTTAGATTTTACTTCATTAACCGTTTTCTTAGCTTCTTTCTGTTGGTATATTAGAATGTATTAGAGGATTTTATGTAAGATGGAGGGTTGTAAGGCTATATATATATATATATATATATATATATATATATATATAGCCAAGAGATTATAATAATGTAGAACCCCAAAATATTCTACATGGTATCAGAGCACAAACCCTAGCTGCCACAAACCCTAGCCACCACCACCGCTGCCGAACCGCTCGTCCACCACCATCGCCGCCGTCGCAGCCGCCGCACCGCTCGCCCACCACCACCGTCGTCGCCGCCACCACACCTGCGCCACCACCGCGAAACCGCGACTCCTGCGAAGTCCGCAGGAGCCTTCTGCCGCAGTTCCCGACTTCTCTCGCGGGTCGTTCCGGACGTTGACATCGAAGGCCTAGATCCGATGGGGGAGAGGCATGATCGGATCCAGGAGAGGACGAAGAGGACGAACGTGAATCGTGGGATGGGTGTGAGGTGAACGGAGAAGAGGAGGATCGATGGATGAGATCATCAAGAAGTTGGACCCTGTGGAGGTCGCAACGTTGATGAAGCTGATGAAACTGTCGGCCGGTGAGAACGTGACACGAACAACGGCGAAGTTGGAGCTTCCCTCCATCGATCTGAAGCTTGATGGACCGGCCACCTACATGAGTTGGTCACGACGGGTGAGGAGAAGCCTCGCAGGGAAGAACCTAGAGGGTTTCTTGTCAGGAGAGAAGACAGAGCCGGATGAGGGCTCGGCAGGACGCGACGAGTGAAAGTCCACTCATATGGTAATATACATTTGGCTCATCAATTCTTTAGTCCAGTTGATCGCCGCCACAGTAGATGACCTTGAGATGGTAAATGACGTGTGGGAGAAGTTGAGAAGAACCTACGATGGTGTGGGAAATAACTTGAGGGTTTTCCATATCAAGGGGGAGATCGACAACACCGTACAGGGAGAGAACACGGTACAGGAGTATGCCACAGAGTTTGAGCGTTTGTGGTTGGATTACGATCACTTCTCAAATCGGACGATCTGTGAGGACCCGAAGTGTAAGGAGAGACATGTATGTCTGCAGGAGAGGACGATGAAATTTCTTAAGGGGCTGGCCATAGTGTTTGCTCAGAGGGCAGCACTACTTCTAGTCCAACCGAAGATCCCTACACTTGAGGAGGCTATCTCGGCCATGATCCAGGAGGAGACTCGAATCAAGCTGCAGGCAGGAACATGTGGTCCTCCTGGAGTGAAGTCAACACTGACGGTTGCTAATTCAGGCGACACATGACCTAAGGGAGACCCCCGACAGTGCTACAACTGCGGGGAGGTGGGTCATCTGAGGTATGCACAAACCACCCAAGGAGGGAGATTCAGGTAGTGGACTTGGACAGTTTGGAGGACGTGGCTTTGGTCGTGGGGGTCGACAGGGTGGTCGAGGAGGTTATCAGGAGAACCAGCTGGTAGTAGAAGGCGATGAGGGAACTGATGACGCCTATACTGAGGAGGATCATACACTGCTGGGCATGCTGGAGGTACTCAGGAGAAAGCAAAGAGCGTCAAGCGATGGAGACAGGAGGAGTGGGACTGAGGAGGTGTCCACCTCAGTCTTCGCCAGAGGCAACGCTGCCATGTATGCCTATCTATCAGAAGGTACTGACGACTCACTCGCCCTTGCATCTATGTCTTCCCTTAGATCGTCGGACTGGATTGTCGATTCGGGTGCGTCTCAACACGTGACGGGGAATGCTAGTGAGTTATCTTCCTACACTCACCTAGCATTGGCGGACATCATTCAAATAGCCGATGGTACTTTCCAGCCAGTGGTCGGTAAGGGTACTGTCGATTGTTCAGGTTCAGTAAAATTATCTAATGTTTTGCATACTTCTTCTTTTCAAGTCAGTCTTTTGCCCATAAGTTCTATAATCCTTCAACTAAAATGCATTCTCTTTTGATATTCCTAAGGTGATCTTCCAAGAGAAGAAGACGGGACGAAGACTTGAGACTGGCACTTGGCATAATGGACTGTGGTACCTGGATCGGGAAGGGTTAGATTCGACATTGGTGTCTGTGGCAGATAGGACAGGAATAGAAGGACCGAAGATGAGTGTCGAGGATACACTGATACTCCACCACAGGCAGTTGAGGTACTCCACTTTTGGTATTTTGAGTAGGTTGTATCCATCTATTTATGGAAAAGCAAATAAGGAGAAACTAGTATGTGATGCATGTGATTTAGGCAAACTTACTAGGAGCTCATATGTTAGTGCGGCAATAGGAGCTCTTCTGTTTTTGATATTATACATTCTGATGTTTGGGGACCGTGCGCCACAACTACTATGAATGGCTACAAGTATTTCGTTTCTTTTATTTATTGTTCCTCTCGTGCCACCTGGCTGTATTTGATGAAGAATAAGAGTGATATTTTTGCCTGTTTCCGAGACTTTCATAGACATGTCCAGACTCAGTACAGAGCAGTGGTGAAGGTACTGAGGTCTGACAATGAGATAGAGTATACCAACAAAAACTTGAGAAATACTTGTCAACCCAAGGGATACAGCATTATACCACATGTGCATACACACAAACACAGAATGGAGTGGCAGAAAGGAAGAACATACACCTTCTGGAGGTGGCAAGGAGCATGATGATCGTCATGAATGTCCCACAGAGTCTGTGGGGACATGCAGTGTTTACAGCAGCTCAACTGATCAACATGATGCCCTCAAAAGTACTGGGATGGAAGTCTCCATGTGAGATATTGTAAGAAAATAATAGTGAAATACTCCCGCTGAAGGTGTTTGACTGCGTATGTTTTGTGAAGGACAGCAGACCGTCTGTTGAAAAACTTGACCCTAAAGCAATCAAGTGTGTTTTCGTGGACTATTCGGCGACTCAGAAGGGGTATGTGTGCTGGAGCCCAATAGAGAAGAAGAGGTTTGTGAGCATAGATGTTCACTTCAGGGAGCTTGAGCCATACTACCGTCAGGAGGGAACCTCATCCATGGACAACTCACCTGACACTGAGAGTATGAGGCGAGATAGGGAGATACTGGTGAGAGTTTGGTGACCGATTTAGGAGTATGGCATGAAGGAACGGTTAAGGAAGAGAGTGAAGAGGAACGGGGGAGGAGATGAGAGGTGTTAGGCCCACGGCTCAGGGGGAGTTACTTACCTACAGCAGGAAAGGGAAGCAAACTGCAGGATCAGTACCTATAGTGCCAGTGCCAAGTCCCTTGCCTGCGTCCGTCTCGACTCCTGAGACCTACAATACCACCACCAGATTTTCCTTCAGGTGATATCATTCTTCCTACCCCTCCCACACCATTATCAGTACGGAGGACCACTTGCAGCAATGCGAAAAATCCTCATGATAGATATAGTTGGGACCTTCCTCAGTTTGTTTCATATAATAACATCTTTTCTTCTCATGGAGCATTCATTGCGTCTTTGGATAATATTATTGTATCTAACAATTGGCAGGTTGCCAAGAACGATCCAAAGTGGAAAGCGACGATGCACAAGGAGTTAGGGGATCTTGAGAAGAACCACACTTGGGAACTGGTAAAACTGCCAGAAGGGAAGAGGGCAGTCGGATGCAAGTGGATCTTTACTGTAAAACAGAACCCAGATGGACAGGTTGAGCGCTACAAGGCCCGACTGGTGACAAAAGGATACAGTCAGGCGTACGATATTGACTACGACGAGACTTTTGTACCAGTGGCGAAGATGAGCACTGTCAGACCCTAATTTCTTTGGTAGCGAGTGGTGGATGGAAGCTACACCAACTGGATGTGAAGAATATGTTTCTTCATGGGGATCTAGTGGAGAAGGTGTACACGGAGATACCACCAGGATTTTGCATTGATAAGACAGTGGGCAAGGTCTGCAGGTTGAAGAAGTCCCTAAGTCCCTCTATGGACTAAAGCAGTCTCCTCGAGCGTGGTTTGACAGATTTCGGAGGACGATGATAGGGATGGAATATCGACAGATCAACGCTGATCACACTGTGTTTTTCCGTCGGAGTGGAGGCCACATCACCATGCTTGTGGTGTATTTGGACGATATGATTATTACAGGAGATAATGAGCAGGAGATTGCCCGTCTCAAGGGGAAGCTTGGCAATGAGTTGGAGGTGAAGGACCTTGGCCTTCTTCGGTACTTCCTTGGTATTGAGATTGCTCGAGAAGCAGAGGAGATTGTTCTTTCTCAGAGAAAGTATGCGCTGGACCTTCTCACAGAGACAGGGATGTGGGGTACAAACCTGCAGCGACGTCGATCAATCAGAGGTTCAAGTTGGGTGCTAAGGCTGGAGAACCAGTTAACCGGGACAGATACCAAAGACTGGTGGACAAGTTGATCTATTTGAGCTACACACGTCCCGATATATGCTTTGCAGTGAGTGTGGTGAGCCGCTACATGCATGACCCAAGGAAGGGTCATATGGACACAGTGTACCAGATTCTGAGATACTTGAAGGATGCCTCTAAAAAGGGGTTGCTATTCAGGAAGAATGATCACGTGAGCATCGAGGGCTACTGTGACTCTGACTGGGCTAGTCGTGCTGATGACATGAGGTCTACCTCGGGCTATTGCATATTTGTATGAGGCAACTTAGTCTCTTGGAGGAGTAAGAAGCAGTCAGTGGTGGCCAGATCGACAGCTGAAGCGGAGTACAGAACTATGGCCTTGGGAGTTGCAGAGCTGTTATGGCTGAAGAGTATGTTGGTGGTATGTTGGTGGAGCTAAAGCTGGATCAAGGAGTCAAGATGAAGCTATGGTGTGACAACTAGTCAGCCATCATTATCACCAATAATCCAGTGCAGCATGACAGGACCAAACACATCGAAATCGATAGGTTCTTCATCAAGGAGAAGTTGGACAGTGGACTACTGGAGCTAGGCCACGTTCCAACCAAGGATCAGATAGCAGACAGTTTGATCAAGGGACTTAGCTCTATAGATATGATTAGAGGATGTGACACGATGGGCTTAGTGAATATCTTTCGCCTATCTTGAGGAGGAGTGTTGGTATATTAGAATGTTTTAAGGGATTTTATGTAAGATGGAGGATTGTAAGGCTATATATATATATATATATATATATATATATATATATATATAGCCAAGAGATTATAATAATATAGAACTCCAAAATATTCTACACTTTCTTTGCTAGTTTATATTTCTCAAATTTTTATACAAAATCCCTTTTTCAATTATCTTTTGGACTTCCTTATTCCACTACCAACTTTCTTTATTCCATTGCCTTTAGAAACTACTAAAATCTCTTTTTGCTATTTTCTTAATGCAATTTGACATATTACACCACATAATATTATAATTTTCTTCTATGTTACATCTTTATCCTTAAATAGTAGTATGTTCTCTTCTTTCAAGTTCTACCATCTAGTTCTCAATCTCTTATCTATTCTAGTCTTTTTCTTCCATTTTTTAATAGTAATATCAAAAACCATCAACACATATTGAGTGGATAAGCACTTTCCTGATATAACTTTACAATCTTTACATGTTATTCTATCAAACTTCTTAGTAAAACAATAATCTATTTGGCTAAAATTGTATCCGCTCTTAAAAGTAATTTAATGCTCATCTCTCTTCCTAAAGAGAGTATTTGTTATTATTAGGTCATATGACACTACAAACTCAAGGATCTTATCGTCCCCTTCATTCCTAACTTAATATCCATAATCTCCATGCACGCTACCACAATCAATTGTTACTCTTTCCAACACGACCATTTAAGTTTTCTCCAATATATAACTTTTCTCCTTTGTTGAATCAAACAATTCGTATTATCAAAAATTCTCTTTTAGTATTTTCATGTAATCTTGGGTGCATGTGCACTAATTTCATTAATAACACCTCCCCCAATACTAACTTAACTAATATTATTCTATAATCTATTAGTTTTACATCTACAATACTACCGTCACTTATTTATCCACAAGTATCTCTACCTCATTTATATCTATTATTTTCCATTATGCCAAATTATAAATCAAGTCATATCAATTTCTCTCTATTTCTCACCTATTATCTTGGTGACATAACATCACCCGAATATTCTAATTCAGGAATCATAAAATAACAGTTCGCTCACTAAATGTATGAATTATATTTCTTTGATTCCTTTATGCAAAAGTGGTAACATTAACAAAACATGTTTGCCGCTCCACGCTTTATGATGTAACTAGGTTAGATGAATGGGAAGGGCCAGATTAAAGGCTGAAGGAATGAGTGGCACTCGACAGGGATCAGGGTTTGATGAATAGAGATGAACCACATTAAACACTGAAGTAAAAAAAACAAAAAATGAAGCTCAACCGAATGCCTACTTTGTCTTCTCCTTCGCTCGTAGATGACTTTTTTTGGGTGGTGGTTCTCACCGATGATGAAACATACTTTGGGATCTTTACATATATTATTCAATGCACGACTAGAATAGTTTTTGTTATGGCATGCTTGCGGCTCGTAGGTAGAGATGTATGTGGCAGTCTTAAACTTGTTTTTATTCTTCATCGTGCTATCCTAGTGATATAATTTTGCAATAGGGACTTATTTTCCACCATTTTATCTACACACCACCCCACCCCCACCCACAAATTGTTAGGAATCAAATCTGCTGAAGGGGGCAGAGTTCGGTCCGAACTCGAACCTCAAAACCGAAGTCGGTGTCGGCGGCGGCTGTTCGAATTTTGGAGTTTTTAGGTTATATTTTGGACCGTTGGATGCTAGTGGACGGCTGGATCTTATGATTGGCTATTTTTAGGGTTTCCTAACCCTAAAATAGGTTTCTCATCCTATAAATAGGGAGGAGGGTGGAGGCACAAAGGAGAAGCACAAATTGGAGATTCGGGGTGCTCGTCCACAGAAAATCTAAGAGAAAGTTTGTGTTTTGCTCTTAGGACTTCGCCATCCAAGACAGAAGGAAGAAGGGGAACTAATCGAGGAGTCGTCAACTTCGATTAGGGAGATTGCTACGGGTTGATGAGTGAATTCAATTGTAATCTTCTGCTTTTTTTCTTGAGTGTGGTGAGGGGGTTGAACCTATTAGAGCAAAGGGTTTCAACATTAGTTTTTGCAATCTTGGAATTTCATCTGAGTTATAAAGGTTGAAATTTGTCCAGGCGACGTAGTCACCGCCATATACTTGTCTTCATCTGTGCTTAGTGTTCGTAGATTGGTTGGTCATCTCAGGTGGGTTGGTAAGCGCTTCTTCCTCTGCGCGACCAACGCGTGGTATCAAAGCGCACGTGTTCCCAACACGTGGTATCAGAGCCAGGTTCTTCTTGAGAGGGAAGGTGCAACTATGCCTACGGAGCAGATAAACACTCATATGATCACCCTGACATGGGAAAACTGGCGATTTGGAAGCCAAGGATGGAGGATCTACTCTGATGCAAGGACTTGCATGGTCCTTGGAGAGTGACAGCTCAAAGCCGACGGACAAAGGTGCTGATGACTGAAAACGACTGAATCGGAAGGCTGTTGGATTCATCCGCCAATGGCTGGACGACTCAGTGTTTCACCACGTGTCTATGGAGAATTCTGCAAAAGCATTGTGGGAGAAGCTGCATTCGTTGTACGAAAGAAAGACGGCTGGCAACAAGGCATTTCTGATTCGCCAACTCGTCAATTCGAAGTACACGGAGGGTGCACCGGTAGCACAACATCTGAACGAGGTTCAGGGCATCATCAATCAGCTGTCTGATATGAAGATGGTGATTGAGGATGAGCCAAGGTAGTCAAAGGCGCAAGGCGCACTCGAGGCGCAAATGGTCCAAATCGCCCGAGGCGCAAGGCACAAAAATTTTATATATATATATATATATATATATATATATATCGGAATTCTACATTGATAAACATGTGTGCTTCAAATTCCCCCATGTCTAGGTTGCAATCACATTAAATTGAGTGAGAGAGAGAAAACAGTAAAAAAAAAAGTATATCAGTTCAAAAAACAGTACAACAGTTAAAAATATAGTCTAAACATGTTATTTTTTTCACAAGATTTTTAAGGCGCGCCTTAGTTATTCCAAGGCGCTCGAAAAAGGCGCGCCTTAGGTGCGCCTTAAGAATTGCGCCCCGCCTGGAGTGCCCTGAGGCGCTGCCTCTGCGCCTAGGAGCAAGGCGCGCCTTTGACTACACTGGGATGAGCTTCAGGCCATTCTGCTTTTGAGTTCTCTACCGGAAAGCTGGGAGACGTTGGTGGTGTCGGTGAGCAACTCCGCTCCTGATAGAGTTGTCACGATGGAGGCAGTCAAAAGTAGCTTGTTGAACGAGGAGATTCGGCGTAAGTGGAATCGTCACAGGAGTCCGCTCTTGTGGCTTCCTACGGGAAGGGAAGACGGGGGGATTCTCGGGATCTTGCGATTGTGGACCGCAAGGAGGGCTGCTATCACTGTGGCGAAAGGGGTCATATCAAGAGGAACTGCATAAAGCTCAAAGCTGAGAAGGCCAAAGGCAAGGATGATCAGGAGGATCTCACAACTATGGGAGATATCATCATCGCAACAACCGATACAGAGGAACCTTGTGGCATGTGGCATGATGAAGACTAGGTCATAGACACGGGGACGTCGTATCACGCCACTCCATATAGGACGATCTTCATGTCATACCACGACGGCAGGTTTGGACGTGTGAAGATGGACAACAAGAGGACGACTGCAGTTGTAGGCATCAATGATGTGTACTTGACAACTGAGCTTGGTGAGAAGCTCGTTCTCAAGGATGTGCGACATGTACCGAGTTTGCGCTACAAGTTGGTTTCGGTAGGGAGGCTGGCGGATGATGGTTGTCGCAGTTTATTTGGGGACAAAGATTGGATGCTTACGAAGGGTTCCCAACAGCTGGCTCAAGGAGATTTGTGTTGTGGTATGTACAGGCTCAAGCCGTTGAGGTGTACATGAAGGCCACAAACACCGGATGGAGGCTCGAGGGGTATTCGACAAGAGGTGGATCATCGGAAACTTGTCTTGGAGGGGCTTCAAAATACTTTGAGGGATACAGAGGATTCAATTCATCGATACAAAGCGACGAATGATGATGAGTCAAAGATTGAGGGTCAGTCTGTCGGTCCCATGACAGCTGGTCGATCTCCAGGTAGGGGTTGTTCCACGGATCCGGTTTTGGCGACGGGTAGTTTGCCAAAGCTTCACGGAGCGACATTGGTTTCAGCAGTTCGAGGCCAAGGAGGAGATCAAGGTTTGCAGCAAACTCAATCTGAGGCAGGAGCATCATCATTCACACAGTTCAGGGAAAGCTGTGGGCCATCGACGGCATACACAGTGCGTGATGTTCTTCTCGAGGACGCATGTGTATGGGTGAGCTTCAAGTTCGGACATGAAGGTGGGTAGATTCATGAGTTTGAATCTCGGAATAATCGTACCGTCCGCTTGGTTGGGCTAGCCAAGAGTGAAGAAGCTCATCGGAACGTTAACACGTTTCGGTGGAAGATGGAAGTCGGGGACATGCAGCCAAGACTCACGGTGAGGCTGATCGTCAGGGACTTCGGTCTTGGCCGTGTTATTGATATCGGCAGGATCCCAGTGGTGTAGGAGGTGCTACGCAAGACAGCTAGCGTCGACGTGACGGTCAAGGAGCTGGAGATGACGGAAGATGCAAAGCAACTCGGGGGATCGGAGATTGGTGGCATGGGGGAGCAGGATTTCTGTCGCGGGATGACACGCATGGACTCCAGTTGAGGAGCCATGGAGCCAACACCTCTCATCAGACTGGAGGGGGAGATTGTTGGGAATCAAGTTTGCTGAAGGGGGCAGAGTTCGGTTCGAACTCGGTGTGGTGTTCCAGAACCTCAAAACCGAAGTCGGTCCGAGTTCGGTGTCGGCGGCGGCACGGATTTTGGAATTTTTAGGTTATATTTTGGACCGTTGGATGCTAGTGGACGGCTGGATCTTATGGTTGGCTATTTTTAGGGTTTCCTAACCCTAAAATAGGTTTCTCATCCTATAAATAGGGAGGAGGGTGGAGGCGCAAAGTAGAAGCATAAATTGGGGATTCGGGGTGCTCGTTCACAGAAAATCTAAGAAAAAGCTCGTGCTTTGCTCTTAGGACTTCGTCATCCAAGACAGAAGGAAGAAGGAGATCTAATCGAGGATTCGTCAACTTCGGTTATGGAGATTGCTACTGGTTGGTGAGTGATTTCAATTGTAATATTCTGATTTTCTTCTTGAGTGTGGTGAGGGGGTTGAACCTATTAGGGCAAAGGGTTTCAACATTATTTTTTGCAATCTTATAATTTCATATGAGTTATAAAGGTTAAGATTTGTCCAGGAGACATAGTCACCGCCATATACTTGTCTTCATCTGTGCTTGGTGTTCGTAGATTAGTTGGTCATCTCAGGTGGGTTAGCAAGCGCTTCTTCCGTTGTGCGACCAACACGAGGTATCAAAGCGCACGTGTTTCCAACACAAATAGTTTCAAAATCTACAGGGAAACAAAGATATCACAGGAAATATAAAAATCTAAACGAGCACAACAAACTTTATCGCTTTAACTCGATACCGGCATAAATTCTAAACTCTAATTAACTACTTATAACTGATCGCTAGTAACATGATCGAAACATATAGACAGGTCTCTTGACTGATTTGGGTATGTAAGCTCTAAAATTAGTCGATGGGATGGGTCTATATTTTCTGCAGTAAAAATGACGCATCTAGCACAAACAAATCCAATCAAAATAACAACTCCATGGAATAATAAAAACCCTAATTGAATGGCTCAGTGGGGGAGATGATCTTACCAAACTGGACCGGATTCGGGTCCATTTTTTTCTTCTTCTTCCCCTTCTCCTTCTCCTTCTCCTTCGAGGAAACTTTTGTAAGCCAACTAACGTGGGAATTACCCATCTGCCCCTGTCAGTTTGATTAATGCCGACAGGTCTGTTGCTCAAGCGGGACCCATCTTGGCACGTGGGCCGCAGCCGTCCGCTGCGGATTGGAAGGCAGAGATTTGTTATTGTCCGTTGAAATTTTTAGTGTGTCGGTAGACCTGTCAATTGGGCCGGGCCGGCCCAGTCTAGCACGAGTTCGGTATAAAAAATTGGACCGTGTGTCGGTTAATCCGTTTAATTGTGGGCCTGGCCTGATCCGGTCCAGTATACTGGGTAGTGTTGGATCATATATATTGACCCATAAGATAGGTCCGGTCCGAAGTCCAGATCGGATCCGACCCGAGGCACGAGAAAGCACATCATTGTTCCTGAGCTATCAATGGTTAAGATAGCATGCAGAGCTTATTTTCCTTTGGTTAATTCAATACTATAATGCTTGGAGAACAAGCTCTCAACAAAAGAAAAGAACAGTAATCATATGCAACATGACTTTTCAAAATTAAAATGAGATGGATGAAAGAACAACGTAACTTGCATTGCAATGTAGCTACTAGCTCGGCATAACTATATAAACTAGCAACATAATTCCCTCCAGAACTGTTGTCATTGTGTAACTGCCATGAATAGCAAATCTCTCAATCCTCCAGAAGCTCTTCTATCCTTCTGTTTCCACTTGAACACCTTAGATGCAAAGAAGATCTTTCGAAAATTAGAAGAGCAATGACACCTGCGCTTTCTGTTACTACAACTCTACATGTGAAACTACCACTCTGAAAATAGAAGGCTCCATGGAGATGCTTAACATGTATCTGCATTTTCACGTTGGTCAAATCTTCATGAACTGCTTTTCTTTGTGAAAATCTAAGCCCAGGTCCGACTCGGCCCGGCCCGACCAGTCCCGAAGTCCACCGTACCATGGGTCATGTGTCGGAATAGACTCGGATTTTTACCCTTAGGTCCGACCCGGCCCCCTATATTGTATGGGCCTGTGAGGCCCGGCCCAAGTCTGGCCCGGCCCACTTGACATCTCTGTGTCGGTAGCTCATTTGTTTAAATGCCACTGTTTAAAAATAAGTGCTTTATTTGATGTGTTAATGGATTTTTTTAATTTATTTAATATGTCATCCGTATGAAAACCAGCACTAAGAGCATCATTAGTAAGGCCCCTCCCACATTCTAGATTTTAGATTTAAAATTTAGGACCTCATTTTGTAGAATAGTAAGTCCCATCTCTAGTTCCAATTTCTAGATTTTGGGACTCATCTCACCCATGGGAGCTATAGGTTGGGCATCCCAATTTCTAGATTCTAGATTGTAGGAATCCATTTTGTAGAATAGTAAGTCCAAATTTGGAGCCCAACTTTCTAGATTCTAGATTTTACTTTATTTTTTCCCACATCAAATTTTGACCACACAATCTTTGGGACCTGAGCTCACTTTATCATTCTCTACTATTCCCATACAAATCCAACCCATTTTACATTTATATTTTTAAAAAAATTCGGATCCCAAATTGCATTGGAGAGTCCCAACTACTAATGATGCTCTAAGGTTGACCGTTGGCCTTCAAAAAATGGCCATGTCTTGCATTGCATTCTTAGCCCCACAAAATATAAGCAAAAGTGGTCTATGAATGATGCGGTAGGGTTTTAGGGGTTCTGTTTCCTCATCAGCAGAGAGTCGAGAGGGCAGCATTTTTGTAGGATTTCGAGAGCGAAGTCCTCGAAAACTAAATAGATTTTTAGATTTGGGCATGTCGCAAAACTATGTCCCGCTAAAGTGGGTATTCAACAGAACACGGAAAGCAGCTTCTTTGTTGAACTATACGAGCAACAAAACATGTCCTTTTGCATAGCCCACGTCCCATTGAACTTGGTATTCAGTAAAACACAGAAAGCGTCTACTCTTTTGAACCAGACGAGTAGTAAAATTTATCATTCCGCAGAACTTTCTTTCCGTTGAACTATGAAGCCACTTGAGCTAATCTTCACAATAGTTGATTCCCGTTGAATGGAGGAAACATGCAAATGACACTCCTAATTAATGAGTTATCCCATCAAGTCATGATGGGTTGTCACAACCTCGTTAATGAGACGTTACATCTCTCAAAGAGACATAACTTACACAGGTGTCATCATCTATGCAGCCCACGTGGGTGAGTGCATTGATTAAGGCGTTACATCTCACAAGGAGACACATTCGCCCACGTGGATAGTTGCAATCAATGCGTGGGCTAAAGAGAACTATATGGCACGCATCCCGCACTTCCCCCAGGAACGTATGTCCTAATGGCAACATTTACCGTTGAACCATGTTTTCGCAGAACCTCATGTAAAATTTCTATTTCTAAAAACAGTAATTTTTTATTAATTAATAATTTAATTATAGTAATTATGTGCTAATTAGGAGAAATATATTTTTATTTATTTTATTTTAGGTGTTGGTGAACTTAGGGGATTTATGGGACCATCAGAAATTTTTCAGAATTTATTTCATGTAGGAGACCCCTTGAGCAGTTGCTAGCTTAACGGTGTGAATTATTATAATCTAGAATTTTTCTTATGAGTATATATATATATATATATATATATATATATATAATTGGAAAAAGTATTATAAAAAGAAAAGAAAATAATATAAACTAGTAATAATATTAATTAATAACAACTTAAAGCAAACCTAAGCAAATCTATAAGCAAACCAAAGCAAACCATTACAACTCCCATGCAGTCAATTCCAACACCACAGACCCGCTGCCTAGCAAACCAACCAACACAACAGACCCCCCCCCCCCCACGTTGACTCGCGACTAGGACTGAGCATTAATCGATTTTGAACATTTAACCGAACCGGACCGAACCGAATAGGCTATTCGGTTCGGTTCAAAACATTATCGGGTCGGATTCGGGTTTACAAAATCATAATATCGGTTATCGATTTCGGGTTCGGATTTTGAATTCGGTTTCGGGTTAAAACCGAAAACCGAATTACACAGTGTAAGTACCAAAATACCCTCAGTCCTAACCCTAGGTATATAATATCATTTCTCTCTCTCTCTCCGCTCATTTCCTTCCCTTTCCCTCAGAGGCTCAGATCCCTGCTGCCGCTCTCTTTTCTTTTTCCTCTTCCGGTGACCGGTCTTCCCTTCCCCCCCCCCAAACCCTAACTTCACAAGTTCACCTCTCATCTCCGGACCCCGCTGGTCGCCGTCGGCTGGCTGGATCTGAACTGGATCTGAAGTTCTGACTTCTCACCGCCGTCGGCTGGCTGGATCTGATAGTCCTGCCTCTTCTCACCGCCTTTCTTCTCTGGATCTGAAGTTCTGACTTCTGAAGGCTGGATCTGAAGTTCTGAAGTCTGGATCTGAACTTCTGAAGGGTGGATCTGAACTTCTAAGGTATGGATCTGAACTTCTCTACCATTTTTAAAAATATTTGTCATATATTTTTTGTTTATTATTTGTTTCTCCTAACTTGTTCTATTTTTTTTTTCCAGATCTACGGATCTGAACTTCTGGAGTCGGGATCTAGCAATATAGCTAGGTAATGTATTTCTCTAGCAGTATATGTCATATTTTATTTATTTTTTATATTGGATCTGAACTTCTCTACCTTTCTGGAGTCGGGATCTACGGATCTGAACTTCTCTACCTTTCATTTCAAAATATGTATTTATCTAGCAATATAGTCGGGATCTGAACTTATGTGGCAGATCAAATGTGTGCTTGTTATATGTTATTTTTTACAGCAGTATATGTCATTTAAAAATATGTATTTCTCTAGCAGTATATGTTATTTTTTACATTGTTTAGATCAAATGTGTAAAAAATAACAAAGGTCCTTTGTAGCTTATATATTTAGCATAATTATAGTTAGGTAATGTATTGTATTTCTGTTTCTGTGGCAATATATTTAGCATAATTATACATCAAATGTGTAAAAAATAACATAGTTAGGTAATGTATTTCTGTTTCTGTTTCTTATTATGCATGTTTAGATCAAATGTTTAGCATAATTATACATATTTTATTTCTGTTTCTTATTATATTTAGCATAATTATACATATTTTATTTCTGTTTCTTATTATGCATGTTTAGATCAAATGTTTCATGTTTAGATTAAATGTGTAGATCAGTAACTTATTATACATTTCTTATTTCTTATTATTTCTGGCAATATATTTCTCTCATTTATTATTTATGAAAATATATTTAAAGTCTGGAATTTGGATATAGCAATATATTTCCTTTATTTATTATTTCTCTTGTTAGCAATATTTTATTTGTCAGATGAGTAGATCAGTTACATTAGTAGAGCGTTTTTGATCAAATATGCAAATTAGATATGCATGTTCTTGTAAATTAGTAATTAGATATGCATCATGCATGTTCTTGTAATTTTTTGTGAATTAGATATGCATCATGCATGTTCTTGTAATTTTTTGTGAATTAGATATGCATCTAAATGTTTTGTAAATTAGATATGCATTTTAATAATTATAGTGTACTGGTTCTGAAGTGTTTTCTTGAACTGTTTGTATATTGTTGAAATGTGTGCATGTTCAACAATCTGAAGTGGGTGCTCTGGAATTTATCTTGGCTTGAATCGATGTAAGAATTCTCTTTTTGCATCTTGGGTGTTCTGGAATAAATATATGTCATTAGTCCAGTTTGCACTTGCAGGACAAATTAATGAATTATTGCTTATAATGCTTAGTTTGCACATATGTCGCAGCGCGCAATGGCCAGATTGCCTATAGGCTAAAAGTCTCAAATGAATATTGTTGTTGATTGAATGATTATTGCATACTGAGAAGAATTTATTTTTTATGAGAACATTAGTTCTTGTTTTTTTAGTATGTAGTTGGGTTTTGAATGATTTTAACTTGTTTTGAATGATTTTTTTTAGTTCTTGATTTTTTAGTATCTGATTTTTTAGTATCTGATTTTTTGATTTTGCTAATTGCTTTACATTTGTAATATATTTTTGTTTTCTTTTTTATTTTAGATGTCAAATGAAGGAGAGCCTATTGAAAGTCTCAAAATCTGAACATTATTGTTGATTGAATAATTTTTGCATAGTGAGAAGAACATTTTATTTATGAGAACATTAGTTCTTAGTTCTTGTTTTTTAGTATGTAGTTGAGTTTTGAATGATTTTAACTTGTTTTGAATGATTTTTTTTTAGTTCTTGATTTTTTATACTAAAAAATCAGATACTAAAAAAATATTTTGGCACATTTTGGCATACTGAGAAGAACATTTTTTCACATTTTGGCACATTTTCAAATCTTAGATTTGGCACATTTTCAATGGCATCAACATTCAACATCATAATTTTCAAATAAAATGAAATATTTGGCACAATAAACTGTTGTAACTAACTGTTGTAATAATCTGGAAATAAAATAAAATATTTGACACATTTTGGCACATTTTGGCACATTTTTAAATCTTATATATTATTTACTAAAATTACTATAAAAAATTAATAGGTCATTTATTGCGTCAAATAAGTCAAGTTCATGGCATCAACATCATACTCATGCAATGTGCATTTTCTTATCTTCAGTTTCATTTTGTGAATTTGCTTTTGAATTGAAATATATTTTTGTTTTCATGTTTATTTTAGATGTCAAGCGAAGCTCAACCTATTGAGCTTGAGGTTCCGGTTGTGAGGGGAACAAGTTCCCTAGGCACAAATGACCCTGACACAATTATTTGTAAACTCAAAGCAAAAAACAAACGGATTGGGAAAAAAAGGGCTGTTTATTGGGATGAATTTAGACAATTTCAAGAGAATGGGAACCCAAAAGCATAGTGTAACTACTGCAAAAAACAGTATTATTGTCACCCTGTAATTAATGGGACCTCCTCAGTTAGAAATCATTGGCTTATATGTCCCCTTAATCCAAAGCACAAAGGTCCTTCTCAATCAATATTGAGTATGCAATGTGTTGAGAAAGGCAAGTCAACTCTCACTAGTTGGCAATTTAATCAAGAGTCCGTAAGGAAGGCCTTGTCTTATATGCTAATTGTCGATGAGCTTCTATTTCGGTTTGTCGAGGGTGAGGGTGAGGGCTTCAAATGTTTCGTTTCTATTGCATGTCCGATGTTTGGTGTACCGTCGAGATGGACCGTTGCACGAGATTGCTACAATCTTTATACTAGTGAGAGGACTAAGTTAAAGGCTTATTTTAGGAAGTCCAATCAAAGGGTGTGTCTTACGACGGACATATGGACATCTAATCAAAAGATAAACTATATGTGCCTTACGGCACATTACATTAATGAAGATTGGAAATTACAAAAAATAATTATCAACTTTTGTCCAATTTCAAGTCATAAATGCGAGGCTATTGGGAGGGAAGTTGAGTCATGTTTGATTGAGTGGGGCATTGAGAAAATTTTTACAATCACCGTTGATAATGCTAGCTCTAATGACGTTGCTATTGCTTATCTAAGCAAAAAGTTTGCACAATGGGGAAATAGTATTCTTCAATGCAAGTATTTACACATGCGTTGCATTGCACATATTATCAATCTTGTTGTAGTAGATGGGTTAAAATGATGTCTTCTTCAGTTGCTCGTGTCCGGAGAGCTATTAGCTATGTTAGACAATCACCTTCACGTTTTCAAAAGTTTAAAGATTGTGCTCAAATTGAAAAAATAGAAAGCAAGAAATTATTGTGTCTAGATATGAGCACCCGTTGGAATTCAACATATTTGATGTTGGATACGGCCCAAAGGTTTCAAAGTGCCTTTGAGAGATTCCGAGACGAAGATCTTTCATTCAAAAGAGAACTTGAGGGTGAGAATTTGTTTCCAACCGAACATGATTGGATGAATGTGAGAAGGTTGTGTACGTTTTTAGAACATTTCTATGAATTCACCTTACGTGTGTCGGGCTCTTTATATGTCACTTCAAACAAGTTTTTTGAAGAGATTGCATCTATTGATTTTCTCTTGAAGAATGCTAAGAGTAATGACGACTTCGAGTTGTCTATTATGGTGGATAAAATGAGAGAGAAATATGATAAATATTGGGGAGACGTCGAGAAGATGAATATGGTTGTCTTCATTGCGCTACTCTTTGATCCAAGGCAAAAGTTTGCATATTTGGAATGGTGGCTATATCAACTCTATGGCCAATCAAAGGGTGACACCATACTAGAGAAGGTTAAAATGGTTGTTTATTCCATGTTTGAAGAATACAGAAAGTTGTATGCACCTATAGTTTCTTCTACAACTAGTGAAATGAGTGAATCTCCTACCATCGAAGATCGTCCAGTCTTTAACTTGAAAAGTATGATGAAGGCTCAATATAAAAATCATAAAATGAAAACTGTTGGTTTTGATAATAAATATGAGTTGGATCGTTATCTTATTGAGCCCACCGAAGCCGATGAAGATGAGAATCCAAATTTTGATCTCTTGGCTTGGTGGAAAATCAACTCTCCTCGTTTTCTTGTTCTTTCAAGAATGGTTCGTGATATCTTGGCCGTTCCTATATCTACGGTAGCTTCGGAGAGTGCATTTAGTACCGGTGGTCGGGTCCTTGATGCATTTAGGAGTTCTTTGACACCTAAGATTGTTCAGGGTCTTATTTGTTCTCAATATTGGTTTAGGACTGGTTCTGATCGATCTATTGTTACTAATCTTGAAGAAAATTTGGAATCCCTGGATAAACTTGAAAGAGGTATCATTTTATATAATAATTTATATCACATAATGTTATTTTTTTATTTTTTACTTGTATTGATTGTTTGTTCCTGTAATTTTTTATACTTATGTAGATTTAAGCCAATTGATGGGTTCAACCTCAAGCGATGTTTGAAGAGTTGTTTTTTGGAATCTGGATTGTTTGGTTTGGATTATGTAATATTAAACACTGTCACTGAAATGTGTAGCCAGGCCCCAGGTTTTCAGTTTTTACTAAACAATGCACTACCTCATTTTGGATTATGTAATATTAAACACTGTCACTGAAATGTAATATTAAACAATACACTAAACAATGCACTACCACATTTTGGATGTTTATAACTGCACATTTACACATTATATGTAGCCAGGCCCCAGGTTTTTACTGCACTTTATACGTAAATTGGTCTATCAATGCACTTTATATGTAACAATTGGCCAATGTTATTTCTTAATAGTTTGTGTATTACAGTTACTTTTTTTATTCCATTATAAGTTGCTAACAAGTATGTGAAAAAAATTGCAATGATGATATGGCGTTAGTAAGTGGACAGTTACTACAATGCAATGAATGCATCATTTTTTCATTCACAATTGCCTATCTGAGCTTCAAATACTTGCAATGATGATATGATGATATGGCATTAATAAGTGGACAGATACTACAATGCATCATTTTTTGATACACAATTGCCTATCTGATCTGAGCTTCAAAGACTTCAAACCATACTTTCTCTTGCTCCATCATGCAGATTTTGGATTTGACTATCTGGGTTTTGTTTAGGCTTGAAAAAATTGAGTGTTTCGATTCTTAATGTGTGCTAAATCTGCCACATTCAAGATTCTCAATGTGTGTTAAGTGCCACTTTCAATCAGTGATGTTCCTTCAGTTGCTCATCGTCTCCCTTCATTAATCAAACAGAGGTAAAGGCTAAAAACAATTGTTTCATGTACTGAGAGTTTAATGTTTCATGTTTCATGTATCATTATTTGATTGTTTTATGTCTCTTTTGATTGTTTCATGTCTTTATCAACAAGCACACCTCAAACCGGCAAAGTACTGAAGGAGTGGGCTACACCAGTTATGATGTTTGGCAAGGAAAGTCTTCAAAGCTTAAAAATCTGGAGATGTGTATATAATGTCCCATTTGTATTGTTGTGACTTGTGAATTTTTATGGATTTTGTATCTGTGTATCATTTGTATCTGTGTATGTATTGTTGTGATGGATTTTGTATCTGTCTGTGTATCATTTGTATCTGTGTATGTATTGTTGTGACTTGTGAATTTTTATGGATTTTGTATCTGTGTATCATTTTTTAATAGTTGAGTATATAATGTCCCAGTAACAAAAAATGGATTTGTATGTATATTTTGTGTATATCTGTGTATCATTTTTTAATAGTTGAATATATAATGTCCCAGTAACAAAAAATGGATTTGTATGTATATTTTGTGTATGAATTTTTATGGATTTTAGAGGATTTGTATGTATATTTTGTGTATGAATTTTTTGGACAATTATTTAGTCCAGGTCCGTATGAATTTTTTGGACAATTATTTAGTCCAGGTCCATTAACAAAAATTGGCCCAATTATCCGGCCCACTAAAAAAAATGGCCCAACCGAATAAACCGGTTAAGCCGAATAAACCGATATAATTATCTCGGTTCCGTTTTTTTTGGTTTCTCCTAGATTCGGTTCGGTTTCAGTTTGAATTTTTTTAGTTTCGGTTTAATTGGTTTTGGAAAAATCGGTTCGGTTTAAACCGATTACTCACCCCTACTCGAGACTAATTAACCCAAACCGACCCCCTCTCTCCCTTTATATATATATATATATATATATATATATATATATATATTCTATTTCTAAAACCCTAAACCTAATCATCCAGACTCTCCCTCTTCCCATCTAGACCTAGAGAGCGCCGCCACCGCAGCCGGAGAACCCCGCCAGGCCGTCCAAACAAATCCCGACGACCGCGACCCCGCGCACTGCAGATTCCCACAACGAGGTACCTGTGCTCCGGAGTTGTTTTCCGTCGACTCGCTCAACCAAACGTCGTCCCGTCTTCATCGGTATGCTCACCCCTTAACCCTCTTTCATATCTGTGTGATAGTAGACCTCGAACAACGCACAACCATAGGCAAAAACAGCACCAAAATTGGCAGAAATAGACCGAATTCTGGGATCGCAGAAAACTGCGGTGACCACCCATGTCTCCGAGTTCGTATCTCCCACCACAGAGATCCGAATTCGATGATTCTTTTTGATATGCGTAGACCACTTGACTTAGTTTAATTTCTGTTAAATAACCCTAGATTATTAACTGCTTTAGACAGAATTAAATTCGTTGGAAAAACCTGCGAACCCACTTTTCCCAGATTTCCAAAAGTTGTGAAACGGAGCGCGCCCCGCCAAACGGGACCGCCCCGTCGTGTACCAAGTGTACTGAACGGTGCACAGCGTAACCGGACACGTAAAAATTTACGAAAACTGATTCGGACGCTGTGCGCGCCAGAATCAGCCCGTATCCGCGGACACACCCCGTGTCGCAACTTTTGTGGAAGTCCCGCGCATTTTGTGCACGTTCGTCAGATTGCGACGAAACTTGCGCCACTGGACTCGTGGTAACGCGCTGGTCCTACGACCCAATTTTCACTCAATCCTGAGATGGTTGACCAAGTCGCCAATTAGCGGGCCCTACGGTTGACTTATTGGGCGAAATTGTGTTCGGCCCATCGGAATCCACATTTGGATATACCGTTGGGTTCGTATTAACATTTAGAGTTTGTTTGACCTATAATTTGTCCCATTTAGAGACTGTTATCCTTGGCACATTTTTCGGTGCAAAGTGGGCCACACGAGGACCCCATTTTTATCCGAAATTACCGTTTTGCTCCTGTGTCCAAATTGGACGAAAGTGAAGTACTTTTTAGCTATTTTGCTTATTCTGGGAACGTTGATGATATTTATTTCAGCATCCGGAGACGTTCATTCTGAGGCCGTAGCTTCTGACTCTTGGTGTTGACATCGGGACACTATATTTTGCAGCTTTCTTGCCAGGCAAGATACCTTGCCAAATTGCTTACAGTATTTTGCATGCTTAGTATATTTCTGTATATTTATTGCATATTTATTTGTTGCATGTGTAGTTTCTTTCAGTCATTACTATATATTAGATATGTTGACACACACTTGACACTTAGTATCATAGAGGACAATCATTAGGCGTATGGGCTTTTAACCACTCTGGTAAACCGTAGTCACTAGCACGCACTATGGTGGTCGTGTCCGATGGTCACTACCCCGGAGGTATGACGATTGATGGAGTCCGAGGGTCGCTACCCCCGAGGTATGTCGGCTGATGATGTCCACTGATGAGTGTATGAGTTGTGAGGATTAGATCGAGTAGCCTACCCTTGCCCATACGTCGAAAAGTTATCCTCATTTGCATTCATATAGATTGTCTTATACAGCGTACTTATTTATTTTCAATTATTATGCATGTTCACTGTATTCAAATTGTCTTGCTTCTATGTATCTTATTATGTCCCTCTGAGGACCTGGTCCCTTGCCAGGTATAGACGACCAGGAGTATCCGCAGGAGTACGGGCCTGGACCTGACGCATTATTTTCTGCCTTGGAGGTCTTACCTTCTGAGCATCGTTGATCATCTAGCGATGGATTCTTTTAGCTGATACACTTCTGCCATTACCTTATTTTATATTGGAGATTTTATACTCCTCTCTCATTTTAGTTTTGGATATAGTCATTGGTAGTGGATTTGTCTCCACCCGACTATTATTTTGGATATTTCAGACTCCTTATTCTAGTTTAGTATTTCTTTTCTATGACTTGTTGTGTGGATGAGATTAGCATATCTATGACTTGTGACATTATATATACCACATGTGAGTTTATATTCATTCTACAACATACGTGTGTATTATGGTATCCATATATTGGAGTTGCCATATACATACGGCTGGCATGCTTACGTGTTCCTAGTCCTACGTATTTTGGGACTGGGACGTGACACCTCAACAACTGCTCCAGCAAGATTTAGCGAAAGTCCAGCTGTTTATACGCGGCTGAAGCCTATAAATAGCTTGTGTTAGATTTACGGTCTTCTTTTTCGAGAATTCCACCTTTGTCATTGCTTGCTCCTCTACAACAATAGTTTTCATCCTTGTGTCTACTACATCCTCACTACCTCTAATAGATGTGCCAATCTGAAGAACTTCAAATCTCTTTCAAGTTGATTTTGTGGACTCCATATCAACTCCGAGAATAACTCAAGGTCGTCAAGCCCGCACTTGAAGTCGAGAATGTCAACAGAATAAAGTGCCCGCACTTGAAGTCGAGAATGTCAACAGAATAAAGTGGTCGTGCACTGACTAGATTTTCGTTATTGTTCTTTTCCATATTTATTTCTTTGTTGTAGATATGTTTGTAAGCAACTTATGTTAGAGAAAATTGTCATTTTCTTATTGAAAACTTTGTGAATCAAAAGACAAGAAAAAAAAATTAGATTGATGTTACCGGCCTCTGGGGAAGTCGTGCACGAAGCACTGTCCTAAGAGTTGATTCGGAATCTGTGTGCAGACGTTTCCCAAAGCTCCTAGAGGTAAAACTCCCGCACTACCGGTATCTCGTAGTCGCACACGACTTGGAGAGAACGACCAGGACTTAGCTCTGCCCAGAGCTTGGAGACGAGTGAAAGGACGAAGATTGGACAGAACTGAATGTTGGCAGCAATTGTTTGGAGAAAATATTTCTGATGATGTTTACAAAGAAAACCATGCATATATATATAATACTCCATCCAATATGTAACGGTCTGAATTAATTTTCTATTAATTCAGCCGTTACACAGACACATGGAGAATAAACCTGGACACAAAAAGTATCAACGGGTAAAAAATAAAAAGTAACGGACAAATTGATTTCCAACGTTCAGAATATTAAAAAAGAAAATTGAAGAGGAGCAAAAAGAATTTTAGGGTCTCAGCCCGAACCCGAAGAGGAAATCGAATCGGCATTCGGCGCCCGCAGATGTGGGCACGTACCCGCACCCGTTACGCGCGCCGAACCGAACCGAACAACCGAGCCGAGCTGGGCCGGGCGGCGGCGGCGCGCGCGTGTGGCCCAAGGGGTTCCCCACACAACAACTTTAAGAAAGCAAAGAAGAGAAACTAATATATGTACACAAGGAGGGGTTGGCCCATCCGATGTGGGACTAAAGAAAAAAAGGAAATTGAGCTTTTGCTCATGCAAGGCTAACAATCCCCCCCCCAAAGGTCAAGTTCCGAAACAGAGATAAGTGTGAAGTAAATAGAGAGAGAAAGAGAGAGAAAGAGCATCTGGGCAGTAAAATATTATGCATAGATGAGATGTACTACAGCCTTGAATCTCACGTAGTGACTATTGCCTTAATCTGAAGAAGTGCTTGATGGACTATGCCTTGAATCAGACTTCTTGAACCAGATTTAGAAAAATAGCACACATAGTACGCTAGAGGTCCTTGGTCTATCGGGTGGCGCTTTTAAATGGCCATGCGCACTTTTCCACATTCATGAGAGTTGTCTGGGATCGCCCTGTCCCATAGTCGCGGCCTTCACGACCTCTCATATAGGTAAGTCCTTAATGGTTGGTGATATGAATCAACCCAGCATTACAGCTTGGACCTATTAAGAGTTTAACCTCATCCTAACCATATCACACAAGAACACTGTCACCATAGGGATGGGGAGTCATTGTACACATGTACAGCCGCTTGGACTTTATTTTAATGAAACTTTAATCTCGAGTCAGTGTTCCATAAAGTCACCTAAGTTCAGCTTGTTTCTACCCATTGAACCGGCTTCTTGGGATCTCCAGTCAGACTCGGTTGGGTTGCCACTGCTGGTGACTAACTTATGGGCTTAACCCCATCCCCCTCGATGATTCTAGGATCAAAGTCCTAGACAGACCCTTCGTCAAGTGATCTGTAAGGTTCTTTTCTGACTTTATATAGTCAAGAACCACATATTTGCCTAGTAGGCTTTTTATTGACTTGAAGCAGCTGCAGGTGCCTGTTCATCTTAGCATTCACAGAATCATGCTTTAGTAGTTCAATAACAGATTTATTATCACAGTTTATAGAAATTGCAGGAACAAGACTAAGAGAAACAGGTATATGCATAATAAGATTTTTAAGCCATTCAGCTTCCGTGCAAGTTGTATCTAAAGCTATTATTTCGGAGTCCATTGTACTCCTAGCTATGATAGTTTGCTTACAAGAGCCCCAGGAGATTGTAGCTCCTCCTAGAGTAAATACATATCCAGTAGTATATTTTATATCATGTGAGTCAGTTACCCAGTTTGCATCTGAATAACCTTTTATGATATCAGGGTGCCTAGTAAAATGAAGTTTATAATCCAGGGTGCCCTTGAGATATCTAAATACCCTATCCAAGGCAGTCCAATGTGACTGATTTAGGTTACTGGTATATCTACTTAGTCTCCCAATAGCAAATACAATATCAGGTCTTGTCATGTTTGTTATATACATAAGGGGGCCTATCATCTGTGAATATTTATGTTGTTCCAAAGGTGATCCTTCATTCCTTTTTAGTACAATACTGCTGTCATAAGGAGTAAGGACATGTTTCTTATCAAATAACTCAAACCTTTTTAGCATTTTTTCAATTGAATGAGCTAAAGATAGAGTATAACCCTCATTGCCTTTGGTCACTTGCATTCCTAAAATTAAGTTGGCTTCTCCTAGGTCTTTCATATCAAACTGGCTAGATAAATAGTTCTTTGTAATATTTATCAATTCCAGTGATGAACCTAGGATAAGGATGTCATCTACATACAAGCATAAAATGACACAACTTTTACATGTACCTTTAGAGTATATACATTTGTCATACTCATTTGACAAGAAACCATATTCACAAATTACTTTGTCAAATTTATTGTGCCATTGTTTGGGAGCTTGTTTCAAGCCATAGTAGGATTTTACTAGTCTGCAAACTTTCTTTTCTTGACCTTTAGCAATGAAACCTTCAGGTTGGTCCATATAAAGTTCTTCCTCTAGATCTCCATTCAAAAATGCTGTCTTTACATCCATTTGATGGATTAGCATATCATGAATGGTGCTAAGGCCAAGAGAGTTCTAATGGATGTGATCCTAGCTACAGGAGAGTAGGTATCAAAATAATCTAACCCTTTTCTTCTGGGTAAAACCCTTAGCAACTAATCTAGCTTTGTATTTCTCTATAGTACCATCGGCTCTGAGTTTCTTCTTGAAAATCCACTTACAACCTATTGGTTTATTGCCTAAAGGTATATTTGTTAAAAACCAAGTATTATTCTCCATGTGTCTGTGTAACGGCTGAATTAATAAGAAAGCAAAGAAGAGGAACTAATATATGTACACAAGGAGGGGTTGGCCCATCCGATGTGGGACTAAAGAAAAGAAGGAAATTGAGCTTTTGCTCAAGCAAGGCTAACAACTTATGCATAAAAGTTGTATTATTTCGACAAAATAAGAAGTTCTCATACTTTTTTTTTGTCAAACAAAAGTGTCAAGAGATAAATAGTGATTTACTAATTAGATTATGCTTTTCCTCCGTATTTAAAATCTTTTGTTTTTGCGTCGCAATTGATTGTAGTCTTGATGAAGGAGTATTTATGTAGGCTTAAATTCCATTTTTTATAATATCAAGTCTATTTATGAGTAAGGCTTTATTTTTACTCAAAATTCATGTCCGTTTGAGTTGGACAAGGCTTGTAATGTCCCGCTTCGTCCGGAAGAATTGTATTGCTTGGTTTGTTTGAATATGTTGGTTGGATTCGAATTGTGCGGTAAAATCGTAGGATTTGAGTGATGATGTGGACTTGCTTAATTGGATCGGATTGGTTGGTTTATTGAGCAATCTCACTTGTTTGGCTATACTAATTAAAAAAATCGTATCATATCACATCATATCCTTAAGGAAACATTCGGTATCTGCATGATCGGGATAAAAATACATTTCATCAAATGGTGAGTGGTGTTGGTCATTCTTTCATTTATTTACACATCATAATAAAAAAATAATTCTTTTTGTTCTTATATATGTATCAATAATTACTTGAATAAAATATAAAAGGTCAAAGAAGTTGCTTGTATTATTGTCATTAGTCGAAACGTTGGATCGGTAAACCGTTGTGTATTTATGCATGAAGATAAGGTATTATGACCTAGAATGGGTGTTTGAGTATTGTTGTACTCAGAGTTCTCATGGAGAAACCGTGGTAGAAATAGTTTGGTACCATTGTAGATGCAGTAATAATTTGAGACCAATGGGTCGCCAATGTGGTAATATCTGAGATTAGTGTATGTGTTACGAGCATGGGACTTGATAAATAAGGAATATGAAGATTCCATTACCATGCATATTATATTTTACGTAATTCATCGCGAGCAACCGATTCTTTTTCGTGTTCATGGTTAGCAACTGATTCTTTTTCGTGTCGTCGAACGGCGGCCTGGAACTCCTCAAGCATTGGTGCTGATAGCATGTTATAAAAATAAGGCTTCTATTATTGACACATATAAATATAAGAGATAATTATTGGATTTGTGTGTATTTGAATAAAAATAACCACTTATTTATGATTATCCATATATATATGGTTTACAATATTCCTTAATAAATAGAGATTATTCTCTTTGCTTTGCAGTCCCTCTTTTCATAAGAGCAGTTCTTCTCGAACCGACGGAGGAGTGGGGGGGGGGGGGGGGTCACACGGAACTGCACGCTGACGTGACGGTCCTCCATTGGCTCGGTGGGCCAAGTGCTAACAGGGAAGATGACTAGAGCCAATATGGAGTGCCACGACAACAAAATTATAAAAATAACATATTATAAAAATAAGGTTTCTATTATTAACACATATAAATATAAGAGTGAATAATTGGATTTGTGTGTATTTGAATAAAGATAACCACTTTTATATATATATATATATATATATATATATATGGTTTACAATATTCCTTAATAAATAGAGATTATTCTCTTTTCTTTGTAGTATCTCTTTTCATAAGAACAGTTCTCCTCAAACTGACTCGAGAGGACGCACACGGAACTGCGCGCTGACGTGACAGTCTCCTATTGGCTCAATGGGCCAAGTGCTAGCAGAGGAGGACTGGAGCCAATAGGGAGTGCCACATCAACGCGCGCACCCCCTTCCCTTTTCCGAGAAGAGTTTTCCTTTTTCATAATTCTCCTAAAATTCTCCAAGTGGAGTACAACGAATTTTACACTAGCAACTAAAAGTCAGGTCGGATTTGATTCGTTATGGCCATTTCTAATTAAGGCACTAAAAAACTTACTTAGTTAGCCCAATTTTTTTTTAGTTATTTACAAGTTTGTCATCGAAAAAATTATTCCAGAGTAATCCAGTTTTTTTTTCCAGAACTGTCATAATGTTGACAGTTCTTCCAATTGAAAGGACTGTCAACATAGTGACAGGTAGTCCTAGGACTGTCAACAATGTTGACAGTCTTTTCCAACATTGTGATTGTCACGACCCAATTCCGTAAAATCACTTGAGGCGTCCCCCGAATCGTGACCGCCGTGCGGGCCTGGAGTTGCTCCCGCACAAGGCTTTAGTGATTTGCATAGCAAGCACATATTCAGAGTACGCAGATAAATTGAAACACAGATTTGAAACATAGAAAAGTTCTTTTTATTGATAATGAACATCTATTACAAACTCTTGAACGAGTCAACTAATATGCCGAACGGCTTACAAAAGAGATGACTCAAAATGAGATAGCAGTCATGTACATTACATCCTTTTATAAACTCAAAACGATAAAGACCTCCAGGCTGGAGGACGGCTTTGCCACGTAGCTGCATTTGTGTATGAAGAGTTGCAGCTTCGGACTTCAAAAGGCTTCGAGGCGCGGTGAAGATGCGCTAACAGCTGGACTGGATCGGGAAGACGACTTCGGCTCCTCGCTCGGTTCGCCTTAGTGCGGAGAACCTGTTTCAACGAGGGTCAGCATATCGAAACATGCTGGTGAAGGCGAGCTAGCCGAACTATACCAATCAACACGTTGTTTAGTGAAGCATGCATATTTTTGTGGGTTTCTCTCTTGTCTTAGTTCATTTACAAGTAAGCAGCATATTGAATTTACTGAAAATGAACGTGCCACCGTTCGGTGGATTTTACCTGACCGTCTGAATTACCTGCACAATACTTACCATGCCTTCCCTGCCACGAAGACACAAGTTAGTATGCAACAGGTTTAAATATACAGGGGATCACTGGCTGGATGCCATATTGGACCAATTTTAGTCACTGACGAGGATGGTATGCAGCGAGAGCACGGGAGTGCTGCACGCCATTCCGTCCTTGCACAAGATGACTAAACAGGAGAGTTCCCGCCCGGATCGGATCGGTGCCAGTGCCCCAGCGACCGTCCGCAGGAACTAAGGGCCTTGTGCACAAGTTGTCCGTGATCAACATATACACTAAGTTAGCAGTTGAGGCAAATCAGGGCAATAACAGGCACGGGACAGTAACAGGAGGAGAGCTACTTTGGCATAGTCTCCCTATCAGATTATTGCATTCAGGATGAGTTATGTTCATAGCATAATTTAAAGAAGAGCATACATTCTAACTTGTATTATGCATATGATAAATATTTTCGAGCGAACACGCATGCAAGTAAGTAACCGTTCACAGTTTTGATTGACAAGCAGTATTAACCAAGTCTATTCTCTTTTATCTTGGTTTCTTTTATTATTACTTGGTATCGTTTGATCGGGGCGAAGGAGTGAAGCTTGGAAGCAGGGCTAGCTAATCGGGTTGGTAGCCACTCACTTAGATTTTGGAAAGAAGAAGGAAAGAGGCGCTGTAACACCCCGTTCCGCTCAAGCGGACTGCCGACTCAATCGGCAATAGTGCAACTGTCCCGACCTGCTTTGCCTCGATCAAGAAGCAAAGGATATCCAGACTTGTCCCTACAGGGATCCGGCTTGGACTTTCAGAGGCTCGCTCAGACGTATCGCTCTACCGAGGCGAATCATCGCTAAGGTGGGTGGCTACGGTGAACTTATCTTTGCTTAGCCAGCACACATAAAATCTGGAATGTTTATGCTAGTCGCTAGGTGAATCACCCCCTGCATGCTAATAAATCCAACGCACCTAGCTAAGGGAATAATCTCAACTCATATTGCTTGCTAGAACATGGAAAAAGAAATACTGCTTATATTCAGACCCTCGCATGCTAAGTCCCTTAACGGTTTCTGTAAACCCCCTGAATTTTCAAAATTTTAAAACTGGAACTTTTCACAATTTTCTGGAATTTTCTGGGATTTTTTCTGAAATTTAAAAACAGGGTTTTAATTATTCAATGATTTTTAATTGATATTAAATGATATTAAAATATTATGAAAATAATATTTTTGGATGGAAAATGAAAAACTGGACTTAGGGCAATTTTTCTGGAATTTATCGGACCCCGGACCTATTTTTAAAGCACCTAAATTTAATTATTTAATTATTAAATAATTACTGGTTTAAATATTATCATTATTAATTTTTTTATTTTATATAAAACCTAGCCCAGCCCGTTGGGCCGGCCCAGCCCGGCCCAACAGACCCGAGCCCAACCCCTAGCGGGTCGGGTCGGATCCGGCAGACCCGACCCGCAACCCGCTAGCCCGCTACCACCCTCTCCCCACGACCCGCACACAGCCCGACTTTTCCGCCGCCCCGCCCGGCCGCTCGCCGGCGCCCACGTCCACCCCACGCCCCCGCGAGCCCCGCCTCCCCTGCCACGTCGTCCGCCTCCCTCGGCTCGACCCCCCACCGCCGCTGCGTATAAAACCCCCTCCGTCGACCTCCCTCGTCGAAACCCCCGCCACCGCCACTGCGCCGCACTCCTCGCCGAACGCGCAGCGCCGCCGCCAGCCTCCGGCGCCACCCCCGCACCGCCTCGCCGCCATCGCCCCCGCCTCCGTCGGCCAGCAGCGCCGCCTTCTTCTCCCCCTCCTCCGTCGAGCACAGCAGCAGCGCCCAGCCCTCTCCCCGCGCCGCCGTGCCGCCTCCAGCGCCGCCGTGGATGCCTCGCCGCCCTCCGTCGCACTGACCCGGCCCCTCCGCCGTTGCCGCAGCCGTCCCAGCCGCCGGAGCCCCGCCGCAGCGAGCCCCAAACCCTAACCCTAATTTCTGTATCCTGTGTCCGACACGAGTCGGACACGTGTCGGACACGGTCTGACCCTGATTTTTGGGTCCCCTTCAGGTACGCGTAACTTTTTGCTCGTAGCTCCGTTTTTGATTCCGTAAATTGCGTTGCAAAGCCTGTATGACCCTCTCGGTGTCTGGACAAACTGTTCGGGGCATCGCGTTCTGTGGTGATCGCACACCGCGATCCAAAAACAGAAAAAACCAGATCCCGTTTTATCCTAACTTTGTGTACACACGTCGGATCGAGACGAAACTTGCGCCATCGGACTCGTAGCGATACGCTGGTCCTGTGGGTCAAGTTTGGTTCGATTCTGAGAACGTTGACGAAATCGCGTGTCGTGGGCCCCACAGGCCCCGCTCGACGGGCGATCTTGTGAACGGCTCATCGGAATCCAATTCTGGAAGTTCCGTTGGGTTCGTATCATCGTTCCTGACCTGTTGACACTAAGTTTGGTGAATTTGGAGACCGTTGACCCGGACGCGTTTTTTGGTGCAAAGCGGGCCCACCGGTGGACCCCGTTTTGGCCCGAAACTGCCGTTTCTGCCCTTGTCTCCAAATTGGACCCAAGGACAGGCGTTTCTAGCTGATTGATATTTTCTGGATCTGATGGTGATGTTTGTTTCAGCAACCGGAGTACCGCCTACAATTCCCGCCGAAGTCAGAACCGCGAACATAGCCGGAACCACAGGCAAGTGTACCTCGCAAAAACTTGCAGTCTTGCTAAATAATTCCTGGACTTAGTTATACATCAGAGGGCAAGTATACATTGCCAAACCCTGCAGCTTGATATATATTTTCTTGGTTAATTTTGCAACAGTAGGAACATAATAGCTTGCCAATTCTCTGATATCTCTGATTATAGTGTTTTACTTGATTTCTGGTAGTTTCCCATGTAACTTGTTTAACTGCTTAACCCAGGACACCTGACACTGTTCATGTGACGGAATTACCTGACATATACATGGTGATTCCGTATAGGTTGCATTTTCATGTCATTTCCCGTTTAAATGCGTAGATTCTAGCCTGACTCATTGCATTAGTTCAATCTTGCGTGACTTGTACCTGATATATTCTGGAACTGTGACGTGAGATCTCATGGGATGGGGAGAGTATAATCATATCAAGGCTGAATATAATATAATATAAATACTTATATCTGGCGGTGCCTTAGACTCTGATACAGAGCTTTGGTTCCTTACTGGCTCCTCGAGAAAATACTGCTATGGTTTCTTCGACACTGATCCTGTAGTAGTCAGCCTGAGTATGACTAAACTCTCACATGCATATCACTAGCTGGTTTATATATTTACCCTGCTGTTTATTTTATTGCTGCACTGCATATGTTTTGGCTTGTATTTTCTGTACATTGTTATGTCCCCTGAGGACCTGGAATGGACTATGTCCCCAGGTATAGCCGAGGAGAACTTCCCCGAGGTGTACGGTACAGGAGCACTCCTTGGAACAGAACCCGGAACCGAGGACGAGATAGTGGCCGAAGACTTCACCTGAGCACCGGCTTCGGCTACACAGTATTTTCCATTTTCAGCATTTTATTTCCTGTCCATTTCCTTAAATGTAACAGACTAAATCTCGGAATTGTTTCCCGAGATAACCTTATTTGATATTGCTTATTTCATTCCATTGCATTATTTCTGGCATTAATCTGTGTTATTCTGTGGATGAGATTAGAAAGGCCTGAGACTTGTAACATATTACTGCTAGACTACAGCTTAAGCATGCCCTGATGGATCCATTAAATTGGGTTGTCCATCGGTGCGTGCTGCTGGCCATTGCGCACGTGCTCAGTCCCTCGGCATTTTGGGACTGGGGCGTGACAGTTTCATCTCTCGGACTACCTTCGGGCCCGAGCAACGTGCCTGCTTATGTTCCTTTAGAAACGCATGCTTGTCTGCTTGAATGTTGCCATGTTTTCATCCAAACCCAGGGAGACTACTAAGTAGTCGTTCCGCACATGGAAGAACCTGAAAGTATTCGGGACCGTTAGGTCACCAAGGCAATTCCCGAACCAGGGAATCTGCACCATGAATGAATAAATCACTGAATCACAGCTCGAGGAGCAAACTACTGAATCAACTGGCCTGGCAATCGATATACGACTGTGAACAATCATGCCTGTACATTGAACATGATATGTCCTATCCTGAACTTGATCCTGTGCCTAGCTAGACCTGAATATAGACCTGCATGTCGCGGACAACTCGGAAATGAGGCACCGTTCCACGGGCGGTCACCGGGGCACTGGGGCCGACCCGATCCGGATGGAACTCTCCTGTTTAGTCATCCTGTGCAAAGACGGAATAGTGTGGAGCGCATCCTGTACTCTCGCTGCACCCCATTCTCGTTAGTGACTAAAATTGGTAACTCTCCTGTTTAGTCATCCTGTGCAAAGACGAAATGGTGTGGAGCGCATCCTGTATTCTCGCTGCACCCCATTCTCGTTAGAGACTAAAATTGGTCCTTTATGGCTATGCCAGCGACTTCTGTTCATATAGATAAGTCATCCTCGCTTAGCGGCTATCCGCGTGCGAGTCATTGCATAGCATCAATGTACTAAACACCTGAACGATCCTGTTAAAACGACCCTCGTGTTTGCATATTCTTGCTTCCGGAATGCTTATACTTGTCCGTGCTTGAATTAACATGTTTGCCTCAATGTTTGCCTTGGACAGGGAAGAAGATGGTAAGTTGGTAAGTCTCGCCGTGTTTTCTCAAACATCGCACGGCGCACTGCCCGACACGTTAGGCTATTCAACGTTTGCATGAAACTGATCCTAAGGCAACTAGAAAGATAACTTAATAGTTGTGCACGGAACCTGTATTACGTGTTTGGATTTGTCGAGCGGGCGAGTAGCTTCCCCACCGGTGCATTCAATGTACTGATAATCCACCAGTTTGTATGCAGGGTGCGGGAGAACCTCGTGCGGTGCGGATGCCTCCTTCGTGCGTGCTAAGGCCAGGAGTTCCCTCTGAAGCCTTGCAACGGTGCGTTCGGGACTGAAGCACATATACAAGACATAAGTTGTGAACATCGCCTAACCATCGCCTGTACAATCATTCCACAGTTGTAGCCACTTGGCACGCTTTTACTGTTTCAGGGAGAGGCTTGAGCGACTTGTAATCTCGGCTATACGCCGCCTGTAATACATGTTTCATATCAATAAAGAGATTACTTTACTTGTTTCGATGCTTCCGCTATATTTGTCGACTCAGTGAACCTGTTACCGATCGCCTATGCGTTCATGACTCCGCTGCACTCGGACAATCTGTGCGACTCTGTGGCTTAGAACTATTGCCGCCAGCCAATGAACCATGGCCTTGCACGGGCGTGAATCACGCTCGTGCGGCATCACGCCCGGATGAGTTAAGCGATCGTTCCGCGGGAGCGCTGGCGAGGGTGATTCCCGCCTAGCGGAAACGGTCGATTGTCTGCGGGAGATCGGGGCGTGACATGTTGGTATCAGAGCCTGGCTTCTACGCCTTTGTCCTCAATTCGATATCTCTGTTTCGAAAGCTCGTTCGTGGGTTATGTGCACGCTCTCTCTCAATGCCTCGATGGGATGTTCCAACAATAAGTCTAAATACTTTCAAAATACGTTTTGAATGATATGCTTGCTTGTCTGGTTGTATGCTGCGTGTGGCCTTTGAGCCAACCTGTGCGAACCCTTGAGAGTATCGCTAGTAGCTTGTCCGATTTTCACTAACCCTAAGTTTGGTTGAATGCATCTATTCGAGGGACGCCTTGAACTAGTGCACCATCCAAGACTTAAGAAAAGGTGAAACTCGAGTGCTGAGACTTCGCTATCACTAAGCTGGTCGACGTGTTCACACTAGAAATGCATGTCGAAGGTGCGCACGATCCAGTCTAAGCGATATGCTGATTTCGAAGCTTGTGCAAGTGAATATCCAAATAAAATAAGTACAAACGACTTGTCTAGGATTGCCTCAACCCTAGATTACTGCTTGTCCTTAGTAAGTCTCGAGGATGAGACTTTTCCTAAGTTGGGTAGGATGTAACACCCCGTTCCGCTCAAGCGGACTGCCGACTCAATCGGCAATAGTGCAACTGTCCCGACCTGTTTTGCCTCGATCAAGAAGCAAAGGATATCCAGACTTGTCCCTACAGGGATCCGGCTTGGACTTTCAGAGGCTCGCTCAGACGTATCGCTCTACCGAGGCGAATCATCGCTAAGGTGGGTGGCTACGGTGAACTTGTCTTTGCTTAGCCAGCACACATAAAATCTGGAATGTTTATGCTAGTCGCTAGGTGAATCACCCCCTGCATGCTAATAAATCCAACGCACCTAGCTAAGGGAATAATCCCAACTCATATTGCTTGCTAGAACATGGAAAAGGAAATACTGCTTATATTCAGACCCTCGCATGCTAAGTCCCTTAACGTTTCATCTCTCGGACTACCTTCGGGCCCGAGCAACGTGCCTGCTTATGTTCTTTTAGAAACACATGCTTGTCTGCTTGAATGTTGCCATGTTTTCATCCAAACCCCGGGAGACTACTAAGTAGTCGTTCCGCACATGGAAGAACCTGAAAGTATTCGGGACCGTTAGGTCACCAAGGCAATTCTCGAACTAGGGAATCTGCACCCTGAATGAATAAATCACTGAATCACAGCTCGAGGAGCAAACTACTGAATCAACTGGCCTGGCAATCGATATACGACTGTGAACAATCATGCCTGTACATTGAACATGATATGTCCTATCCTGAACTTGATCCTGTGCCTAGCTAGACCTGAATACAGACCTGCATGTCGCGGACAACTCGGAAACGAGGCACCGTTCCACGGGCGGTCACCGGGGCACTGGGGCCGACCCGATCCGGATGGAACTCTCCTGTTTAGTCATCCTGTGCAAAGACGGAATGGTGTGGAGCGCATCCTGTACTCTCGCTGCACCCCATTCTCGTTAGTGACTAAAATTGGTAACTCTCCTGTTTAGTCATCCTGTGCAAAGACGAAATGGTGTGGAGCGCATCCTGTATTCTCGCTGCACCCCATTCTCGTTAGAGACTAAAATTGGTCCTTTATGGCTATGCCAGCGACTTCTGTTCATATAGATAAGTCATCCTCGCTTAGCGGCTATCCGCGTGCGAGTCATTGCATAGCATCAATGTACTAAACACCTGAACGATCCTGTTAAAATGACCCTCGTGTTTGCATATGCTTACTTCCTGAATGCTTATACTTGTCCGTGCTTGAATTAACATGTTTGCCTCAATGTTTGCCTTGGACAGGGAAGGAGATGGTAAGTTGGTAAGTCTCGCCGTGTTTTCTCAAACATCGCACGGCGCACTGCCCGACACGTTAGGCTATTCAACGTTTGCATAAAACTGATCCTAAGGCAACTAGAAAGACAACTTAATAGTTGTGCACGGAACCTGTATTACGTGTTTGGATTTGTCGAGCGGGCGAGTAGCTTCCCCACCAGTGCATTCAATGTACTGATAATCCACCAGTTTGTATGCAGGGTACGGGAGAACCTCGTGCGGTGCGGACGCCTCCTTCGTGCGTGCTAAGGCCAGGAGTTCCCTCTGAAGCCTTGCAACGGTGCGTCCGGGACTGAAGCACATATACAAGACATAAGTTGTGAACATCGCCTAACCATCGCCTGTACAATCATTCCACAGTTGTAGCCACTTGGCACGCTTTTACTGTTTCAGGGAGAGGCTTGAGCGACTTGTAATCTCGGCTATACGCCGCCTGTAATACATGTTTCATATCAATAAAGAGATTACTTTACTTGTTTCGATGCTTCCGCTATATTTGTCGACTCAGTAAACCTGTTACCGATCGCCTATGCGTTCATGACTCCGCTGCACTCGGACAATCTGTGCGACTCTGTGGCTTAGAACTATTGCCGCCAGCCAATGAACCATGGCCTTGCACGGGCGTGAATCACGCTCGTGCGGCATCACGCCCGGATGAGTTAAGCGATCGTTCCGCGGGAGCGCTGGCGAGGGTGATTCCCGCCTAGCGGAAACGGCCGATTGCCTGCGGGAGATCGGGGCGTGACATGTTGGTATCAGAGCCTGGCTTCTACGCCTTTGTCCTCAATTCGATATCTCTGTTTCGAAAGCTCGTTCGTGGGTTATGTGCACGCTCTCTCTCAATGCCTCGATGGGATGTTCCAACAATAAGTCTAAATACTTTCAAAATACGTTTTGAATGATATGCTTGCTTGTCTGGTTGTATGCTGCGAGTGGCCTTTGAGCCAACCTGTGCGAACCCTTGAGAGTATCGCTAGTAGCTTGTCCGATTTTCACTAACCCTAAGTTTGGTTGAATGCATCTATTCGAGGGACGCCTTGAACTAGTGCACCATCCAAGACTTAAGAAAAGGTGAAACTCGAGTGCTGAGACTTCGCTATCACTAAGCTGGTCGACGTGTTCACACTAGAAATGCATGTCGAAGGTGCGCACGATCCAGTCTAAGCGATATGCTGATTTCGAAGCTTGTGCAAGTGAATATCCAAATGAAACAAGTACAAACGACTTGTCTAGGATTGCCTCAACCCTATATTACTGCTTGTCCTTAGTAAGTCTCGAGGACGAGACTTTTCCTAAGTTGGGTAGGATGTAACACCCCGTTCCGCTCAAGCGGACTGCCGACTCAATCGGCAATAGTGCAACTGTCCCGACCTGCTTTGCCTCGATCAAGAAGCAAAGGATATCCAGACTTGTCCCTACAGGGATCCGGCTTGGACTTTCAGAGGCTCACTCAGACGTATCGCTCTACCGAGGCGAATCATCGCTAAGGTGGGTGGCTACGGTGAACTTGTCTTTGCTTAGCCAGCACACATAAAATCTGGAATGTTTATGCTAGTCGCTAGGTGAATTACCCCCTGCATGCTAATAAATCCAACGCACCTAGCTAAGGGAATAATCCCAACTCATATTGCTTGCTAGAACATGGAAAAGGAAATACTGCTTATATTCAGACCCTCGCATGCTAAGTCCCTTAACGGTTTCATCTCTCGGACTACCTTCGGGCCCGAGCAACGTGCCTGCTTATGTTCCTTTAGAAACGCATGCTTGTCTGCTTGAATGTTGCCATGTTTTCATCCAAACCCCGGGAGACTACTAAGTAGTCGTTCCGCACATGGAAGAACCTGAAAGTATTCGGGACCGTTAGGTCACCAAGGCAATTCCTGAACTAGGGAATCTGCACCCTGAATGAATAAATCACTGAATCACAGCTCGAGGAGCAAACTACTGAATCAACTGGCCTGGCAATCGATATACGACTGTGAACAATCATGCCTGTACATTGAACATGATATGTCCTATCCTGAACTTGATCCTGTGCCTAGCTAGACCTGAATACAGACCTGCATGTCGCGGACAACTCGGAAACGAGGCACCGTTCCACGGGCGGTCACCGGGGTACTGGGGCCGACCCGATTCGGATGGAACTCTCCTGTTTAGTCATCCTGTGCAAAGACGGAATGGTGTGGAGCGCATCCTGTACTCTCGCTGCACCCCATTCTCGTTAGTGACTAAAATTGGTAACTCTCCTGTTTAGTCATCCTGTGCAAAGACGAAATGGTGTGGAGCGCATCCTGTATTCTCGCTGTACCCCATTCTCGTTAGAGACTAAAATTGGTCCTTTATGGCTATGCCAGCGACTTCTGTTCATATAGATAAGTCATCCTCGCTTAGCGGCTATCCGCGTGCGAGTCATTGCATAGCATCAATGTACTAAACACCTGAACGATCCTGTTAAAATGACCCTCGTGTTTGCATATGCTTACTTCCTGAATGCTTATACTTGTCCGTGCTTGAATTAACATGTTTGCCTCAATGTTTGCCTTGGACAGGGAAGGAGATGGTAAGTTGGTAAGTCTCGCCGTGTTTTCTCAAACATCGCACGGCGCACTGCCCGACACGTTAGGCTATTCAACGTTTGCATGAAACTGATCCTAAGGCAACTAGAAAGACAACTTAATAGTTGTGCACGGAACCTGTATTACGTGTTTGGATTTGTCGAGCGGGCGAGTAGCTTCCCCACCAGTGCATTCAATGTACTGATAATCCACCAGTTTGTATGCAGGGTACGGGAGAACCTCGTGCGGTGCGGACGCCTCCTTCGTGCGTGCTAAGGCCAGGAGTTCCCTCTGAAGCCTTGCAACGGTGCGTCCGGGACTGAAGCACATATACAAGACATAAGTTGTGAACATCGCCTAACCATCGCCTGTACAATCATTCCACAGTTGTAGCCACTTGGCACGCTTTTACTGTTTCAGGGAGAGGCTTGAGCGACTTGTAATCTCGGCTATACGCCGCCTGTAATACATGTTTCATATCAATAAAGAGATTACTTTACTTGTTTCGATGCTTCCGCTATATTTGTCGACTCAGTAAACCTGTTACCGATCGCCTATGCGTTCATGACTCCGCTGCACTCGGACAATCTGTGCGACTCTGTGGCTTAGAACTATTGCCGCCAGCCAATGAACCATGGCCTTGCACGGGCGTGAATCACGCTCGTGCGGCATCACGCCCGGATGAGTTAAGCGATCGTTCCGCGGGAGCGCTGGCGAGGGTGATTCCCGCCTAGCGGAAACGGCCGATTGCCTGCGGGAGATCGGGGCGTGACATGTTGGTATCAGAGCCTGGCTTCTACGCCTTTGTCCTCAATTCGATATCTCTGTTTCGAAAGCTCGTTCGTGGGTTATGTGCACGCTCTCTCTCAATGCCTCGATGGGATGTTCCAACAATAAGTCTAAATACTTTCAAAATACGTTTTGAATGATATGCTTGCTTGTCTGGTTGTATGCTGCGAGTGGCCTTTGAGCCAACCTGTGCGAACCCTTGAGAGTATCGCTAGTAGCTTGTCCGATTTTCACTAACCCTAAGTTTGGTTGAATGCATCTATTCGAGGGACGCCTTGAACTAGTGCACCATCCAAGACTTAAGAAAAGGTGAAACTCGAGTGCTGAGACTTCGCTATCACTAAGCTGGTCGACGTGTTCACACTAGAAATGCATGTCGAAGGTGCGCACGATCCAGTCTAAGCGATATGCTGATTTCGAAGCTTGTGCAAGTGAATATCCAAATAAAACAAGTACAAACGACTTGTCTAGGATTGCCTCAACCCTAGATTACTGCTTGTCCTTAGTAAGTCTCGAGGACGAGACTTTTCCTAAGTTGGGTAGGATGTAACACCCCGTTCCGCTCAAGCGGACTGCCGACTCAATCGGCAATAGTGCAACTGTCCCGACCTGCTTTGCCTCGATCAAGAAGCAAAGGATATCCAGACTTGTCCCTACAGGGATCCGGCTTGGACTTTCAGAGGCTCACTCAGACGTATCGCTCTACCGAGGCGAATCATCGCTAAGGTGGGTGGCTACGGTGAACTTGTCTTTGCTTAGCCAGCACACATAAAATCTGGAATGTTTATGCTAGTCGCTAGGTGAATTACCCCCTGCATGCTAATAAATCCAACGCACCTAGCTAAGGGAATAATCCTAACTCATATTGCTTGCTAGAACATGGAAAAGGAAATACTGCTTATATTCAGACCCTCGCATGCTAAGTCTCTTAACGGTTTCATCTCTCGGACTACCTTCGGGCCCGAGCAACGTGCCTGCTTATGTTCCTTTAGAAACGCATGCTTGTCTGCTTGAATGTTGCCATGTTTTCATCCAAACCCCGGGAGACTACTAAGTAGTCGTTCCGCACATGGAAGAACCTGAAAGTATTCGGGACCGTTAGGTCACCAAGGCAATTCCTGAACTAGGGAATCTGCACCCTGAATGAATAAATCACTGAATCACAGCTCGAGGAGCAAACTACTGAATCAACTGGCCTGGCAATCGATATACGATTATGAACAATCATGCCTGTACATTGAACATGATATGTCCTATCCTGAACTTGATCCTGTGCCTAGCTAGACCTGAATACAGACCTGCATGTCGCGGACAACTCGGAAACGAGGCACCGTTCCACGGGCGGTCACCGGGGTACTGGGGCCGACCCGATCCGGATGGAACTCTCCTGTTTAGTCATCCTGTGCAAAGACGGAATGGTGTGGAGCGCATCCTGTACTCTCGCTGCACCCCATTCTCGTTAGTGACTAAAATTGGTAACTCTCCTGTTTAGTCATCCTGTGCAAAGACGAAATGGTGTGGAGCGTATCCTGTATTCTCGCTGTACCCCATTCTCGTTAGAGACTAAAATTGGTCCTTTATGGCTATGCCAGCGACTTCTGTTCATATAGATAAGTCATCCTCGCTTAGCGGCTATCCGCGTGCGAGTCATTGCATAGCATCAATGTACTAAACACCTGAACGATCCTGTTAAAATGACCCTCGTGTTTGCATATGCTTACTTCCTGAATGCTTATACTTGTCCGTGCTTGAATTAACATGTTTGCCTCAATGTTTGCCTTGGACAGGGAAGGAGATGGTAAGTTGGTAAGTCTCGCCGTGTTTTCTCAAACATCGCACGGCGCACTGCCCGACACGTTAGGCTATTCAACGTTTGCATGAAACTGATCCTAAGCCAACTAGAAAGACAACTTAATAGTTGTGCACGGAACCTGTATTACGTGTTTGGATTTGTCGAGCGGGCGAGTAGCTTCCCCACCAGTGCATTCAATGTACTGATAATCCACCAGTTTGTATGCAGGGTGCGGGAGAACCTCGTGCGGTGCGGACGCCTCCTTCGTGCGTGCTAAGGCCAGGAGTTCCCTCTGAAGCCTTGCAACGGTACGTCCGGGACTGAAGCACATATACAAGACATAAGTTGTGAACATCGCCTAACCATCGCCTGTACAATCATTCCACAGTTGTAGCCACTTGGCACGCTTTTACTGTTTCAGGGAGAGGCTTGAGCGACTTGTAATCTCGGCTATACGCCGCCTGTAATACATGTTTCATATCAATAAAGAGATTACTTTACTTGTTTCGATGCTTCCGCTATATTTGTCGACTCAGTGAACCTGTTACCGATCGCTTATGCGTTCATGACTCCGCTGCACTCGGACAATCTGTGCGACTCTGTGGCTTAGAACTATTGCCGCCAGCCAATGAACCATGGCCTTGCACGGGCATGAATCACGCTCGTGCGGCATCACGCCCGGATGAGTTAAGCGATCGTTCCGCGGGAGCGCTGGCGAGGGTGATTCCCGCCTAGCGGGAACGGTCGATTGCCTGCGGGAGATCGGGGCATGACAGGCGCTTCACGACTCCGCTCGCAAGCCGCCTACTGCTCGTTCACCTGCACACGAACAGCTCGATTAATACTTCTTTCTCTCTTTCCAATCTCAGAATAGAAGTGCAAGTCAATGAACGAAAACAATGAAAACCATCGAAACCGTTCAAAGAAAACAAGCAAATCCCAAAACCAACTCAAAGCACGAAAGCAACAAGCGACATCGAAAACCGAGGCAATAAAAGATAGCAGCGTAGAGGTCCCTCCTGACTCTGCCGCTAAGCCGACCCTTGGGGCGCAGTCCACTGAATATGGGAATCGATTCCGAAGAAACAAATCCATAACGAGGATGAGTTCTTAATTCAATCTATCCCGATCGAACGATACCGTCTTGTATTTCTTAGCCGCGCTCCCCGCACCGGGGGAACGGGGCGCTACATCCTACCCAACCAATTGGAAGTTTCGTCCCGAAACTTAGGAATAGGGCCTACCGTTAGGGAGCATTATGTCGAGGGCGGCGATCCGGGACAGGACAAGCATCCACCCGATGGGTTGGATCACCACAATGGAGGCAATTCCTGAGTCATTTTCGACAATCCTTGAACAGGTGCCCTGGCTTCCTACAGAAGTTACATGTTTGGTTGGGATTTGCCTTCTGCTTCCCGCCGTCATTGTGACGCTTTGCAGCGTTGTTTCCTCCCTCGTTGCCTTGGCGTTTGTGATTGTAGGTATGCACAGCGCCGGTAGAAACGTGAGGATACTGCGGTTCAAGGGATAGGGCATGATTCATGACTTCACGCATTGTTCCATACTGATTATTGACCACGTGCGAATGGATGACAGGGCGTAGTCCACCTTCAAACCTTCTAGCTCGACTCGCTGTATCAGGTAAATAGGCCCTAGCGAATTTGGAGAGTCGGTTGAATTCGGCGGAGTACTGCTTCACAGTCAAACTGCCCTGCCTCAGTTGCACGAAATCATTCTCCATTTGACGTTGTACTGGAGGGGGTATAAACTCCTCTTCGAACGCGGCACGAAAGGTCGTCCACGAGATCGCCTCCTCTCCGTGATCAAATTGGAGAGATCGTCGATGCACGTCCCACCAATCGTGTGCGTTGAGGCGGAGCTGTAGTTGCGCGCAGGCGACGCGCTTATCTTCGGGGACCTCTAGCAGAGTGAAGTGATCTTCGAGCTCGGCTAGCCAATCTAGAGCTACCACTGGGTCCTCAGTCCCGTTGAATGGGGTATTGCAGACTTTCTTGAAATGGCCCAAGTTGAAGGCAGTCACGTCCCTCGGCCTTGGAATTTGAGGCATCTCCACTTCAAGCACGGGCTGTTCCACCGGAGTCGTTGCTGTTGCGGCGGAATGGTTGGCAGCCAAAGTCTGAACGATCTGTTGCAGGGCATCTACCTGCTTTTGTTGGACTGAGAATCGGGTCTCTAGATTACTCTCGAGCTTGGATTGGCGAGCATCGTCTCGTTGTCGTTGCGATTCTAACATTTGCATTACCCGCTCAAGCGGGTCGACTTGAGACATGCCTCGATGGCTCCGAGAGCTTCCCGAAGTACCCGAACTGCTTTCTTGTGTTTCGTTCAGTGGTTGCGCTGCAGATTGCGCTGGATCCATTCCTTCAAAAGAAGGTAAATTACATTAGGATCATAATGTATTATGGACTTATTGCATGAACGTATCTCATTTTGGCCTAGCGAGTTCAAGAGTTCGCACAGGAATTTGATCGTTAAAGAAACTTTTCCAGTACGAAGTCTAAGGAACTTTGAATCTGTGCTCTGATACCACTATGTCACGACCCAATTCCGTAGAATCACTTGAGACGTCCCCCGAATCGTGACCGCCGTGCGGGCCTGGAGTTGCGCCCGCACAAGGCTTTAGTGATTTGTATAGCAAGCACATATTCAGAGTACGCAGATAAATTGAAACACAGATTTGAAACATAGAAAAGTTCACTTTATTGATAATGAACATCTATTACAAACTCTTGAACGAGTCAACTAATATGCCGAACGGCTTACAAAAGAGATGACTCAAAATGAGATAGCAGTCCTGTACATTACATCCTTTTATAAACTCAAAACGATAAAGACCTCCAGGCTGGAGGACGGCTTTGCCACGTAGCTGCATTTGTGTATGAAGAGTTGCAGCTTCGGACTTCAAAAGGCTTCGAGGCGCGGTGAAGATGCGCTAACAGCTGGACTGGATCGGGAAGACGACTTCGGCTCCTCGCTTGGTTCGCCTTAGTGCGGAGAACCTGTTTCAACGAGGGTCAGCATATCGAAACATGCTGGTGAAGGCGAGCTAGCCGAACTATACCAATCAACACGTTGTTTAGTGAAGCATGCATATTTTTGTGGGTTTCTCTCTTGCCTTAGTTCATTTACAAGTAAGCAGCATATTGAATTTACTGAAAATGAACGTGCCACCGTTCGGTGGATTTTACCTGACCGTCTGAATTACCTGCACAATACTTACCATGCCTTCCCTGCCACGAAGACACAAGTTAGTATGCAACAGGTTTAAATATACAGGGGATCACTGGCTGGATGCCATATTGGACCAATTTTAGTCACTGACGAGGATGGTATGCAGCGAGAGCTCGGGAGTGCTGCACGCCATTCCGTCCTTGCACAAGATGACTAAACAGGAGAGTTCCCGCCCGGATCGGATCGGTGCCAGTGCCCCAGCGACCGTCCGCAGGAACTAAGGGCCTTGTGCACAAGTTGTCCGTGATCAACATATACACTAAGTTAGCAGTTGAGGCAAATCAGGGCAATAACAGGCACGGGACAGTAACAAGAGGAGAGCTACTTTGGCATAGTCTCCCTATCAGATTATTGCATTCAGGATGAGTTATGTTCATAGCATAATTTAAAGAAGAGCATACATTCTAACTTGTATTATGCATATGATAAATATTTTCGAGCGAACACGCATGCAAGTAAGTAACCGTTCACAGTTTTGATTGACAAGCAGTATTAACCAAGTCTATTCTCTTTTATCTTGGTTTCTTTTATTATTACTTGGTATCGTTTGATCGGGGCGAAGGAGTGAAGCTTGGAAGCAGGGCTAGCTAATCGGGTTGGTAGCCACTCACTTAGATTTTGGAAAGAAGAAGGAAAGAGGCGCTTCACGACTCCGCTCGCAAGCCGCCTACTGCTCGTTCACCTGCACACGAACAGCTCGATTAATACTTCTTCCTCTCTTTCCAATCTCAGAATAGAAGTGCAAGTCAATGAACGAAAATAATGAAAACCATCGAAACCGTTCAAAGAAAACAAGCAAATCTCAAAACCAACTCAAAGCACGAAAGCAACAAGCGACATCGAAAACCGAGGCAATAAAAGATAGCAGCGGAGAGGTCCCTCCTGACTCTGCCGCTAAGCCGATCCTTGGGGCGCAGTCCACTGAATATGGGAATCGATTCCGAAGAAACAAATCCATAACGAGGACGAGTTTTTAATTCAATCTATCCCGATCGAACGATACCGTCTTGTATTTCTTAGCCGCGCTCCCCGCACCGGGGGAACGGGGCGCTACAGTGATAGCCCTATAGAAGGAGGTGGATAGAAGAAGAAGAAGAAGAAGAAGAAGAAGAAGAAGAAGAGGCAACAACAACAGTGGGGGCGAGGGGGTGGGCGGCAGGGTGCTGGGGTAGGCAGCGGCGGGGTGCGGGCCGACGATGGACGAGTGTCGACGGCAACAGCAGCAACAGCGACATCAACAGTAGTAGCAGCGGTGTGAGCGGCCCTCCTCCACCCTCTCTGCCTTGTCCTCCTCCCTTCACCCTATCCGACTCCTTCTCCTTCCTCCTCCTCCTCCTCCTCCTGCTCCCGCCGTTGCTTCCTCCGACGGCGGCGACTGAGATTAGGGTTAGGGTTTGAGTTTGGGAAGGGGAGGGATTAGACTGTTCTGAGTAAATTTGGGATTGTGCTGAGTAAAATTTACGGAAAATTTCGTTCAGAGCAACGAAGAAACAAAATTTTCCAATGAAAGCATTCAATTTTAAAAATTTGCAATAATAGCATTAGAACGCCCTTTCTAAGGACGTTTTACGCTTTTCCGTTAGAAAAATAAAAGCTCCGTTAGAAAAGCCAAATATATATATATATATATATATATATATATATATATATATATATATATATATATATATATATATATATATATAAAATAGGAAAACGCCCTTTGGAAGGGCGTTTTTCCTAGAAAAAACGTCCTTCCTAGGGGCGTTTCCATATATTTTATTTTTTTACTTTTCTCTCTCCTCTCTCTCTCACTCACACTCTCTCTTCTCCTCTCTCTCTCACCCACTCTCTCTCTTCTCCTCTCTCTCCCTCACTCACTCACCCGTCCACTCTCTCTCTCTATCTCTCACTCACTCACCCGTCCACTTTCTCTCTCTTCTCTTTCTCACTCTCTTCTCTTTCTCTCTCACTCTCACTCTCTCTCCTCCTGTTCCCGCTCATCCCTCTCCTGTTCTCCTCTCTCCTCTCCTCTTCTCTTCTCCTCTTCTCCTCTCCTGATCTTCTCTCTCTCTCCTCTCCTCTCCTCTCTCCTCTCCTCTCATCTTCTCTTCTCCTCTCCTGTTCTCCTCTCCTCTCTCTCTCTCTTCTCTCCTCTCTCCTATCCTCTCCTCTCCTCTCCTCCTCTCCTGTCATCTTCTCTCTCTAATGAGTGACAGCAAATATTAGGAAAAGAGAGAGAGAGTGGAAGCGAACCTGAGTGAGACCAAATGTTAGGAAAAGAGATAGAGTGGGAGTAAAAAATCAGAGCAAATGTTAGAAAAAGGGAGAGAGAGTGGGCTCTTTAAGCAATGGGTTCCAATTTTTTAAGGGATTGTTGCGGGAAGAGCTAGCAATGGTCAGAGAGAGAGAGAGAGAGAGAGAGAGAGAGAGAGAGAACACGTGAGAGAGAGAGAGTATTAGGGAGAGAGAGAGAGTGTTAGGGAGAGAGAGAGAGAGAGAGAGAGCAGAGAGTGAGTGGGAGAGAGCAGGAACGAGAGTGAGAGAGAGCGAGAAGGAGAGTGAGAGAGAAAAGAGAAGGAGAGTGAGAGAGTTACCACATAGAGACAGAGAGATTAGCGGGAACGAGAGTGTGAGAGAGAGAGAGAGAGAGAGAGAGAGAGAGAGAGCACATCGAGATTAGAGAGAGAGAGAGAGAGAGAGTCAACAGAGAGAGAAGAGAGAGAGTGTGAGAGAGAGATATATATATATATATAGAGAGAGAGAGAGCATTGAGTGAGTGAGAGAGTGAGTGTACAGAGAGAGAGAGAGACTGAGAGAGAGAGAGGAGAGATATTTAATATAAAGAAAGGAAAATGTTTCTAGGAAGGACATTTTTCTAGTAAAAATGTCATTCAAAAGGACGTTTTCCTATTATTTTTATTTTAAATAAAATTTTTTTTTGTTAACGGGTTTTTTTTTTTAACGGAGGTGGACGAAAAAGCGTAAAACGTCCTTAGAAAGGACGTTCTGACATTTTTTTTGCAAATTTCGAAAATTTTATGCTTTCAGTAATTTTTTTATTATTTTCGTTGCTCTAAACGAATTTTTTCGTAAAATTTATGAAAAACTGGACTTCTATGAAGTAATGGGCTGTTATAAAGCAAAAATTGTACTACTTTAAAAAGGCAATTTATAAGGGCACTACACATTTTACTCGGGGCTAGCCTATAGTAAATTTGCAAAAAATTACAAGTTTGCCATCATAAAACTTACTTGGGGCTAGCCCAAACGCGGGACTGTTGTATTCAGGACTGTCAAAATTTTGACAGTCCTACCACTTTTGACAGTCCTACCACATGTAAGGACTGTCAAAATTTTGACAGTCCTACAAATTGTTAGGACTGTCATAATTTTGACAGTCTTTTTTCCCAAAATTACAAGTTTGCCACTATCATAGTTACTTGGGGCTAGCCCACACCAAACTATAAAATTGAAATGACTTTCTATTTTTGGCATTCCACCTAGACTTGAAGAAACCTTCATTCCACCAAGCCCAAACCTAAATTTGGAAATTGCTAGTTGTGGTTGGAGGAGAATTTTACTTTAGTGATACTCCAAGGAATATTATTCCGGTATGTCTTCGACAACCTACGATGAATAAGTTTTGCAATTGTCCGGAAAAATTAAGTTTATTTTGACTATTGTAGGAACAATGCATGAAAAAATGTTCGATGACGAAGTCGGATCGTCCAATTCATTAAATATGCACTCCGGACGTTCCGAAGAACAAGTTGGTTGTTCCGAAGCACGTACGGTACGTAAACGATAACCCTAATTTGACAGTCACGATTTAGGACTGTAAAAATTTGACAGTCCTATATAAATATAGGACTGTCAAATAATCTACAGTCCTAAATTAATAGAGGACTGTCAGAAATTCGACAGTCCTATATAAAAGTAGGAATGTCATAATTTGGACAGTCCTATTTAAAAATAGGACTGTAAAAATAGTGACAGTCCTGGATAATTATATGAAGTTATTAATTTTTATATTATTTGATATTGGTTATAGGACCAACCTTGTTCAGATATTGTGGTACATCCTGCTGTTGATGTTGAGGTGGATGATATTTTCTCAACGGATATTGAATTTGCAAGCCATGAAGAAGCATTAGAGTGGTGCAGAGAAGTTGGGAGACAACATAACGTAGTTATTGTCATTGCAAGATCCATCCGATCTCGGCCGGGCAGAAAATATCTTGAGCTGGGATGCGAAAGAGGAGGTGTGTTTAGGGAGCATCATAAAAAAAAGGGTGTTGTTGAAAAAGAAATTCCTAAGAAAAACGTTGGGACAAGAAAATGTGGTTGTCCATTGAAGGTGTTGATTGTAAAAGTTGAAGATGTGAAGTGGAAAATCAAAATTAAGAATGGAAGACACAATCATCCTATTCCAGGGACACTTACGGGTCATGCCTACGTAGCACGGTTGAAGGAGGATGAGAAAAAGTTGGTTGAAGAATTGTTCCTTTCAGGAGTAGCACCGAAACAAATATATTCTGTTGTGCGACAAAAACAAGATGGGAACAAGTCTACCATGAGAACGATCTATAATAGTTTGGCCAGAGCGAAATGCAATAGTATGAAAGGAAGAATGGCGATGCAGCAAGTATTGAAGTTGCTTGGGGAGCATCACTACGTGGAGTACCATAGCAGACATCCACAAACTGATGAACTCCTTTCATTGTTTTGGGCTCATCTTGATTGCACACACTTGGCTCGGTCCTTCGCAGACGTGTTGGTCCTTGATTGTACATATAAGACGAACAAGTTCAAGATGCCTCTTTTTCACGTTGTCGGGTTTACGTCTACGGGAAAAACATTTACAGTCGCTTTTTGTTTTATGAACAGTGAGAAAGTAGAGGATTATATATGGGCGTTGAGGAAACTACAATCCCTTTACACAGGTTACAAAGAGCCGTCTGTTTTTGTTACTGACAGAGAAAATGTTTTGATAAATGCTATAGATATTGTATTTCCTCATGCGCATAGACTACTATGCACTTGTCATATAAATAGAAATATCCAAGCTCAATGCAAGAGAAAATTTGAAAATGTGGACGGTAAAGTTGACATGCTTCGCTTCGAAGAATTCTACAGTGATTGGAGTCTTGTATGGCGAGCAAGTACTACAGACAGTTACGATGCAGCATGGTACATGTTCCAACAAAAGTGGGAGACGAGTAACCCGACATGCATATCTTATATCAAAGATACTTGGCTAGAACCACATAAAGAGCAATTCGTCTTAGCATGGACCAACATGGTGAAGCATTATGGCACGATCACTACGAACCGGGTCGAAGGAGCACACTCATGTTTAAAAAGATATCTGCAGACATCGGTCGGTAATTTTGTCTATGTTTGGCAATCGATTCATTTGATGACTATTGCCACGGTGAACGATATTGTAGCATCATTTGAGATGAGCCTCAATAATACAAAGCATGAATACAAGCAAGAACCCCTCTTGGATGGTTTAACCGATGTGGTATCTCACAAGGCCTTGGGGTTATTGTTTGAGGAGATTCGTAGGTCGAAGTCGGTGGGTTATGATCCCGAGGTTTGCGGTTGTTCATATCGACATTCACTGGGACTTCCGTGTGCACATGAGATCAACGAATACCGTCGTGAATCTATACCTATTCCAATAGATGGTGTTGATCAACGTTGGCGACAGCTGTCGATAATGCCGACGGTGGAAGTGCAAGATGATTTCTTTGCGTTGCCCCAAGTGAAACTACTTCACGCAAGGTGGTGTGGCGCATCGGAACCGGAGAGAAGATCCATTGAGGTTAAAATCCAAGAGATTGCAGTCCCGGCAACAACTCGATTGCAAGAGCCATCCGTTGTTCGAACTCCTAAGGGAAGACCACACTCAAGAAAGAGTAGAGCAAAAAAGAAGGAGGATGAGTCAACTAAAAGAGATCCATCCTTATTCGAACATATCGAACGCGATTTGGAGGCAAAGTCCATTGTTCGAACTCCTAAGCTAACTATTCGAAGGGGGAAGAAACAGAAAACCATAGATGCAGGCACGGCGGAGGGTGTTGATAACTTTTCTGTTTCTTATAGTCTATACATTGAAAATTTCCTACCTGAGATGCGGAACTTCATTTGGTCTATTGTTGATGTTCCTGAGGATGGCCACTGTGGATACCATGCACTAGCAAGACAACTAGGCTATTCAGTGGAAGCAGGATGGAGACAGGTTAGGGCAGAGCTGTACGAGGAGTTGGAGTCGCGACTAGCCTTCTATAGCCAGATACTTGGCAAAGAAATTGTTGGAGATTTGTTGGCAGGCATACCTTGTACGGAAACAGTCACCGGACCAGACCATTCCATGGATGTCCCTCCTGCTGCTTACGTCTTCTCTAATAGGTATAAGTTACCTATTGTAATTATCTCACAAGGTATTAACAATACTTTCTTTCCAATGTGTGCCCCCCCGGCCGAACACCGAGTATCCAATCTATGTTGCATAGGGCTTGTCGGACAACACTTCGTCATCCCAAGCTTGATCGCTCATTCTCCTATTCTGCCACCTTCTACGCTTTGGTATAAACACACACCAGAGGAAGCGATCGCATGGACGACACCCTACAAGGATGCAATGGCGGCCTATAAGAAGATGATGAAGATGGAGGATCCAAAAATCGTGCCGGACGACTACTTTGATATTCTTATCGATTGATACTGTATATTGAAAATGTATTTTGTGTTGATCCATGTATGTTTAAGTGTATATTGAACAATATGTTGTATGTTGTGTAATGAAAGAAGTTATGACGATTTTGACTGAATATTGTGCATTGCTACTAATAACTTAGGACTGTAAATTTCAAAGACTGCCAGGATAATAGGACTGTCACAATTATGACAGTCCTAGTATATACTAGGACTGTCATAATTGTGACAGTCCAAAAGTTTGCCCTCTGTCATATATGCCCATTTATATAACTTTAGGACTGTCACAATTTTGACAGTCCTAGTGTATACTAGGACTGTCAAAAATGTGACAGTCCAAAAGTTTGCCCTCTGTCATATATGCCCATTTATATAACTTTAGGACTGTCACAATTTTGACAGTCCTAGTGTATACTAGGACTGTCAAAAATGTGACAGTCCTAAAGTATGCCCACTGTCATATATGCCCATTTATATAACTTTAGGACTGTCACAATTTTAATAGTCCTAGTTTACACTAGGACTGTCAAAAATGTGACAGTCCAAAAGTTTGCCCTCTGTCATATATGCCCATTTATATAACTTTAGGACTGTCACAATTTTGACAGTCCTAGTGTATACCAGGACTGTCAAAAATGTGACAGTCCTAAAGTTTGCCCTCTGTCATATATGCCCATTTATATAAGTTTAGGACTGTCACAATTTTGACAGTCCTAGTTTACACTAGGACTGTAAAAAATGTGACAGTCCTAAAGTTTGCCCTCTGTCATATATGCCCATTTATATAACTTTAGGACTGTCACAATTTTGACAGTCCTAGTATACACTAGGACTGTCAAAATTGTGACAGTCCTAAAGTTTACCCACTGTCAATATTGGACAGTCCAAGTGTAAACTAGGATTGAATATACAGTTAACCCAATGACCAATATGCACAGTATACAGATCAAAATAGTAACAACAAGGCAAAATTAACTCATAGTGTCACAACATGGCAAAATTAACTCAAAGTGTCACAACCAAGCAAAATTATAGTATAAAGTTTTACAACTCAAATCCTCAATATCGTCAATTCGTCATATTCAATCAAACTTTTACAACTTTTACAGCTCAAATTTTGACAATTCTCAAAGCTCACATTCAGTCACACTTTTACAACTCAAAATGATTGTTCAAACGTCATGGCGCCTCTTCGTGCGTTGCTCTTTAATATCCAAGAAAGGATATTCTTCAGCGTTGTCGATTTTTTGGAGTTCGTCATTGATTGTCATATAATTGGAACCCTGGCAACTGACGAGGCTTCTTCCCAACTTCTTAACTTTCCTTGCCTATTAATGAAAAATAAAAAAAATAGTTAGCCACAGTTACAAATATCAAACTTAAGGTCTACAAGTAGGCTCACCATCTTGACCAGTGCAGTATACAAGACTGATTTGGGAGGAAGATCTGACGGTACACGCACAATATCCCCTCCGCGTTGGAACAAGGTCGGTAGTCCGACACCGGCGAAGTAGGCGAGGTAGTCGTCGCTGCACTCCGCCATATTGACTGCTGCTAGCCGGTCGGTATCTCTAATGACGTGGCGTTGCCACTCGGTGAAGAAGTCCGATACCCAGTTGAAATATGCATGTATATAGTTTAGCGGTTTTGTACCGCGCGGAGGATTTATCATTTGCAAAGTTCGCCTTGGGACAGTTTGTACGTAGCCAAACTGACGTAGCACTCTATCCGGCATATAAGTCTCCTCGATTTTATGACAACTGATAAGACCGTGATATAAGGCGACTGGTTGCAACGGACGGGTAGTCTGTCGCAAATCACGGTATGGATCCCATACAATCTGTACCGCATAAAATGTAGCATAACGTCATTTAGCATAACGTAGTAAATTAATACCAATTAAGTACAATATTAGGTCTAAATTCACCTCTTCTGTCGTCATATCTTCGAGTGCATGCTGTAGAGCGGCCAATGTGTGAGAACGTTTGGCATCTTCTTTATTTGGCTTCCATCGGCACATTCTAGGCAGGTTCTCGTCATACTCTCGGTTCGTCTTCGCCTGCTGCAGGGTTGGAAAATGCTCGTATATCCATGCCTTCACGTTACCGGAAATATATTAGTCCAAAAATAAACAACACAATTTCAATTTATGTAAACAAGTTGAGAAAGATATATCTATACATGGAGTAGAGTCTGGCATCCGGAAATTGTCTTTGAACCAACACGGGATGCCGCACCAAGCTCGCGGTAAAGGTATGCCAGTATACCGCTTCCCCAAGAAATTTGCTCCAACGTCTCAATGTTGTCCAAATTGATGAGATATTTGGCATTTATCGACGTTCCAGACTTATCGGTAATGCCGACAGCCCCTAAGATGAACTGCATATATCCGCGGGCCACATTTTCGCTATTATCAATTTCAGGGGCCGGCTCAGCGAATATCTCCTCCAAATATTTTAGAGGAAGTCCGTAGGACTTCTTGAATTCTCGAAGACTAGTAAAACTAGTGGCATCAACTCCCAAACACCCTGATACATAATCCACCATATAGTCGTAATAGTTGATGCTCGAATCATCAAAAGTATGATTCTGCATGGGACGACCATCAACCCTAAGTCCCAATATATGATGGACGTCATCAAGGGTAATCGTCAACTCCCCATTGGGTAGATGGAAAGTGTTGGTCTCTGGATGCCACCGTTCTACAAATGCTGAAATCAATGCATTATCCACCGTCGTATATGAGTAGCTACCCAAATATTGTAGACCGGTGGGACTGATTTTTGACTTCACATCATCTCCCAGTAATTCATACCTCCATGTATTACATTTTTTGCCATGGTTGATTACCGTCAACATACGACCACTCTCCTAAAAAGTCAACAATGGGATAAAATTAAACCTCTATGTAAAATAAACTTTGAACTTACATCTATATATAAATTTATCATAACGTAATGTACTTACCGGATTGTTCCATATTTGGTATGCAATATGGTTTTCGATCGACGGTAACATAGAGCAACCGTTTGGACGAGTGTCGACTGGACTATCTGCCCGGTCAGAAGGTCCCGAACCATCAGTAGGCCGGTTTCCGAGAGTTTGTGGAAGACTCTCGACAGGACTACCTGCAGGCTGAGAAGGTCCTGAACCATCAGTAGGCCGATTTGGAACATTTGGCATGTCCTCATCGGAGGAGGAAGAAGAACCGGAAGAACTAGGAGGAGCACGTCTCTTCGAACGAAGGGCAATCTTCTTCGTCAATGGACGTTTCCTCACTTCAGGGCGTGCCTCGGCCTCGCGGATAGTGACGCCTGGTAAAATAGTACGCGAAACTGTGCGTTCCTTACGCATCGACGCAGTAGGGCGTCTTCTCAAATCTTCATCCACAGTGTCCTTTCCAGGGGCATGACTATAAGACAAAAAATATTATATACATACAATAATTAATTTCTATTTTAACATAATAATTGAATTTTATATTGAGGACTGTAGCCATTTCTACAGTCCTGTAAGTATACAGGACTGCAGAATTTTTAACAGTCCTAATCTTTTAGGACTGTTGAATTCCTTACAGTCCCATATAGATTTAGGACTGTAGGAAAATCGACAGTCCTATATATATATAGGACTGTCGATTTTCCTACAGTCCTAAATCTATATGGGACTGTAGGATATTCTACAGTCCCGCTCGATACTGCTCGACAATGTCGAGCAGTCTCGACATTTTAAGCCCAAAAAACATGTTCGAAAGGACTTGTATGTCTAAACTACATCCTAGACTCCGCCAAGGACTAGTATGCCCTCATTTGAAAGAAAATCACTCAAAATTTTCAAAATGCAAGAGGATTTCTTAAAATTTTTGAACAATTTTGCAAATACAATAGCACAAGGAGAATGAGGATTTCTACCTTGGTTCTTTCGAGACTTTGGGAGCCATCGACAAGGAGGAGGAGGACAACGGAGATCGGCCGGCGGGAGGGGGGAAAGCTCCGGTCGGGTGGGAAGGGTTTGGAGAAGTAGTGGGCTAGTATGAGTAAAAGATTAGGCTAGTATAAGTAAATGTTGCTCTTTAGTGGGCTACCCCAATCCTGGGCTAGCCCCAAGTAAATTTGGCTGTGCCCTTATAAAAAGCCTTTAAAAATGGCCTTATTATACAGACATGACCTAGTAAGATTTTTTTTTTTCCCCCTCCCCCCTCTTCCTGCTCCAAACCCCTAAAAATCCCTAATTTTTTCTCCCATGGCGAAGGAGATCGGCCTCCCTAAACCGGAAGACCTCTTCCGCTCCGCCGAGGCAGGAGACGCCTCCCTCTTGGAGTCCCTCTCCGGGGAGCAGCTCCTCAGGGCCCGGTCTCTGCGGAACGAGGACGGGCGGTCCCTCCTCCACGTCGCCGCGTCGTCCGGAAAACCCGAGGTTCGGTCACACAAAAACCCCAACTCTATGATCAAAATTAGGTCTTGATTGTGATGGGAGGAAGAACGTGCAGGTGGTTAGGGTCTTGGCGGACGCGGACCCGTCGGCGAGCGGGGTCAACAACGGGGACGAGGAAGGGTGGGCGCCGATACACTCCGCGGCAAGCAGCGGGTACCGGGAGATCCTCGAGATTTTGATCAGTAAAGGTGAGGTTTTTCTGCTCTTTATTATTATTATTTTTGGCTAATTTGCAACTAAATATCCTGAACTTTTCCAAACTTGCAACTTGCTATCCTTTTGTCGGTAACTATGATACCATTCATATTTTAGTATTTCTTAGAGCATCCACGTTGGGGACACTCCAAACACATATTTTAAATTATTGAAAATTGTATAAATTATTACTTTTTGAGTGTATTCTTAATTTTGGTACACAATGGTACACTCCAAATTAACATTCTTTTTTTTTCTCATTCATTTCTCTCTTTATTTTACTTTCCTCTTTGGTAAGATTTTACCTCCTTTTTCCTCTTAATTTTTTTTTCCCGTTAGGAAAAGAACTATTACTTTTGGTGGGTCCAGGAATAGAGGAGCTAGCGCACGCTCCAAATTTAGAGTGTCTTTTGGCTTTGTAGCAATTTTCAAGTATGGACAAGTGCTCATTGCAACATTCAAGTAGGGGTATAAAGTGAACATGACTGTCCGTCGTCCGTCCGAATCCGACTCGATAAATAGTCCGACCGTGGACTGTCCAAACCATTATATGAACAGAGCTTGAACAAAAATACTAATCCTTTAACGAGCTCGAGCTCGGTCATATACTTGTCCGTCTCGAATATGTCCGTGAACACCAATAATAAAATAATTTTTTTATTTTTTTATTATTGTTAAAACATTAAAAACATCCATCCAAACTTGCCATGGTCAGATCCAGTTGCTAGCTTCAAGTTCAAAGTCTCACATAAAAACTCCACATCTGCAAACTCACAAAGCATACATACACTAGCAACTTGATTTCAAAATTTTGCTTTTGGTTCTACCTATTCTAGTGCTCCATCTACTGGTCAGCAAACCTCATCATTCTTGCTAGTGTATGCATGCATACACTAGCTACACTGCATTCAGGTTTCAAAAATCCAGCCGCTGGTTTCAAGAACCGAAGTTAAGGCCGGCCAGCTCATTTTTCAATTTTCAAAATACCAACTATCCATTCTCATTACTATTTACTTACCATTTACCATCCAAAGTTGTGGCTCCAAGTCTTCCACTACCCACTGGACTAACAGTTCATATATTTATTGTTCGTATATTTATTGTTCTCCAAACATTGTGACTCTTAGTCTTCCACTACGCACTGTACTGATCATTCCACATAAAGCAAATTTAGGAGGAAAGTATAACCGAGGTCAATGTCCGGTCCGAGCTCGGTCCGTCCGAACAAATCTAGCGAGCCGAACATGAGCCTAGTTAATTTCTAACGGACCGAGACTGAACATTGATATTTGGGTCCGATCTGGACCGAGCCGGACTTACGTCCGTCCGAGTTCAATTTCGGTCCGAGATTGAGCATGGGATTGTTCGAGTTCTTTCCGTCCGTTTACAGCCCTACATTCAAGTACTATAAAATTTGACTAAAGTCAAAATGTAGCACTTGAAATCTCTCCCATTATGGATGCTCTTAGTGGTACCCTATTGCATAGGGTAGCAAGATGCAAATCCATGAAAATTCATGGTATTTGGTTGCTAATTTTAACACTTCAGGGTAGCAAGTTACGACTTCAATAGTTTAAGGTAGCCACTTTCAAATATAGGAAATTTCAGGATATTTAGTTGCAAATTAGCCATAAATTTTTAAACTGAGTTCGTGATTTGGTCAAATGTTTGTCGATGGGGGAGAAAAACTCACTTTTGAGATGCCAGTTTAGTAAATTATTGTTGTAACACTATTAGTTAGTTAAATAACATTTTAAAATAGTGACTTTGAAAAGTACCATATTTTGGTATACTTTTCTTAAAATTTACCGTGGATGAAGAAAAACTCATTTTTTAGATGATAGTTTTAGTAGAGAAGTTAACTATATTATAAACTAAGATCATTTTATATATTGATTGGCTAGTTTTGGTCATTAGAAGTAGCTGATTGAGTTAGAAGATATGTTGCATGGACACGTGTACGACACTACAGATAACGACAAAGACTCGGCATTGATTTTGGTGTGTCCTAATGTATCTTCGGAGTGTTCGTGTGTGTCAAATATGTGTCCGACACGACATGGACATAACACTTAATTTTCAAGCATTTGAGCTTCGTAGCGGAAGCATAAACAGCTTACCCTCCTGTGTGAGGGTGCCCGAGGAACTTTCTAGTCAGCACATGAAATATATACCGGAGATAGCAAAGGGGGGGGGGGAGGGGGCGTCCTGGTGAGATTGCTACCGAAGTAGGGCCTGGGTACAGTCAAGGTGTAAGGCAACCATTCCCTCATTTTATAGGTAGGCTATTTTTTGTCACTCGAACTTGACCCGGTTCCAGGCGTTACCATTGTACCACTCAACACCCTCCAAGTAAGTTTGCAGCCGAATATAAGTTTCAGCTAATATAAGTACTATACATTTACTTCCTTTTTCTTTTGGGCTTAAACTCACCATAACATGTGTTCAAATTAAAACATGTAACAATGACTGAATGTGATGCTATATATTGAGGAAATTTTCTTTTGGAACAATGTGACTACATACTTTAGATTAAAATGAGACATTATGTTTAAATAAATAGGCTCACTTTACAACTTAACATGGTTATAAATCTTCTCGATTTGATAGAGAACAGTTATTTTCCTATAAATTTAATTGTCCAAAAAGTTAAAATATGTCTACTTTTCTGAATGTTTTTCCATTTCTTCAACAAAATCACTGGAGCCTGTTGAACAGGAGGATAAGGTTTCGCATATCTTGTTCTCATTTTATAGCTCTAAGCAGAAACTTGGAAAAATGATGGGGTTTTAAAATTAAGTTTTTCATTTTCTTGATCTTTGTCAAGGTCAAGCATTGATACTAGCAAGTTATAATAAGTAAGCAGAAGTAAATGAATGAGATGAAAGATATTTCATTATCTTGACAATCTGTTTAGTATCGACAATTTTAATTTTTTTTTATTTAAGACGTTTATCTGCACATGATAGCTTCACTGAGAAACAATTAGTACAATTGCGATTTGTTTTGTTTACAGGATTTGTTCTTTTACTTCCATTTAATATCCATGTCCATTTGAAAGCTCCTAATTTTTTGGCAAATGTGAGTAAAACAGAGGTAATGGCAATTCATCTATGAAATTCTCTCTTTGATCTTTTTTCTATCACATCTACTATTAGCTACAATATAGTGCGTGGGTGCAAGCCAAAGTTGTTGGTTGTACATGCGATTAGTTGTTACCAAGGATGGACAAGATTTCTCTCAATTAGATGAAAATGGAATTTGAAAGCTATTGCATAGATTGCTTTATGGAGAAGATAGTTACTTCATGACTAAGGATAGTAGTTGTAATGCCCCGATCCTCACGGTGCATTACGCTGAGTCGGATTGGAACGAGGCAATGGTTTGGTTGCATTTCAATAAGTCGGATTTGGGAACATGTATTGATTTGGGTTTTGGTTTTATGTGCAGGCTTTTACGTGGGACATTCTGAGGTCGATAATTCGCTCCGATGCGGACAGAAGCACGTAGTCAAGTATCGTGCAACGGAATCAGTGGGTTAGTTCAGAGCGGTGCAGAGATAGCGAGAGTTAGTGATGGTGCAGTTTTCCTTGAATCTGCTCGGGTCGGATGATTGAGAAGCACGATCTGCTCGCATGGTTATATCAGTTAAGTAAATCGTGCTTCGCATCAGACCACGAAAATTGGGGATATGCTGTATCGACTCAGATGAAACGATAGAATGTGACGACACGACAGAACGATAAGCAGATGAGTATAAGGTGGGCGGGTCCCGACCCTTCTCCTCTACTCCTTCATGATTAACAAAATATACAGTTGAGTGCTAGCGATATCATAGATTCAACGTACGTGGCTCGAGAAACTAGTCGTAACTTATGTTGAACACTAAGATAGAACATTGAAACGAAGTATATCGGGACGTGACTGAGTGGTATCAGAGCGTCCGATTTTACTTCCTTGGACAATCATTCATTTCATCACAAATTCAAAGTTGCCACCGCGATCGAACGACTCTTGACTCTACTCGATGCTACACTGGATGTTCCATACAATAAGTCTATATAAACTGTTGTGTGTTTACTGCATTTATTTTCTATTGATCGTAATACCGAGTAACACCGCGCGACGTTGTTGCATAGCGTGCGGCAAGTCGATTCGAGCGATATTTGTTGCATAGTGTGTAACAAGTCGATCTCTCGAACGATATCATATACGTGGGAACCACGGAACACTGTGTCGAGAAGCGGCATGGTGACTCGGTGCCTACGGGTCGTCAAGCGAAATACTATATCAGAAGGGATACGATCTCAAGCATCGGAAATGGCATGGTGCCTCGGAGTATTTGGTGACTACGGGTCGCCACGGAACAACGATCGGAGGACGGAAGAGATGATGTGATCGGTTTGATAGAAATTTTGAATGTCATAATCGGATCGCACGAATCAGATGTTCGATAGAATGGTTGCAGTTGCAAAGAGTTGAGCTGAAGGAAATCAATAGCGAGTATGCGCGCAAAAGTGCGTAAGGGATCAATGTAAATCCAGGAGTAACAAGCGTAGTCCGTGGATTTGTAAACGCAAGAAAACGGTTGGCTGAGCAGAGGGACTCGTTTGGAAATGGAAGATACGAAAATAGTTCGTGTCACATAAAACATCGAGTACTTGATTGTTGTTGCTTGTGACTTATGTTCCGTAACTAGGTTACGCGATCAAGATATAATAGAGGCAGATATTAGCGATATGGTGCAGCGAACGTAGGCAAGTTTTCTACGAAACATAGACCGACGCGACGCGAGTCAGGTTGATGTAACGCAGATTTCTAATTTGACCCTTACGGTATCAGAAGAGACATGGCACATTGGAATGTATATAGTTGGATTGGCCTTAACGTAGAGATTGATGCGCAAGTCGTCGGAACTGTGTGGCACCGAAACGCATGAGAATTGACATAAAGATCGGAAGGATCAAACGGAAGCAAAGATCATAAGGGGTGGACCTTTGAGGAAACTCGACGAGACTTGACGTCGGGATGAATTACGGTATCACTCAAGCGAAATGGATGCACAAGAAAACTTAAGCGGGATAAAGGATATAAAACGGAGCGAATTTATGATTCAGAACGTTTGTGAGTAACGATGCTAAAAGTCGTATCGATCGATCGAGAATTTACTTGATGGATTCAGAACGGAACGATAGAGTTAGCGAGACAAGTTAGCGGGTATGACAATTCAATTGAGGATGGTTCCGTCGAGTATAGAGTATCTCAGATATCGATCAAAGGGTAGATAGACTCGAACCCTAGATGGCTAGATGTTTCCTTGGTTAGCGGATATGTTGGCAGGTAGTGCATGCGTGTTCAGAGTTAGAAACATATTTCGGATTTGGGGTAGAGTCCCATAGACTCGTCTGGATTTGGTTTGGCTTTGGAATAAGATATAGTATGGTTCTTAGTAACTGTCCATCGTTGATGATCTACAATTATCGAGCGTAGCTTCGGAGCAGATGACCCTATAGACTTGACCGCCGAATCAAAGCAATCGTTGGAGACCATAGGATGACCCGGAAGATGACGCATAAGAGATTGCGTCGAGTATAAGTATTGAGTGGTGCATGTTGAGGATAAGTCTAGGCAATCAAATATTAATTTCAGAATTCGATGGAATAGCCTTCGGCTAAAAATAGCATAGTGGGATTTGATGGTCGGTGATTTCATACTTGATAGAGTGATGCTTTTGAGCATCGTCGATTTTGTAACAAGAACCGAGGGATAGTTAGCGTTGGTTATCGATTCGATCAACGCTAGCGATATATGTCGGGACAATGCGATAGCATATCGGAGTATTTTGAGAAAAGAGAGAGAGGGAAAGTTTATTGAGGAATGTAATCGTATTACGAATTTCGTGAACATGGGTATGGTCGGTTTAATTTAGTCCCTTGCGTTGGGAAGACTTAGAACGGTGTCTGGGTAAGTCGCCTAGCGGGGGTGAACCTAGACGTTGATGCGTCGGCAGTTCGGAAAGAATGATCGTGAGAAATAGATTGGTTCGAGCGATAGTGTGGGCAGACGACATCACGCCCGGGACGATTATCGACTCTACGCAGTCGGGACGTGACAATAGTTAGGTTTGAAGTAAAAAGAGTTCATGGGCAATAATTTTCAGTTTTATAGACTACTAGGGTTGCAAGCCAAAGTTGTTGGTTGTACATGCGATTAGTTGTTACCAAGGATGGACATAATTTCTCCCAATTAGGTGAAAATGGAATTTGAAAGAAAGCTATTGTATAGATTGCTTTATGGAGAAGATAGTTACTTCATGACTAAGGATAGTAGTTAGGTTTGAAGTAAAAAGAGTTCATGGGTAATAATTTTCAGTTTTATATACTACTAGTATTGCAATTGGTTTTATTCACTAATTTTTTTGCTTCATAACCTGAAAGCTTATCGCTCACCACTTAAGATGGGGTTGCACTTACAACTTTGGGTTTGTACACAGCGATGAAAAAATATTCTCAGTAAAAGTCTAAAACAATGGGCTTATCAGTTATCACTAAGTGTTTCGGAGGTTAAGGATTTCACTTTATGGTTCAGAGGACTTGTGGATGTGAACTTCACACAAAACCTTGTTATTAGGGTTATACTAGAGCTATTTAACTGTTCATACATATCATATTATTGGAGCCCTACTAGGAGGCTAGGTAGTGTGGGACACCTGACATAGAGAAAAACATTTCGACCACCCCTTCCCTTTAATTTGAATCAGTTACATGACCCTAATTTCAAGATGGAAGAACAAGACAATGTCATGCTGAAGTTTACCTCGACTTCTTCATATAAGCACATCATGATGATACTTGTATGCAAAGGGTACAATTAAGTCCGAGATTGTTACAAATTGACATTTTTGCCAAATCAGAAGAGAAAATATAGATTTTGAGGTAGGCGATCCTTAGAACTTGTCATATTTTGGATCTCATGTCTAACACAGCTGTCACAAAATATTGTTAACAGGTGCTGAGGTCAATTTGGCTAATAGTGGCGGACGTACTGCTCTTCATTATGCTGCTAGTAAGGGGCATTACAAAATAGCCGAAACTTTGATATCCCATGGTGCAAAGCTTAATAAGAAAGACAAGGTTTGTGACGTTTGGTAAATTTGACTGCATATACCATAGAATTCTTTTGGGTAGAGGGTTATATACTGCATTCCCTTCAGGTTGGTTGTACCCCACTGCATAGGGCAGCAAGTACGGGAAACTCAGAGTTATGTGAGCTGCTGATTGAAGAAGGAGCTGATGTTGATGCTGTTGATAGAGCTGGCCAAACACCTCTCATGAGTGCAGTCATATGTTGTAACAAGGAGGTAATCATTTATTTAAAATTCACAGTTGAAATTATTAATGACAGCATCATCATCATATTTTCTTATAATATGGTAAAAACATTTTCATTTATATATTAAAAAAACTATTCTGGTCAAGTGGTCAGGCATATAAAGTACATATCTACAATATAAAGTGAACAATGGATCTGCTAGATCATGTGACACACAAAAAAAAAAAAAAAAATCTAATTCAATAGATTAGAAGATGGATTATGAACTCCTTCAATGAATTTTTGCCTTGAACAGCTGTGAGTTTGTACCAAAATGTGAACTTTGACTTGAACTCAATGCAAAACCTGATGACTATGTTCGAGACACTCTTTCTTGTATCCATCTTTGACTATCCTTGGCTTCTTTCAGCTACAGCGTGCTCTTATCAGCTTTTGGGGAATATGAACGGCTGAATGCGAGGGATAGAAATGCATATTCATTTGGCCATGATGTTCACGCAAGACCTAACCTTTAAAAGTCGGTGCATGTACATCATGAAGTCCTAGGGTTTGTTTAACCTAGCTTGAGTGGGCTAGGTCTTATCATGAGTCAGCTCAATCATAGTACCATATCCATGTATGAGCACCAATCAACAAGCTCTTACAATATATCCCTTGCATATATGACCCTTCCCTATCTAATATATATCTGTATAGTATTAAACATATTTGTTTTTTAAGAATGAAGAGAAGTACGATATTTTTTACAATCTGATTCCCATAAATGCACTCAAGTAAAACTTGTGATAATATGATTCATATTAAGATACACTCATGGAAAGTGAGGACCATCACCATGGGTGTTTGGTACACATTCTTCTTGCTATGTAATCATGATTGTTCTTCTCCCCTTGTCTTTTTGTTTTGTGCAAATGTGGCAGATTGCTCTTCTCCTAATAAGACATGGGGCTGATGTTGATATCGAGGACAAGGAGGGATACACTGTGCTCGGTCGAGCCTCAGCTGACTTCAGACCAGCACTCATTGATGCGGCCAAGGCAATGATTGAAGGCTGAGATATACAGATGTCCCCAAGGCAACAGCAACATCGAGTCTGTCAAAGTAGCATGTTCCACTGTTCGAGCTCCCCAGCTGAATGTTGTTGCAACAAAAAGAAAGCTTAGCTTACCGAGAGTTCCGGAACTAGAGAGAGAAGAGAGAGGATTTGTTCTCCCATTCGAGAGTCGTGTTTATCTGGTACAATAGCAGAGTTACGTGTGTTCTTAGCAAAATATTTTTCTTTCTTGCTTGTTAAGGTATTTAAATGTAGTTTGTGATCTTGCAACGATGATGGCACTTTCATTATGTGGAATACCTGAAAGAATAGGAGGGAAGCTGTTTGGTGGTCCTCTGTTCTGTCAATGCTAAACTTTGTTCTCGGTATAAAACCTTTTTGATTACCTGGCAATTTGGAACGAAACTAAAAAGCAAGGGGGTTGTTCAAGTAACTTGTTGCACAATTGATGTCGTTTCCGTGTTGTGTGCCAATGTGGATGGATGTTCATCTCTTAGTGCTAATGAGTGAACGATCCAAGTGACAGAGCCCTCACAGCTCAGGCACAAGCAAGGGGGCGCGCGCTCAAACTCCGTTTGCATGATGGTTCAATGAACAACAGCTTACTGCTACTATGTATCATTATTTTATTTTTTTGGGTGAAATCCTAAGATTTAGGCCCACATTAGATCTGTGATTAAGTTTTGACTAGTTTATATTTGAGTGTTTGAGTAAAGTACATTCTGATTATAACTAATTTAGCAACTCCAGATCAAGTATTAACGAATTCTATGAACCCCTAGCCTCTAGGAAGCAAAAAGATGAAACAAAAATAAATCAGCAGGTAAAACCTTCCTTGACGCTGTCGTGTCGTGTCGTGTCGTGTCGTGTCGTGTCGCGTCGTGCCTAGTTCCAATATTTGTATGCCCTACGTCTATACTCTCTGGTAGTTCTCTTATATTAGATCCAAAGTTATCAAGGTGTCTAAGGTGTGTAGAAGCTTTCCTAGGGAATATGGCAACATCTCAATGTCTGTCCCACTCAAGGACAACACCCTCGGTCGGGTCAAGACTTTAGCAACATTGCAAACATCCTCAAAGAATTCTTCCTTTTCATTGCCTCAATTATTGCTCCAGTTTCTTCATGCTCTAACCCTACAATAGAAAGCAGCTAAGGCTGGGTTTGCAATTGCTTATTGGAAGGGTTTTTTTTTTTTTTTTTTTTTGAAAGCATTTCAAGGCTGTTTGATAATAACAACTTATCAAAAAACTTTTGAGTAGTTCAATTTCAGGATAGCTTTTGACAACTGCTGCTTTTGTTGCCAATTTTTGAAAAGTAGCACCAATCCCATCACAAACCAAGCCTAAGTTGGAGCTGCTTCATGCTCATATAAGCTCTCATATCACATTAAAAATTGGCCTAGCTACCATACTAAATCATTCATCGTGATCGTCTTTTCATCATAGTAATGCTCAACTATTTGTAGGAAACTCCTTTGAACAAACTCCTTGTAATATCCATCTCCTATATTTTCCAGAGATTGGTCACCATCTGCTCTCACAAACCCCCCGGGGTTCCACATCATCATAACAAAAAATGCAAGTGAAGTGAAATTTGACGGTCCTCGGGAAATAAAGGACAGCAGAGGAAGCATTGTTTCAAATGGGATGATAAATCCTCTATAACAAGTATAAAGCTCCTTGAACACCTTCAGGGATGACATGGGCCATGTCGTAATGTACTGTGAAGAACAATCTCCCATGTCCTTCTATTCCTATCCTTTGTGCATAGGACCCTCCAATCGTTTTAGTTGCGGGAGGCAGGCAATCAGTCGGTGTTCTAAATGGCGGTCGTCTCGACTGCCTAGGCGGTCTCTTTCCGTACATTTTTTCGGTAAGTGGTGGAATAGGCGGCCAACGGAGCTTTGACAACATAGATTGACGTCTAGGCAGAATAATACCTAACAAAATATTTTGGCCAAACGGTTTTGCAAGCATTATGGGCCTATGGTTCACTTTTACAAGACTAAAACTTAATAAATCTTTGTTTAACAACATAGTTATGTATGAAGCATCCTTAAAATATGTATATAATGTGAAAAAAAAACTGTGATAAAATAGTAAAAAATGTCCAAATTGTATCAACCGTCTAGACAGCGTCTAGACGGTAGGCAGACTCTTTCCGCTGCGCACCCGTCTACCGCCGTTTAGAACCTTGGCAATCATCCATCTTACAAAGAAGAAACCGGCCATCCAGGGGACACGCAAACAAGGTTGGTTCTCATAGGCAAACTAGAGCTACTATATATTTATAAGGACAAAGTTGTTTCTTCTCCATCAATCAGCTCACTCTGGAATTTTTTGGCTTCATAGGCCTCAGGAAGGAAAGTACGAATCATCTTTTTGCTTCATACTCTCCTAGCATGAGGAAGAGGTGCCTTATATTCTGCAATTCAAGTATTTACTTTCTCGCAGAAGACATAATCTAAGGCCAGATGTAGTATTTGTTGGTATAAATCATACAGATGAACTCTGAAAGAAAAACCAAGCACAAAGGGAAGATCATTATGGGACCAGACAAGGAAAACTTATCAGAACTAGCTTGATTCTTAGAATGAGTAGAATGGATATGTACTTGGTCCCACAACACGAGTTTAGAAGATACTGTTAACTCGATTACATGATATAGTTTACTTGGTTTACTTTGTGACTTCAGTAAACCCCTTCATGACTAATAGTATATTTGTACGTCCTATGAACTGGGAAATCAAGAGCATGTTAGGTTGCGCGGTCTAGCATATAGAGGATGAAGCAGCAGAATCAAGTCCAAGTAATGAATTTTGTTGCTGACCTGAAGTACCTCGAGTGAAGAACCGAAGATAACATAGGTGTTGCCCCACTGCGGAGTTGTGGTCAAGCTAGTTTCTGCAATCGTCGCCTTAATTGACTGTGTCATCAGCTGATAAAAGAGTTTGTTTCCCCTGCAAACATTACAACATTGGGTTAGCGTCCTCTTGAGAAAGTTTCCCTCACCCCTGCAGGAGCATGATTTGGTCCATTTCATGGTTCGTACCTAATAACAAAGTACTCTTTAAGACATTTAGGTCCACAAGAAGGAAAAAAAATATGCCATCGTAAGAATACAATGGAACCATACAAACACATTATGTAGTAACACGAACATCACAGTCAGAGCAGTTCTTTCATTCCACTAAGCAACATTGTTGTACAAAATCCAGACTAGTACAATAATGTACAAATATCCAACAAGTAATTTTCTTTTGTATGTCTGTAACATCCAAACCAATATATCTGGCTTATTTTCCAGACTTCAAAATGTCCGAGTCTACTGATTTCTCATATGCCAACTACTAAGGAATATAATTTAAGACTTCCTGTTCAATTTCCAAATATTAGCACTCTCTCATGATTGGCTTTCTCTTGTGAATTCAAATAGGATTTGTATGCTGGATTCCGCTAGTTCATCAGAATTTCAGTCCAACCGTCTTAGCAAGTATTGCACTTGAACTTCCTTTGTCAGTGGCATGATCCACTTTCCATATAGATCAGCTACCAATGTAGGCTTGATCTTGTAAGCTTGCGGAGTTCCGTTGTCTGGGCCATCTGCACCAAGAGTCACCTCCTGGCCATAGACTTTGGCCTTTGCTTCTACCCTCTGCAAGATTGCAGCTTCCACTGTTTCATACGTTAGCAACTGCATCAGATGATTACCGTCCTGAAAAGTAAACAAAAGAGGAGAAACTGATGAGTTGTGTGCAAGGGCAGAAGAAACTCAAAGAGTCTAAGATGGTGAAAGCAGACAGTCTTATGTCTTAGGGAATTACTATGATTCAGTTCACCCATTTTAGATTCAAATGAAGCACTTCTTTTCAATCTCGATTGGTGGATGGATAAACAGAGTAACATTTTCAGAACTGTCGTTGATTTTTTCTTTCTTTCTTTCTTTCTTTCTTTCTTTCTTTCCTTAGTTTGTTGCAAAGTTGTCACTCGCAACAACAGAATAAGCTAATTTGGCAGTGAACATAAAGAGGTTTTCATTATACGATTTTACAAATTATTACTCTTAAAGAGACATAGTGTTCTACATACCTATGTGAAACACTTGGGGAACAATGCTGCTCTAACAGGGCGCAAGAGAAATTTCTGATGTCGATGTCATTGTGTAACGTGGAGAACGAAACCACTTCCATCTCTTTGTGGCAACTCTTTGTGGCATGTAAGGGGATCAAGATCTTGTGAATGCTTTGCAGGAAAACTTGGACGACTAAAAGTTGGTTAGTTTTCTAAGTTTCGTGGAGCACCTGGAGGGAAATTAGTACGAAAAGCAGCTTCTGTTTAGCTCAGGACTTGGCTATGGAATAGATTGTTTGGACCTCATGTAATGCTCGCAGTTTCCTGCAGATGAGCAAATCTTCCCTACAGATGAGCAAGTATGTGGATAAATTATCGATGTCTTGTTGGGTATTTAGATACAAGAAACTGAAGTTGTACCTATTTTGACAAGCCCCCCTAAATTGTGTTATTTGCATATGTCAAGGACTCAAGAATTTGATATAAGCCCCATAAATCATCATATTATTTGTTTCATCTAGGTACGTCTAATAAGAACTTAATATAACTGGAGGGGGTCGAGCAAATAAATAAGATTTAGAGAACACGCCGCAATTGAGGGACCTATATATAAAAACATTTCTTGTTTGACTTCTGCAGAATTATTTTGCCAAAGAGAAAAAGAAGAAGGATATCTGTATTTGGATGCTCAAGGATGGTTGTTTTGGTTTATTTCCTAGTCCTGGAGCTTCTCCTGTGGTGCTTGCATGCTTGAAAGATTGAGTGGAACCTAAGAGGCTTTTACTACTTTGAGAGAGACTTACTGTTACAACGTAAGTTTTAATGCGCTGGTGTGTTGCCAGTTGCTTCTGTTGCAGAATCTGATAAATTTGATTACACACTGAAATGAAAAGAAGCCTTGAGTACTTAATTAACTTGCTCACTCTCTTTTTTCCCAAAAGAGAAATTGACAAAATTAAAACAATATTAGCCACCGAAGTGGGGTCTTTGACTCTTATCCTCTACTACAATATGTAATAACTCCATCTACTGAGATCAATCCATTTTAGTTTGTAGAAGAGTGTCTTGTTTTAGCCGTTCTTCTTTGTATGGTTGTATGGCATATGAGCCTCTTTAGTTTTCCTACTTTTAGTCCAACATTGGAAAAACTCAAGGAAGGGTGAGCTAGCCTAAGTCAATTAAGTTCTCAACATGGTATCAGAGCAGCGCTCATTTTTGGATTAGCTCTTCTACCTTTCTCAAAATCCTAGATATTAGCCTCCATCTCCATCCCTAAAATCCAAAATCCTACCCCTAGATTGAAATCCTTGCCGTCAACATATTCTCCTATCTCCTCACACTAACCCTAGCCACCACCAATCTCCCAAACTTCCAACATAGTTGAATTATTCTAAATTTTAAATAAACAAAAATAAAATATTAGATGAAATCATGGCAGTTTAAAAATGAAAGCATACTTGTGCTCTTATAGCAATTTGGTAGACATCAGGAGCCTCTTGAAACTTCGCCTCAGCGACGAACTTGCCATAGTGTATTCTCTTCGAGAGAGCCTGCAATGAGAAAGGAAGTAGCTTATCAGAATTTGACAAAATTGTACAACCTTGGGACTAGTTTCACGTCATCATGTGCCATCACCAGTGTAGTGGAAGTAACAAAAGTCAAATTTAGATGAAACTTGATTCATGTCAAAGAAAAAAAAGTGGGCAATATATATATATATATATATATATATATATATATATATATATAAACCCCAAACACCAGGAAGTCCACACTATGATCCGATCTTTAAGTCAAGGTCCCCAAATAAAATTGCAAATTTCTGTTACCTGTACCCATTTGTTCATTAGTATGAGTCAGAGAGGAAAGGTTGCATCACAAAAGTTAAAAATGAATTTCCAATTGTATGAGTACCTGTAAGCATATTGTGTCACAAACCGCAGTTGAACCACAGTTCCCATCATCCCCTTCTTTAGTTAGCCTCGGAAGAAGCCTGTTGAAGTACATCGTCCAAATCTTCTTGTTTATATTTATAGAATCAGCTATGGGATGTAAAACCTAGCATGAAATGTGAATCAGAGTCCACTTATTAACTAATACAGACAAGTATTAAACTAATGAACACAAAAGCTGTGTTAGTACTTAGTTATAAAAATCAGAATAAGGTCACCAAACCTGATAAAAACAGTTAGCTGGAAAGTAGCATCAAATGCTTCTTTCATAGTCCTAAACATGGCCATTAGTTGTGCAAAGAACAAGACAACAACAAGAGCTTCTTTTGAGTATTTCAAGGCTCAGGTTACCGTTTTCCTCTAAAAACTGGACAAGTAGTAATCATGGTGTAATTAGGATATGTTACTAGAGAACCCCTCATAGAAGCATGAATGATGCCAAGTACCGATACAGTAGACCCAATTACGCAATAATCATTAAATCTTTCTAGATGAACTTCTAAAACATGCTGTGACCAGTATTAACTGGAAGGTTAACTTTCATTTTTTTCCGGTGCGTTGTGCACTCAAGATACTTGAGGAAACCACAGAGACTTTTGGTCACCAAATCATGTTCCATTCTCTGTACTTTTAGTACCCCAATTTTAAAGGTCTTGTACATAGTATTATACACACATTTACATCTACATAACATTGCAATGTCCCCGAATCAAAATTCATGGAGTTCCCCTAAATTGACTATTTTCGAGCACTCAGAACGCTAGACACGTGTGTGATGTGTAAAGAGACAACAATAGTAATGACCAGAGCATGTTCAACAAGCATAAATACTCAAAACAACAATAAGAAGAATATGGGATTCACGACTTTTCATTCACCCAAATCTACCTTTGGATACTTCATTGGTGGTAGCATTGGCTCAGGCAGATCTTCAGGAAAGAAGGGATGTTCGTCTGGGCTTTTGTATCTTCCAACCTGCATTACAAAGAACAGCATAAATTTAACCAGAAAAATGATGTTCGCCCATCATTAGTCTTCCTCTCAAAGGATTTACTAACCTGAGCATGTAGCTTTTCAGTTTCTTTTACCATAAACTCGACCAAAGAACCATGAAAACCATCCATGTTGAATACATTGCGATCATATGTATCACCATTGTAGCAATATTGGGCTCTCCCTAGAAGGCTAAATATTATGCTATCTTCCTGGCGTATCAGAGAGTGTCTGATGCTCTCAAGAGTTAGACTTTGGCTCTCATCCACCCTCTCCAATCTAAAGATATAAATCAAACAAAATCTGCCTAGTATTAGTCCTCCATTAACATCAAAAATACAAGAAACACAAATATGCATGAGCATAACATGAACTATGCCTACAGATTTGTATGATTGAGAAATATTGTATGCTTACAGATTGTATTATTGAGTATATTCTTTGCTTAATAAGCACATCGATATGCATATATCTGTATTCATTTCGCTGATATGCTTACATATTTGCATTATGAGTATACTCTATGCTTAATAAGCTGTATTCATTTTGCAAATATGCATAAAGGGTATTTTATACGAACTTCCCCTAACCTAGTGTTTCAAGTTCTTTTAGGTTACCCGCTACCATTGGATCTTCGTATAAAGATTCCGTACCATCAGTTTTGGATGAAATAGTCAATTTAGGGGCTTCTAATGACTCAAGGTCCTCCCAACTAAGTCTATAGCAAATCGCCAGACTGCAAACACGCTGCCCTTTTTTCTACGCATAAAATATGAAATTCAATGAGGAAATACTATATACCCAGATTAGGTAAAAAAAAAGAGACCATGAACAATTACTGAATGGGTGGCTACAAGTAAAATGATCTAACCAACAGCTAAACTATGCTGCGCAGAAGCCAATATGACATGGCACAATATGGACATTGGGATATGGACACAGTACCACTTTTGGAGTGTGCTATTGCATTTACTATTTTTCGGAGTGATCACATATCATTTCGTGTCTGATACTAGGCAAGATGGACACCATACTGATTTTTGAAGCATTTGTGCTTAGTGGATCATAATTAGCAACATTTATATCCAAATAAAATTAGATTGCCATTGAACTTCACAGAGCACAGACTCGCAGTGAAATAGATGGAATGACAAATTAGCCAAATACCTTAATCAAAACTAGACTGGAAAACCTGTGTGTCTGCTTGGCAATTATGGGAATAGCGGTTATGAGATATTTTTAGAGAACCGGTTATTAACGGTTATGAGAACCCAATTTTGAGTGGTTTTAAGTAGCGGCAATCAAACCAATCCAATCTATACTTGGTCACGAGCGGTTTTGAAAGGCTTTTACAGAATAAATGAAATAAAATCAATAAAACCGCTCAAAACCCACCAATTTGGGGTGTTTATAAAGCCATCCAAAATTACATTACACCGGTTTTGGGGGTTTTTGAGCCGACCAAAACCAGTGCCTCATAAAAATTACCATGCAGGGGTTTTCATAACCGGTCGGTTCAAAAATACCTCAAAACCGATAAAAATACCGTTACCAAGCAGACCCTAAGAGCCCACCAAAAGATGCAATTTTTCCAGTACACTTGATCCGAGGAACAATCGATGGAGTTAGCACAAGGACCAAAGGAGCAATACATAGACCATCAATGTTTTAGAACGTAATGGCTGTTAGCTATGCTTGAGCAAAAGCTCAACTTCCCTCTTTCCTTTAGTCCCACATCGGTTTGACCACCCCCTCCTTGCATGTATATATTAGTTCTTCTCCATTGCTTTCTTAAAAATGTTGTGTGGGAGACCCCTTGGGCCACACGCGCGCGCCGCCGCCGCCGTCCGGCCCGGCTCGGTTCGGCGCGCGTAACGGGTGCGGGTACGTGCCCACACCTGCGGGCGCCGAATGCCGATCCAATTTACTCTTCGGGTTCGGACTGGGATCCAAAAATCTTTTTGCTCCCCTTTAATTTTTGAACCGTTTTGATTCATTCATTTTTGAACGTTAAGGCTCATATCCAGGTTCTTTGAACCTTGCAACAGCTCTTTTGACAGCCATTCCTCCACGTTTTTATTGCTCCTTAATAGCCTGTTTATGAGCCATTAAATATCCTGTCCGTGGCTGTGTATTAGGTTCTGCCTATTTAAAGTGGTCTCCTCCTCCATTTTAAAAATAGAAAATCCTCCTACGTGAAACCTCTCTCTCAAACCACATTCTGGTCTCTAAATCTTTGCTCTGGGCAGAGCTAAGTTCGGTCTCTCTCCGAGTTGTGTGCAACGAAGAGAACCCGGTAGTCAGGGGGTTTTACCACTAGGAGCTTCCGAGAAACGTTTGCACATAGACCTCGGATCAACTCTTAGGGCACTGCTTCGTGCACGACTTCCCCGGAGGCCGGTAACATTTTTTTTCTTTCTTTGTTCTCTTATTAACTTCTAGAAAATAATATATATATATATATATATATATATATATATATATATATATATAAACTAGTAACAATCTAAGAGTTGACCCGAACATATATATATATATTATCTTTGCCAAATAGCATATTCTGTGAGCACATATATTTTGTAGCAATTTTACAAAACAAATACTGTAGCAAACAAAGGTTTGGTATTCTGTGAGCATATATTCTGTGAGCATATATTTTTTGTAGCAATTTTACAAAACAAATACTGTAGCAAACAAATATTTTTCTAATTGCTTACCAAACAAAGGTTTTGTTTTATTAACGAATATTTATTGTAGCAAACTTGTAGTTCACTGTTCATTTAGCAAATTTGTTACATACCAAAGTACAACATAAATTTTTAATTGTTTTTAATTATATATTAATTAAGAATTGGTATTTGAAAATTACTATTCAAAGGACTATTCTGTTAATAATTTTTTTCTAATTTTTGGTTGAATATTTGCCAGCAAATATAATCTTGTGATTCAATTTAGCTACTGTAATTTAGTATTTGTAGTACATAAAATCTTGCTTAATATATATATCATCATTGGTATTCATTATTATTGTTAGCACTTCATTTACTTATTGTTAACTACAATATTGTTTATTTAAAATGACCTCAAAACAATAATAGTTAAGTATAATTGCAAATCTCTTTGAGTTTGGATTCTAAAAGTAAAGATCAATTTGGGAACAAGCCGAAAATGTCCTTCTGTCAACCGGGTGTAAATAGCCCTAAGCGACACGGTATTTAAGTGTCTTCGGACCACCGCTAGCTGAGAACCGGCCCCTACAGCTAACCCAAATTAATCTACACTTGATAGACTAAAGATTTTAAGATTGGTTAGCAAAATCACTTGAACTATTATTCTAAATTATTGGACATTGTTATTGAGTAATTTTGTATCTTTCAGACTTTCCTCATTAGCAACCATGACTGGCAAGGATGAGACTTTTACTGCTAAACCTGCAAAATTCAACGGGGCCTACTTTAAGAGATGGCAAAGTCAGATAAAATTTTGGCTCACTACCTTAGAATTGATCTCAGCCATTGATGGTTCCACACCAATCACAAATGACTCTGATGACACTGAGTCTGACATAAGTGTATCCAAGTCCTCTGGTTCCACTAGACCCAAGACCCCTAAGGAAATAGACTATCATTGCTTCCAAAGAATTCTAAGCGCTTTGTCTGAATCACTATATGACATATTCTTTGAATACAAAAGTGCAAAAGAACTTTGGGATGTCCTGGAAGATGAATATAGCTGTGATGATGCTGGAATTGAAAGATTCAATTCCTCCTCATTCAACAGATACTTTATGGTAGATAACAAACCTATAAATGACCAAATACATGAATTCCAAGAATACCTTAGGCATATTCAAGCCAAAGGCACTTTCTTCTCTACTGAGTATAAAATAGCCTGCTTAATAGACAAGCTTCCTCCTTTTTAGTTTGATGTCAAGAAAGACCTCATTCATACTCAGGGTGACCTTATCTTTGCTCAAGTCCTAAAGAAAATTAGAACAGAAGAACAAATTAGACTAAGGTCTAACCTTAAGTCTGAGTCTAAAGCTAAGATAAACCTAGTAGAATCCCAAGGCAAATCCAAGCCTCATCATCACCACAAACCCAAAAGGAACCTCTTCAAGAAGAAGCAGAACCCTCAGCCTCACCACCAAAACCATCACCATAATAAACCAAGAACCTTCGGTCAAACTCAGGATCAGAAGATATTTTGTTTTGTGTATGGTAAAATAAACCATATAGCCACCAACTGTTTCCATAGAAAGAAGGAAGCTGTCCAGACTTCTTACAAAGGGAAACGTCCAGCCAAACCAGAAGCAAACATGCTTCTCAACGGCTCTTCTAGTTCCTTCAGGTCTGTAAACTATCAATCCTTAGTCAACATTTCTTACCATTACAAAGACCTCATTCTCAACGGCTAATGTTCATGTTTCCTTTGATCGCTCATGTTTTTCAAACTATCAGGAATCAGGTGGAGGAGGTGTAACTCTAGGAGATGGCTCAGCGGCACAGATTATAGGAAGAATAGATCTAAAGATGACATCAGAAAAAACTCTGACTCTTCATGATGTGTTACATGTGCCGTCTATCAGAAAAAAAATAGTTAGTGGGCCTCTTCTTGTAGCTTCAGGATACAAGATTGTTATGGAAGCAAATAAAGTAGTATTTTCTAAGAATGACTTTTATTGGAAAATAATTTGTAAGAGATGGTCTTTTTATTTTGAGTACCGTGAATAAAATTTTAGATCCTTCCTTTGTTGTTTCCAATATAGAATCTTCAAATGTGTGGCACAGTAGATTAGGTCATGTGAATCTAGGTTCCCTAAGAAGGATGATGAACTTAGATCTTATTCCTAAGACTCCAATAGATGATAAACATAAGTGTGAGATCTGTGTTCAAGCCAAACACACAAGACTACCTTTCAAATCTGTAGAAAGAAACTCTGACCTTCTAGAGCTAGTTCATAGTGATGTGTGTGACTCAAATAGGGTTTTGACCCGAGGCGGTAGAAAATACTTTGTTACCTTTATAGATGATCATTCAAAGTATTGTTATACATATTTTCTCAAAACCAAAGATGAAGTTCTAGACAGATTTAAGGTCTATAAATCTGAAGCTGAGAACCAGTTAGAGAGAAAGATTAAGATTCTTAGATCAGATCGTAGTGGAGAGTATACATCAAATAATATGACCAATTTCTGTGAAGAACACGGAATAATCCATGAGGTAACTGCTCCATATTCACCACAGTCCAACGGAGTTGCTGAAAGAAAGAATCGCACTTTGTTAGACATGGTAAATGCCATGCTCCTCAGGTGCTCCCGATAATTTGTAGGGAGAAGCAATATTATCGGCCTGTTACATCCTTAATAGGATTCCTAGTAAGTCTAATGATAAGACTCTCTATGAATTATGGAAAGGTAGAGCTCCTAGGATCAATTATCTCAAAGTTTGGGGATGTCTGGCTAAAATAGGAATTCATAAAAAGAGGAAGATTTGACCTAAGACTATAGATGTTGTATTCATAGGATATGCCCTAGATAGCAATGCCAATAGATTTTTTGTTACTCACTCAGAAGTAAATGAAATATCTAACAATACTATTATAGAAGCAAGGGATGCAGTTTACTTTGAGATTATATATTCTTTCAAAGATAGAATTTCTTCCTCTCCCTCCAATCCCTCTCTTACTCCGTCCACCAGCTCCCATGTTCAAATATCTAGTTCACAACCCGAACAAAATATAGAACCTAGAAGGAGTAAAAGAGAAAGAATTAAAAAGAACTTAGGAGAAGGTTTCTTTACCTTTTTGATAGAAGGTGATCCCTCAACTTATGAAGAAGCAATATCTTCTCCTGATGCCCCTTTCTGGAAAGAAGCCATTAACAGTGAGTATAACCAAGGTTCAAAGTATCGGTATCGGAATCGGTATCGGACCATTCCTATGAGTATCGGGATCGGCGGTATCGGTAGTATCGGCAGTTTCGGATCGGAGTATCGGATTTTTTGGTATCGGAAAGCAAACAACTATTAGTAAATTATTAACATTTTAGAGAATATATTTTATACATTTATGCATAATTTAAAGTATTTTCAGTATTGTTTCTTAGTACTTTTGATATTGAATGAAATAGTAGTCATCCTTGTTGATTGATTTATATGCGATAGATAAGTTTTCCTCTTTTATATGTTTTTACAACCTTACTATGCTTTTACATCCTTTCTAATTGGTCTTTTTAATTCAAATTTTTTTGCCGAATTGACTGGAAAAAAGACCTCTAATGTCGGTATCGGTCAGTATCGGGTATCGGTCGGTATCGGATCGGGACATGCCAAACTGTATCGGTATCGGCCGTATCGGATCGGTATCGGCCGATACTTTAAACTATGAGTATAACTCCATCATAGAGAACAATACTTGGTTTCTAGCAGACCTACCTTTAGGTAGTAAACCCATAGGTTGTAAGTGAATATTCAAAAAAAAACTTTGAGCCGATGGTACCATAGAGAAATACAAGGCTAGATTAGTAGCCAAATATTTTACCCAGAAAAAGGGATAAGATTATTTTAATACCTACTCACCTGTAGCTAGGATCACCTCTATCAGAACCCTTCTAGCCTTAACATCCATTCATAATATGCTAATCCATCAAATGGATGTAAAAACAACATTTCTAAATGGGGACCTAGAGGAAGAAATCTACATGGAGCAACCTGAAGGTTTTATTACTAAAGGCCAAGAAAATAAAGTTTGCAGATTAGTTAAATCTCTTTATGGCCTAAAGCAAGCTCCCAAGCAATGGCACAACAAATTTGACATAGTCATCTCGGAATATGGTTTCGTGCCAAATGAGTATGACAAATGTATATACTCCAAAATTTTAGATGAAAGTTGTGTCATCTTATGTTTGTATATAGATGACATCCTTATTTTTGGATCATTACTAGAATTGATTACTAATATCAAGGACTATTTATCCAGCCAGTTTGATATGAAAGATCTAGGTGAAGCCAACTTGATTCTAGGCATGCAAATGTCCAAATTCAAGGAGGGCTATACTCTATCCTTAGCAAACTCTATCGAGAAAATGCTAAATTTTTTTGAGTATTTTGATAAGAAACCTGCCCCTACTCCTTATGACAGTAGTGTTGTTCTCAAGAAGAATGTGGGTTCTCCCGTGGAACAACACAAATACTCTCAGATGATAGGTTTTCTCATGTATATATCAAATAGGACCAGACCTGATATTGCATTTGCTATTGGGAGACTAAGTAGATATACAAGTAACCAAAATCAGTTACATTGGACAACATTAGAAAGAGTATTTAGATATCTTAGGGATACTCTAGATTATATGTTGCACTATACTAGACACCCTGATATCATAGAAGGTTATTCAGATGCAAACTGGGCAACTGACTCACATGATGTAAAATCTACAACTGGATATGTTTTCACTCTAGGAGGAGCTGCAATCTCCTGGGGCTTATATAAACAAACTATCATTGCTAGGAGTACAATGGACTCTGAAATAATAGCCTTGGACACTACATGCACAGAAGCCGAATGACCAAGAAACCTTATTATGCATATACCTGTTTCTATTAGTCCTGTTCCTGCAATTTCTATAAACTGTGATAATAAATCTGTTATGGAACTACTAAAGTATGATTCTGTGAATGCTAAGATGAACAGGCACCTGCAGCTGCGCTTCAAGTCTATAAAGAGCCTATTGGGCAAATATGTGGTTCTTGACTATATAAAGTCAGAAAAGAACCTTGCAGACCACTTGACGAAGGGTCTGTCTAGGACTTTGATCCTAGAATCATCGAGGGGGATGGGGTTAAGCCCATAAGTAAAGTCATCAGCAGTAGCAACCCAACCGAGTCTGACTGGAGATCCCAAGAAGCCGGTTCAATGGGTAGGAACAAGCTGGACTTAGGTGACTTTTATGGAACACTGACCCGAGATTAAAAATCTCATTCTATAATGCCCAAGTGGTTGTACATGCGTACAATGATTCCCCATCCCTATGGTGACAGTGTTCATGAGTGATATGGTTATGATGAGTTTTAAAAACTCTTAATAGGTCCAATCTGATATGCGGGGTTGAAACCTATCACCAACCCTTAAGGACTTACCTATATGAGAGGTCGTGAAGGCCGCGATTATGGGACAGGGCGATCCCAGACAACTCTCATGAATTTGGGATTAGTGCGTATGGCCAACCAAAAGCGCCACCCGTTAGACCCAGAACCTCTAGCGTACTATGTGTGCTATTTTCTGAATCTGGTAAAAGAAGTCTGATTCAAGGCATAGTCCATCAAGCACTTCTTCAGACAAAGACAATAGTCACTAAGTGAGATTCAAGGCTGTAGTCCATCTCATCTATGCATAGTATATACCTGCCCAGAAACTCTTCCTTTTAATTTCTTTGTCACTTCCTTTTTCGGAACTTAACCTTTTGGGGGGGATTGTTAGCTATGCTTGAGCAAAAGCTCAACTTTCCTCTTTCCTTTAGTCCCACATCGGTTGGACCACCCCCTCCTTGCATGTATATATTAGTTCTTCTCCATTGCTTTCTTAAAAATGTTGTGTGGGGGACCCCTTGGGCCACACGCGCGCGCCGCCGCCGCCCGACCCGGCTCGATTCGGTTCGGCGCGCGTAACGGGTGCGGGTACGTGTCCACACCTGCGGGCGCCAAATGCTGATCCAATTTACTCTTCGGGTTCGGACTGTGATCCAAAAATCTTTTTGCTCCACTTTAATTTTTGAACCATTTTGATTCATTCATTTTTGAACGTTGAGGCTCATGTCCAGGTTCTTTGAACCTTGCAACAGCTCTTTTGACAGTCATTCCTCCACATTTTTATTGCTCCTTAATGGCCTGTTTATTAGCCATTAAGTATCATGTCCGTAGCTGTGTATTAGGTTCTGCCTATTTAAAGTGGTATCCTCCTCCTTCATTTAAAAAACAGAAAATCCTCCTACGTGAAACCTCTCTCTTAAACCACATTCTGGTCTCTAAATCCTTGCTCTGGGCAGAGCTAAGTTCGTTCTCTCTCTCCGAGTTGTGTGCAACAAAGAGAACCCGGTAGTCAGTGGGTTTTACCACTAGGAGCTTCCGAGAAACGTCTGCACATAGACCTCGGATCAACTCTTAGGGCAGTGCTTCGTGCACGACTTTCCCGGAGGCCGGTAACAATTTTTTTTCTTTCTTTGTTCTCTTATTAACTTCTGGGAAATAATATATATATATATATATATATATATATATATATATATATATATATATATATATATATATATATATATATATATATATATATAAACAATGGCATCTACCACCACATCATAATGTAACAACCTACGTCACACAGACACGAATACGGCACGATACAACGACACCGAGACGACGACATGGTCACCATAGAAAAGATGTAAATTTTCTTATGCCCGGCAATAGCACGCTAAGAGAGACGACACACAAGATCAAAATTACGACTTCCCACAAAATACTCCATAGAGAACCAATGCTGCAAGGACACGACCACGATACAGTAAGGACATGGGGACAAGGACACCTCCAACGAATCCATCGAAAGATGCGATCTTTCTCATGGCCACGAAACGTTCGGTCCCGAAAACCAATAAAGAACCGATCTTTCCACGTACCTATACGGAGAGACGGTGTTTTGGATTGAATGGAGCTTCTTCTTCCCGCGTGGTGATGCCGCCGAGAGGAGGGATCCAAACCCGGACTTCCCGGCTGGTCGGAGGGAGGACGGGGGAGCAGGTTTGGGACCCGTTAGGAAGAAATATGAGTTTATCAGATTGAGCTCCATTGGAGGAGAGGAAGGAAATGGTAGTACGTGGCGAAGAAGGTGTTTGAAGAAATGCTTATGAGCAAAAAGAGGACTATTTTATAAGAGGAAAGGGCGCATCAAGTGGTGGGCTTTGATGGTAGCAGCTGGAGACTTCTCTGGTGGAGGAATTTTGGGCAGTGAAAACTTAGTAAGTGCTTTATGACGTCCGGGTCATTTTTGGTGTCCTGTTTGGATTCTAAGTTCATATATTTTGGGGCTGTTTGGATGAGGGAAGTATGACAAAATAAATAATTTAAAAATTAATATTTTGTACACGTATTACATATACATGTTATGTTTACGTATATTTTTTCAATTTCTCCGTTTGAATATTTTAAAAAATTAAATGTTAGAAGTGATTTTTTCTGTAAAGTTTGATATTTGGATAGTTGTTGAAGTAAGTTAGAAAATATAATTTAACAATTTTATGATTTGAAATTTGTTAAAGTAGAAAAAAATTAATCCTCTAACCAAACGTTTGATGTCAATATTAGGATTTCACACTTGACAGAAACCACTCCGGAAAAAAAAATTCGATGGCAAAATGTGAAAGTGATGGCAGACAAGATTTATTGTTTATGTCACTTCACATTAAATTTTGTCTGCAACCAAACACGTGAAGTGAAAAATATTTTTTTTTAATTCGAATTTTTAACTTCATCACTCCTAAAATCAACCAACCAAACAAATCATTGTATTATCGAGAAATTTTAATTATATTTGTATTCGAATGTGTGTTGTAGTTTCTCCCAACATAATTAATAAGACTCGGTATAAAATATTCATTAACATCCTAAGTGTTTTATAAAAGGGTTAGGATTACTCAAATCCTATTGATTTGATCTTGTAAATCGACATGAAGCGGAACCAGAAACTGGGACTAGAGTGAATTTGGTGGGCTAGGTGTGGGCTAACTCCTACAAAAATAAAATAAAAAACCATTTAGAAAAACAAAAAGGAAAAAAATTGGAGTGGGCTAGCCCACCCAGTGACTACCTGGATCCACTCCTGTAAATTGAGACATATAACAAGAAGACAGGTGTGAATCTCATGACAACAAAGGTGTTTTCATGCGGAGAGCTAGAGATAATTATGTTGCATGCATAGAGACTAAACCTATCCTTTGGTTTAACATGATTCATGGTTTATTTTGTGGGTTGGTTTAGTCATAAGTTAAACCCATGGTCTAAACCTTAACCCTAGCTATATAACCCAATCTTTTCTCTCTCTTCCCTCATTCTTCACTTTCCTTCTCTTTCTTCTTTATTTAGGCAAGTACACCTTGCATGAGAATGGAGAAATATGTCATTTTTATTCTTTGATTTTGTTTATATTATTAGTCTAATATGTGCATTATGAGTTTCTAAGCATGTTTAGTACTTGGAATTTTTGGTTTTGATGGATGGATTATTGTAGATCTACATTTCAAACTTAGAATTTTATGGGTTCCTTGAGTTTTTTGTTTGTTTTGATCTATTAAAACGTGATATTTTAGAAAAAAAAATAGTTGTTATATGTGATGGAGCACTCCATTTCGAGCAATTTGGCTTTTGGTTCACTTGATTCAGAGTTAAAATGAGAATTTTATGAAGGAAACAAGTTTTCATATTCTTAAAAAATTTTCATGGCCAAACTCGTTGTTTTGGGACAAAGGAGTTCCATTCGGCCCAGCTCGATGCGCCCCCTCCAACATGCCCCCATCTTGTTGGACGCATGACTAATTTGCATGCGCCCCCTCCAGCATGCGCCCATCTTGTTGGACGCATAACTAATTTTGCATTCGTCCTGCATGCGCTCTGCATCCCATGCGTCCTGCACGCGCCCTACATTGTATGACCCTGCATTGTGTCATGCCCCAGAACCAGAATACCGGAGAGCGGGGGCAGACAAAGTCAGCTACGTATACCAGAGTACTCCGGTACCCCGAGATACGGTCACGGCTGTGAATAGACATGAGGGGTTAATGCTACAAGCCATCAGTCAACCTAGGTTAAGCAATCCTATTGTCTCAATTACAAACAGAAAATCACAATGTATAAGAAAATATGATCATCAGAAGCAAAATAGTAAAGCGTCCCAAACTATATATACATAGCTGATTATGAAGCTAGTAATACAAAATGAAGAACTAGCAAGAGTGTAAGTCATACATGATCAACTCTAGCTATAGTCTAGAATATGATAATCATGTCATGCCCAATAGGCAATATAACAAGTCCAAAATACGAGCTAACAAGTGCTCGGGGCTAAACGCCACAAAAGAATATGAACAATAAGCGAAGAACAAGATAGAAGCCTACTCAATTGGTCTGATGCTCAATGTGGTCTCCATCCTCGGGAAGAAACAAAAGATCCTCTGGCTCTGCTATCGGATCTGGCCAAGCAAAACCAGTGGGATCAGACCCCAAATAGTAAGTACCACAAAGGAGGCCAAACTAATGAACTAAAACCAGCAATACAACAAAGAGGTACAATATCCTAAGCAACATGTAACTAACAGCTAATATGTAAAGTGCACTGGAAAACAAGAAAATAAACGAAAAACTTGTAAAAAAACAGGACGGATGAAATGTACGCGATCATGCAAGGTGAATTGATACATATAAATAAACTAGTACATGTAGCATATATAGTAACTGGGTGAGAAAAGTAACGAGAACATAGCTAGTACAGTGTCGGGATTATGGCAAGGAAAAAAAATATGTAAGGAACAATGCGTATATAAAGTAAAAGGGAATAAAAGACCATAGACCGGAGTGTACCTCGACGGGTCACTGTCAGGAAAGCAAGGCAATATAAGACAAGACAATACATGGACTCCATCCATCAATCACGACCAAGTAAGAAGTACGCCTTGCTACGTTAGTGTCATTACCATATTTCAAAATAGGGATATTTTTGTCATTTTTATTTATTATAAATAATGTGTATATTCTATTTATTTATAATGTGCATGTTATATATATTGTTACTATTATTATTATTTGTTAGTTGATTAGTCTATTTGTATTAGACTTGACATTAGTGGACCACACTAGACTTGACTTGACCTATTGACTCAATTAAATAGATAGTCATGACTAGATTAATTCTATAAAACCTACTAGACAAATTCCTAATCTTTTATTTAGCATTGAGTTTAATCCCTCACATGAATTACTAAACCCCCTGACCAAATATAGGATTATGGATTAAATTAGTATTATTCGGGATTAATTATTGGGGTAATAATTCACTACAGTGATTTTATTCAATTGTTGTACTTTACCGTTGTTTAAATATCTAGAGTACTACACTAGTTTCTGTCGTCCAACAAATTTTACACCCTTGTCCTAGACGTGTCAGTCTTCCATTCTGACCTTTGTGTAACTCATAAATACCCTCTCTTGTCCTTCATTTTAGTCGCACAATATTCGTTACAAACATTTATTTTTTATATCTAAATAAATCCAACTTTGCATCTTTGTCCGTTCCAATCGAAATTGGAGACACAACCTCGACTCGTTTTGTGCAACCCAATTTATGACAATAATCTATTCTGAGTCTACTACGTCCATGATATTTGTGTCCCTCCCAATTTTAATCCTATATACTTCCAATTAATTTAAGAACACCATTTACACTAATTTTAATTAAATTGGTGTAAGGACCCAACCTAACCCAAAACTCGACCCAACACCAACCTAAACATCACTCACACCCTCAAGGTTCATACTAAACACCACATACCCTTTTAATCTACTACATCACACCAAATATAGTATTTTTTCTCATCCAATCCCAAACCCCTTTGTTTGTGCAATTTTCTAATTTTTAGGGACTTTCGTGCAAAAAGACAATGAGATGTCCACCTCCCATTGGAGCCAAGCCATGAAGAAACCCCCTCTCATTGTTGACCGGTCATACTTTGTTTTCCCCCATTTTGAGTGTACTACACACTAACTTTTCCTCCTACATCATCCTAGCCCTCAATTCAAAACCTACACCATCCTAGCCCTCTATTCCTTCATGTAGAACCTTCCCCCATCTCTAGGAAGCATGTAGCCGGCCCTAATCCCAAGGCCACCCCCTCTCTCTCTCCTACATAAACACTTCTCCTCCTCTCTCTATTTTCTCCATTCACAGCCAACATCACCAAACCTAAAACCCTAAACTCCTTTTCCTTCTTCTTTTTCCCCGACCTCCTCTTCTCCCCGACTCCGGCCAACAACACCCTGCCACCACAGTCACCTCCCTCCACCTTCCTCTTCCTCCTTCGACCATCCCTCTTCCCGACGGCAACCACAACCGCCACCGTACTTTCTTCCTCCTCCTCCGAGCAGCCGACCTCACAGCAACCACCACTCCCTTTCTCCTTCTCCGGCCATCACCAAAGACCTCCTTCTTTATCTCCTTCCCCGACTTCATCTTCCACCCATCACCGATCAACCACCGCCACAGCATCTCTACCATTATCATCAACCCGACCACACCCTAACCATCACCACACTTCCTTCCTCCTTCTCCCAGACAACGACCATCACCCCGATCACCACCATCAGCATCTTCACCACCATCATCACCATCACCACCATACCTCGATCACCACCACAGCCTCTCCATCGCCACCTTCTCCTCCCCGACAACAACCAACACCGCCACAACAACCGCTTCCATCACCATCATCACCAACTCGCCACAACCTCCTCCAATCACCTCGACCACCATAGCCACGACCACCCTGACAGCAAACACCGCAACCACGACCACCCCCACCGTCGACAACCACCATCAGCCTCTCCACCACCTGTTGCTACTGCTGCCACTGTTGCTACTGTTGGCCGGAGCACCACCCTCCTGTCACGCCCCGAGGCGTCCCCCGAATCGTGACCGCCGTGCGGGCCTGGAGTTGCGCCCGCACAAGGCTTTAATGATTTGCATAACAAGCACATATTCAGAGTACGCAGATAAATTGAAACACAGATTTGAAACATAGAAAAGTTCTCTTTATTGATAATGAACATCTATTACAAACTCCTGAACGAGTCAGCTAATATGCCGAACGGCTTACAAAAGGGTTGACTCAAAATAAGATAGCAGTCCTGTACATTACATCCTTTTATAAACTCAAAACGATAAAGACCTCCAGGCTGGAGGACGGCTTTGCCACGGAGCTGCATTTGTGTATGAAGAGTTGCAGCTTCTGGCTTCAAAAGGCTTCGAGGTGCGGTGAAGATGCGCCAACAGTTGGACTGGATCGGGAAGACGACTTCGGCTCCTCGCTCGGTTCGCCTTGGTGCGGAGAACCTGTTTCAACGAGGGTCAGCATATCGAAACATGCTGGTGAAGGCGAGCTAGCCTGACTATACCAATCAACACGTTGTTTAGTGAAGCATGCATATTTGTGGGTTTCTATCTTGCCTTAGTTCATTTACAAGTAAGCAGCATATAGAATTTACTGAAATGAACGTGCCACCGTTCGGTGGATTTTACCTGCCCGTCTGAATGACCTGCACAATAATTACTTTGCCTTCCCTGCCACGGAGACACAAGTTAGTATGCAACAGGTTTAAATATATAAGGTGGAAATAGTCATGGACAAGGATAGGATGCAACGATAAACACACGAGGCGTTGCAAGCCGTCCAGTCCGCACACGATGACTATGCCACAGGTGATCACTGGCTTGGTAGCCATTTTGGACTAGTCATGGACTAGGATAGCATGCAACGAGAGCTCATAATGGATACACGATAAACACACGATGCGTTGCAAGCTATCCAATCCGCACACGATGACTACACACGAAGTTTTGCCCAGATCGGATCGGTGCCAGTGCCCCAGCGACCGTCCGCAGAACTTATACCCTTGTGCACAAGTTGTCCATGATCGAACACACGATGTTTAGTTAAGTTATCCATTCACGCAGTAGAGGCAACACGAGGAATGCATAGATATAATGCATTGATAGCACAATTATAGAAGAAGATATATTCTAACTAAAATTGATGCATATGATGAATATCCCGAACGAACAAGCATGCAAGTAAGTAACCGTTCACGAGTTTGATTGACAAGCAGTAATAACCAAGTCTATTTTCTTTTATCTTGGTTTCTTTTATTATTATTTGGTATCGTTAGATCGGGGCAAGGAGTGAAGCTTGGAAGCAGAGCTAGCTAATCGGGTTGGTAGCCACTCACTTAGATTTTTGGAAAGAAGAAGGAAAGAGGCGCTTCACGACTCCGTTCGCAAGCCACCTACTGCTCGTTCACCTGCAAACGAACAGTTCGATTAATACTTCTTCCTCTCTTTCCAATCTCGGAATAGAAGTGCAAGTCAATGAACGAAAACAATGAAAACCATCGAAACCGTTCAAGAAAACAATCAAGTCCCAAAACCAACTCAAAGCACGAAAGCAACCAGCGACATCGAAAACCGAGGCAATAAAAGATAGCAGCAGAGAGGTCCCTCCTGACTCTGCCGCTAAGCCGATCCTTGGGGCGCAGTCCACTGAATATGGGAATCGATTCCGAAGAAACAAATCCATAACGAGGACGAGTTCTTAATTCAATCTATCCCGATCGAACGATACCGTCTTGTGTTTCTTAGCCGCGCTCTCCGCACCGGGAGAACGGGGCGCTACATCCTACCCAACCAATTGGAAGTTTCGTCCCGAAACTTAAGAACAATGCTTACCATTAGGGATTTTCTCGTCGAGAACGACGATCAGGAAGGTTCGGGCAGGAATTTATGGCATGGCCTAGATTGCCACAAGCAAGACATAACCCAAGTCTCTTACGACATTGATTAATGGTGTGCCCAGATTTCTTACAGAAGTTACACCATTCTTGATTTCCTCTCCGGGAATCGCCGTGGTTAGGACACTTTGCAGCGGTATTTCCTCTATCGTTGCCTTGGCGTTTGTGATTGTAGGTATGCACAGCGCCGGTGGAAACGTGAGGATACTGCGGTTCGAGAGATAGGGCATGATTCATGACTTCACGCATTATCCCATACTGATTATTGACCACGTACGAATGGATGGCAGGGCGTAGTCCACCTTCAAACCTTCTGGCTCGACTCGCTGCATCAGGTAAATAGGCCCTAGCGAATTTGGAGAGTCGGTTGAATTCGGCGGAGTACTGCTTCACCGTCATACTACCCTGCCTCAGTTGCACGAAATCATTTTCCATTTGACGTTGTACTGGAGGGGGTATAAACTCCTCTTCGAACGCGGCACGAAAGGTCGTCCACGAGATCGCCTCCTCTCCGTGATCAAATTGGAGAGATCGTCGATGCACGTCCCACCAATCGTGTGCGTTGAGGCGGAGCTGTAGTTGCGCGCAGGCGACGCGCTTATCTTCGGGGACCTCTAGCAGAGTGAAGTGATCTTCGAGCTCGGCTAGCCAATCTAGAGCTACCACTGGGTCCTCAGTCCCGTTGAATGGGGTGTTGCAGACTTTCTTGAAATGGCCCAAGTTGAAGGCAGTCACGTCCCTCGGCCTTGGAATTTGAGGCGTCTCCACTTCAAGCACGGGCTGTTCCACCGGAGTCGCTGCTGTTGCGGCGGAATGGTTGGCAGCCAAAGTCTGAACGATTTGTTGTAGGGCATCTACCTGCTTTTGTTGGACTGAGAATCGTGTCTCTAGATTACTCTCGAGCTTGGCTTGGCGAGCATCGTCTCGTTGTCGTTGCGATTCTAACATTTGCATTACCCGCTCAAGCGGGTCGACTTGAGACATGCCTCGTTGGCTCCGAGAGCTTCCCGAAGTACCCGAACTGCTTTCTTGTGTTTCGTTCAGTGGTTGCGCTGCAGATTGCGCTGGATCCATTCCTTCAAAAGAAGGTAAATTATATTAGGATCATAATGTATTATGGACTTATTGCATGAACGTATCTCATTTTGGCCTAGCGAGTTCAAGAGTTCGCACAGGAATTTTGATCGTTAAAGGAACTTTTCCAGCACGAAGTCTAAGGAACTTTGAATCTGTGCTCTGATACCACTATGTCACGTCCCGAGGCGTCCCCCGAATCGTGACCGCCGTGCGGGCCTGGAGTTGCGCCCGCACAAGGCTTTAATGATTTGCATAACAAGCACATATTCAGAGTACGCAGATAAATTGAAACACAGATTTGAAACATAGAAAAGTTCTCTTTATTGATAATGAACATCTATTACAAACTCCTGAACGAGTCAGCTAATATGCTGAACGGCTTACAAAAGGGTTGACTCAAAATGAGATAGCAGTCCTGTACATTACATCCTTTTATAAACTCAAAACGATAAAGACCTCCAGGCTGGAGGACGGCTTTGTCACGGAGCTGCATTTATGTATGAAGAGTTGCAGCTTCTGGCTTCAAAAGGCTTCGAGGCGCGGTGAAGATGCGCCAACAGTTGGACTGGATCGGGAAGACGACTTCGGCTCCTCGCTCGGTTCGCCTTGGTGCGGAGAACCTGTTTCAACGAGGGTCAGCATATCGAAATATGCTGGTGAAGGCGAGCTAGCCTGACTATACCAATCAACACGTTGTTTAGTGAAGCATGCATATTTGTGGGTTTCTATCTTGCCTTAGTTCATTTACAAGTAAGCAGCATATAGAATTTACTGAAATGAACGTGCCACCGTTCGGTGGATTTTACCTGCCCGTCTGAATGACCTGCACAATACTTACCTTGCCTTCCCTGCCACGGAGACACAAGTTAGTATGCAACAGGTTTAAATATATAAGGTGGAAATAGTCATGGACAAGGATAGGATGCAACGATAAACACACGAGGCGTTGCAAGCCGTCCAGTCCGCACACGATGACTATGCCACAGGTGATCACTGGCTTGGTAGCCATTTTGGACTAGTCATGGACTAGGATAGCATGCAACGAGAGCTCATAATGGATACACGATAAACACACGATGCGTTGCAAGCTATCCAATCCGCACACGATGACTACACACGAAGTTCCGCCCGGATCGGATCGGTGCCAGTGCCCCAGCGACCGTCCGCAGAACTTATACCCTTGTGCACAAGTTGTCCATGATCGAACACACGATGTTTAGTTAAGTTATCCATTCATGCAGTAGAGGCAACACGAGGAATGCATAGATATAATGCATTAATAGCACAATTATAGAAGAAGATATATTCTAACTAAAATTGATGCATATGATGAATATCCTGAACGAACAAGCATGCAAGTAAGTAACCGTTCACGAGTTTGATTGACAAGCAGTAATAACCAAGTCTATTTTCTTTTATCTTGGTTTCTTTTATTATTATTTGGTATCGTTAGATCGGGGCAAGGAGTGAAGCTTGGAAGCAGAGCTAGCTAATCGGGTTGGTAGCCACTCACTTAGATTTTTGGAAAGAAGAAGGAAAGAGGCGCTTCACGACTCCGTTCGCAAGCCACCTACTGCTCGTTCACCTGCACACGAACAGCTCGATTAATACTTCTTCCTCTCTTTCCAATCTCGGAATAGAAGTGCAAGTCAATAAACGAAAATAATGAAAACCATCGAAACCGTTCAAGAAAACAATCAAGTCCCAAAACCAACTCAAAGCACGAAAGCAACCAGCGACATCGAAAACCGAGGCAATAAAAGATAGCAGCGGAGAGGTCCCTCCTGACTCTGCCGCTAAGTCGATCCTTGGGCCGCAGTCCACTGAATATGGGAATCGATTCCGAAGAAACAAATCCATAACGAGGACGAGTTCTTAATTCAATCTATCCCGATCGAACGATACCGTCTTGTGTTTCTTAGCCGCGCTCTCCGCACCGGGAGAACGGGGCGCTACACCTCCACCCGCCGGAGACCGACCTCCACAGGCCGCGGACGAGCATCACCCTCTCCTCGGTTACAAGCACACCTAGGTTTGCACTTGTCCCCCTTTTCCTTCATGATGTGTTATTGCATGGACCTATGTGGATTCGTGGACCCTAGTACCTAGTGTATATATATGAGTATATATATATATATATATATATATATATATATATATATATATATATATATATATATATATACTACACTCTTACATATATATATATATATATACAACACTTATATATATATATATATACAACACTTATATATATATATATATATATATATATATATGGACTTATATATATAGACTGACACATTATGAGTGTAGTGTGTGCACTGTGTGTGCATTTGTGTGTGAGTGTGTGAGGGTCAGAGTTTGACTTCAGTGAGTGAGGGAAGAGTAAACACTGATGCATTTACATCAGTGAAGGGTGATTGCATGAGCACTCAGGCTCAGATTTTTGACTGAGAGTGGATGCAGTAGGAGTGGGAGAGATCATTATGAGATTGATGGTTCAGTAGTTGGGTGTCTTGGTATAGATGGGTGTGAGTGTTGCATGTCTATATACATATGTGTAGGGGTTGTAGTGTCTGTACAAATGATGCAATAGCTCGGGTAAGGATGCAGTCTAGGTGCACCAATGTGAGCAGTTAGCTTGTGGGAATTCAAGCAGTAGGTCTAGTTGCGACTGGTATAACGGGTGTTAGAGGGCATGTTGTGCTGTCATGTTTGGCATCTCAGTATTTAGAATGGCTTAGAGTATACAGTTGTAGCTACAAATAGGAAGTAGCAGTAATAGAGGGATGTTGGGTCTGTGCATAACGATTTGAATGTGCAGGCTTGATGACAGCAAATAGGTGCAGTGGAATGCAAGGGAATGAGGTAGAGCACAGTTGAGGGTTAAGTGAAGTATTGTGTGGATGTGTTATGTACCCATATAGTGTGAGGATAAGGTTGTGAGTGTAGGTAGTACACAACAAGGGTGCTAGTGTTAGTTAGGAGTTGAGTGAATGAGATTAGTTGTTGAGTGGTGACTGATACATGTGTATCAGTGGTATCTGACACAGTGAGGAGCATTTACAGGTTTGAATGTTGTGAGGGACAGGGGTTCTGATATACATATTAGTGTAAAAATGAATGAGAGTGGTCTGGGCATCAGGTTGAGGGTATCAAGTGGAATTATATCAATGTAGAGATACCAAGTGACATGGGTAAGGAGTAAGATATAGGGTGTTGGCAACACATTAGAATGTTAGCTAAGGCATTGGTGAGATATATTAAATATGCTAAGATATTATTTAGACATTGATTTTAGGAGTCTATATATATATATATATATATATCATAATAACTAGTATTACGTAGAAAACCTAGTTATAACTTGGTATTCACTAGTATAGCTTCATAGACTAACTTAATAGATAAATTGGAAACCCAAAATAGGTATTTGACTAGGTTGACTCCCAAAACCTAGTTTTGACCCATAAATCTAGAACAAGCCTAGTTATGCATGTTTATAATTCTAAACACTGTTTTGACTTTATATTCATATCTAGGTCCTTGAGGCACCAGTTCGGACACAGTTTGACATTCATTGCTCTGGACGACAGGCGAATACTTTCTCTGATAATTTCTATTATTTGATAATTTCTATAATTCAAGTACTTAGAAATGTTACATCTGATTCTTGACACTGTGGTACACGGACTAGTATATAGCTTGGATCTTCAGTCATGAGATGTTACAATGGTTATCATATTGACATCGTACACGACATTGATATTAGACATTGTACATGGTATTCTCATTGGACATTAATCGTGTATCGTAACGTGTCATGGTTGGATCCATTGTACTAGTTGGAGCAGGAGAAATTGCTAGTAAGAGATGTGATCATATTCCTATTGTAAATTGTAAAACATTGTTAGTGTTAATCATACGCCTCATGTATGATTAGCCAGGCCATATAGCTATCGTACAAGTTCCCAAGCCGATCACATATCGAAACTAGTATTTCAAACACTTAGAATAGTTACAGTTCTTTATTTTAGTTTCATATACTACATTACCTGTATATGATATTGTAGTTCTTTCTCTTCATTTTATATATGTACTGACTATACCATATTCTTACATTGCCTGTTCTCTTTACTATTTGCCATTGTATCAGTTTATTATTTTCTCTCAGTATATAGCATCATCTATTCTATTATTTTATAGTCTTTGTCAATTAATTGGAACTATTATCGGGTTGTAGTTCACTCCAATCCTGACGGGATATATTTTTTAAACTGCGACTTAGAGGACTGGTGTCCGACATATTACGGACCATAGGGAGGGTAGCTGCAGCCTTGGACCTTGTAGCTCAGGTATGATTTCTGGGAGGTCTAGCCAGGATCACTAGTTATTCAGTTAGTTTCTTTTAGCAGATTATGGTACCGGATTTGTTTTCGGCACATATTGAGACTTGGATGTTATTGTTTGAAGTTAGATTATTTTGTTGTTTTAGACTTGTGGTTGTATTTCGATTATTTTCTTTCGATATCTTATCGTGATTTAGTTTTGTGGTTGAGTATTTTATATTATATTATTATATCTGTGTCTCCTTATGGAGATAGATATTCGTGTGAGATTGATTAGATAAGTATTGTGACCTAGACAACGTTCTACTGTCGATGCTGCGGGGTAGGCTGGACGTACCCGTGTACTCGTGCCCCTATATCGGGTGCGGGTCGTGACAGTTAGCTAACTAGGGTTATCACAACTCCTAATTTCTATCAAATGCAAGTTAGGATTTCCATACGGTCGTATGCCCTGCAGACTGTCCAATCTACCCAAACGTTAGAAGACAGTAAAGTAAATAATAGTTGATACACCACCCCTATGAGAGATGTGCACCTAATCCAAGTCACACAAATGTGAACTTGAGTAAGTCAATTCAGTATGCCCCACACGACGGTGAGCTGAAAATGTGCACTACTCGACGACATGCTACAAGTCCATATGTTAGTAAAATATTTTCGAGGCACGGGACTGCATGCAACCAGGAGATCCTCCCCCAATGCTCTAATCATTTAAACTAGTTATTAACCTTAGCAGTTTATGTCACGCCCCAGTCCTAAAATATCGAGGGACTGGACACGTGACAATGGCCAGCAGCACGCACCGATGGACAACCCAATTTAATGGATCCATCATGGCATGCTTAAGCTGTAGTCTAACAGGAAAATGTTACAGGTCTCAGGTATTTCTAATCTCATCCACAGAATAAACACAGATTAATTGCCAGAAATAATACAAATGGAAATAAATAAGCAATATCAAATAAGTGTCTCGGAAAATAATTCGAGAATCAGTCTGTTACATTAAAGGAAATAGACAGGAAATAAATCAACTGGAAATAGAAATACTGAGTAGATAAAGCCGGTACTCAGGAGAAGTCTTCTGCCACTATCTCGTCCTCGGTTCCTGGTTCTACTCCAATGAGTGCTCCTGTACCGTACACCTCGGGGTAGTTTTCTTCAGTTATTCCTGGGGACATAATCCGGATCCAGGTCCTCAGGGGACAGCAAGGTACAGAAAATACAAGCCAAAATAAATGCAGTGCAGCAGATAAATAAACAAGAGGGTAAGCTATGTAACCAACTTATGTGATATGCAAGTTGAGAGCATCACTAGAACTCAGGCTGAAGCCACTACAAGCTCTGTGTCGGGGAGCCGATAGCAGCAATAACTATGAATTATACTATGAAATATACTATGTTTTATATATATGAGATCAGCCTGTAGCCTGTGTGTCTCTCCCCACCCAATGTAATCCCACGTCTCATGTCCACGATGCCTCATGTCCATGTCACGCACGATTATAACTAATGCAGCAAGTCTGATAGCTATGAATCAAATGTCTATGAATGTAATGTCTATGTCATAAAACATGTATCCTATACAGAATCACCTTGAATGTCTCAGGAAGACTCTGTCTCATAAATAGTGTCAAGTGTCCTGGGTTCTGGTGTACTTGATAAGACAAGTACGAGAGTTATCGGGTCTCGATATCCATCTCTATGTGACGTTACACAACTTCGCGTACGGGGTTGGCACCCGACTAGTAATCGGACGCTAAGTAAAGTCACTCGGTCCTGGGTTAAACAGTTTAAAACAAGTTTATTATGAATCTACAAGAATTCCAGCAAGTACTATAACAGAAATCATTGCGAGTTGGCAAAGTATAATTGTCCACTGATGTATAACTAAGCCAAGGAAATAAGTAGCAAGCTGCAGGATTTGGTAAGGTACACTTGCCACTGATGCATAACTAAGTCAAGGAAATAGGTAGCAAAGTTGCAAGTTTTGGCGAGGTACACTTGCCTGTGGTTCCGGTTCCAATTGCGACTCTGACTTCAGTTGGAATTGCAGGCGGTACTCCGGTTGCTGAAACAAATATTACCACCAGATCCAAAAAATATCAATCAGCTAGAAACGTCTGTCCTTGAGTCCAATTTGGAGACAAGGGCAAAAACGGTCATTTCGGGTCAAAATGGGGTCCACATGTGGGCCCGCTTTGCACCAAAAAATGTGTCAGGGTCAAAGGTCTCCAAATTCACCAAACTTAGTGTCAACAGGTCAGGAACGGTGATACGAACCCAACGAAACTTCCAGAATTGGATTCCGATGAGCCGATCACAAAATCGTCCGTCGAGCGGGGCCTATGGGGCCCACGACACGCGATTTCGTCAACGTTCTCAGAATCGAACCAAACTTGGGTCACAGGACCAGCGTATCGCTACGAGTCCGATGGTGTAAGTTTCGTTTCAATCCGACGTGTGTACACAAAGTTAGGACAAGATTCAGAAGGGTCGGATACGGGACGGTGTCCGCGGATACGCGTTGATTTCGGTGTGCACGCACATCCAAATCAATTTCTGCGAAATCCCACACGTTCGTATCAACGACGCACACGTATCTGTGAAGACCGCGCGCGACCAAGTCGTCCCGTTTGGCGGGGCGTACCCAGTTTCGGGGTGAATCGGGGCGTTATTTTTCCTGTTTTTGGATCGCGGTGTGCGATCACCACAGGACGCGATGCCCCGAGCGGTTTGTCCGGGCACCGAGAGGGTCATACAGGCTTCGCAACATAATTTACGGAATTGAAAACGGTGTTACGAGCAGAGAGTTAGGAGTACCTGAACAGGGTCAAAAACTGGGGTTTTCGTCGTGTCCGACACGACACAGGACACTGTGTCCTGTGTTCGACACAGGGGAAATAGGAATTAGGGTTAGGGTTTGGGATTCCCTACGGCGGAGGCGGCGGCGGCTTGGGACGGCCGGGCTGAGGCGGAGGGGGCCGGGGGCACGCGGCGAGGAGGGAGGCGCGGCGCTGGCTGACGGCGGCGGCGCTGGAGCGGGCTGGAGCTGCTGCCGCTGCGGCTGCTGCTGCTGCCGGTGCTCGTCGTCGAGGAGAGGAGGAGGGAGGAGGGAGGTGGCTGACGGAGGAGGAGGGCCGGGCGGCGTCGACGGTGGGCTGGGCTGGCGGAGAGGGGCTATGGCGGTGGAGGTCGACGGCCAGGGGGGGTTAAATAGGCCGGGGAGGAGGCTGGGGGGCCGAGAGAGGCGGAGGGGAGAGGGGGTCGTGGGCGAGCGAGGCGGGAGGCCGGGCGGGGCGGCGCGGGAAGCGGGCGCCGCCGGAGAACGCGGGCACGGGCTGGGCGTGGGGTGAGGGAAGCGGGTTCGGGTAGCGGGTCGGGCGGCGGGTGGACCCGACCCGACCCGCTAGCAGCTGCGGGCTGGGCCGGCCTGCGGGCCGAAGGAATGGGCCGGGCTATGGGTTGGGCCGGTTTAATTTATTAAAAATAATAAATAATTAATTAAATTATTAAATAATTAATAAATAAATAAATAATTTTAATAAATAGTTTTTAGGTGTTTTAAAATAGGTCCGGGGTCCAATAAATTCCTGAAAAATTACCCTAAGTCAAGTTTTTTATTTTACACCCAAAAATATTATTTTTATAATATTTTAATATTGTTTATTATCATTTAAAAAATTATTTAATAATTAAAACCCTGTTTTTAATTACAGAAAAATCCTAAAAATTTCCAGAAAATTGTGAAAAATCCAGATTTAAAAATTTTGAAAAATCAGGGGGTTTATAATCTACCCCCCTTAAGAGGATTGCGTCCTCGCAATCAAAGAATAACCGGTCAACAGAGATGACACGGTTGCAAGTACGGTTTGAAACACGTCACTAGATACTTAGGGAAATACCGTTTCCCTAAAAATGAAAGTTATATACTTTCCAGAGAAAATCTAGTTAAAGTAAAAGAACTACACTTTAGAAAACTAGGTTATTATTAACAAGTTTCAAATTACTAGGTTGGGGCTGAGGTCACGAACCAATAGGCACGAGCTACACAAGACTAAAAACGGATAACTACAAATCACTTATGCGCATCAGCGTCCTCCACAGTCATCGCGTAGGCTTGTCCTCGTCCATGTGGTAGATTCCTCTGCTGCTGTTGGGCTTGCTGGAAGAGTGCTGCTTGAGGTGCCAGAGGTGGCCTCGGTGCTGGTAAAGCTGGTTGGTCTGCCCTTCGTGTTCCATCTCGATGCTGAGGACAGTCCTTGGCTATATGTTGATTGGTGCCGCAAATCAAGCATAAGCCCAACTTGCGTCTGCAGTCTTTCTCGACATGGCCTATCTTGCCGCAGTAGTGACAGGTAGGAAGGGTCTGCGAAGCTGTCCTGGGTGGCTGGTTCGTGTGAGATCTCTTTGCAGATTCTCCTGGTGATGCTCTGTCTGGTGCTGAGGTGATTGGCCGCTTGTGGCGAGACTCCCTCCTGGTGACGCGTTCCATGCGTCGGGCTGCAGCGAGAACGTCCGAGTAGGAGATAGGTGTGACGGATCCGATGAGTCTCTGTAGCTCGAAGTTCAGTCCATCGAAGAACTTCTCGGCCTTCTCTTCCTCTGTCGGGATCAGGGTTGGGGAGAAGCGGCTCAGAAGAATGAATTCCGCGTTGTACTCTTCCACCGTCATAGAGTCCTGAGTGAGGCGATTGAACTTGTCCCGCAGTTCTGATCGAGCGATAGCCGGAATGTACATCTCTTGGAAGAGTCTGGAGAACTCCTCCCAAGTGACTCGGTCTGGTCCGAGTCGCGTCTTCTCAGACAACCACCAGTGGTGCGCGTTGCCTGTCAATTGCATTCGGACGGCAGTCATCCAGCGTTCCCGTGGAAGCTCAGCTGCTTCAAGTTGATGCCGAATGTTGGTGAGCCATTCATGAACTTCTGTGGGCTCTTCCTTGCCGGAAAAAGTGCGGGGCTTCAGTCGGCGGAAGTCAGTGATTGAGCCCATCGATGGCCGTCGAGCTGGTAGGTTGGCCTGCTCCAGTGCAGTTACGATGCTGCTTCTCAAGAAATTAGCCTCGCGACGTTGAGCCTCGTGTTGGAGTTGTTGCTGAGCTTGCATCATCGCGTAGATCATTTGGAATATCTGTTGCCCGTCAATTGGCTGTCCTTGTGGGAGTACGGGCGTTGGTGGAACGAACTGCGGCGGAGGCGGGATGTCATCACGTCGGAATCTGGAGGTAGATTGACCTGCCTGCTGGCTCTGTTGAGTTGATAGAACTCCTTCGACTGGTGTCACTTCGTCGTCATAGGTGACACCTGTAGCTTATGGTGTTCCGGCGGGAGTCTCGTTGCATTCTTGTGGGTCCATTTCCTGTATCCAAAATAAACAATAAGAGGCGCACAGGAATCAAGGCAAGATGCAAGTCAAAATTAGTTCGAATACGATACAGATATCAAAAACGATTCAAGCAAGTGGATGAGATCCTAAAAACTTATCCTATTCTTATTGCAGGCCTGTTCGGTCCCTAAGTTGAAACCGAACAATTTAGTCGTAGACCTGCATGGGCCACCACAAAAACCATGTCACGCCCCAGTCCCAAAATATCGAGGGACTGGACATGTGGCAATGGCCAGCAGCACGCACCGATGGACAACCCAATTTAATGGATCCATCAGGGCATGCTTAAGCTGTAGTCTAACAGGAAAATGTTACAAGTCTCAGGTATTTCTAATCTCATCCACAGAATAAACACAGATTAATTGTCAGAAATAATGCAAATGGAAATAAATAAGCAATATCAAATAAGTGTCTCAGGAAATAATCCGAGAATCAGTCTGTTACATTAAAGGAAATAGACAGGAAATAAATTAACTGGAAATAGAAATACTGAGTAGATGAAGCCGATACTCAGGAGAAGTCTTCTGCCACTATCTCGTCCTCGGTTCCTGGTTCTGCTCCAAGGAGTGCTCATGTACCGTACACCTCGGGGTAGTATTCTTCAGCTATTCCTGGGGACATAATCCGGATCCAGGTCCTCAGGGGACTGCAAGGTACAGAAAATACAAGCCAAAATAAATGTAGTGCAGCAGATAAATAAACAAGAGGGTAAGTTATGTAACCAACTTATGTGATATGCAAGTTGAGAGCATCACTAGAACTCAGGCTGAAGCCACTACAAGCTCTGTGTCGGGGAGCCGGTAGCAGCAATAACTATAAATTATACTATGAAATATACTATGTTTTATATATATGAGATCAGCCTGTAGCCTGTGTGTCTCTCCCCACCCAATGTAATCCTACGTCTCATGTCCACGATGCCTCATGTCCATGTCACGCACGATTATAACTAATGCAGCAAGTCTGATAGCTATGAATCAAATGTCTATGAATGTAATATCTATGTCATAAAACATGTATCCTATACAGAATCACCTTGAATCTCTCAGGAAGACTCTGTCTCATGAATAGTGTCAAGTGTCCTGGGTTCTGGTGTATTTGATAAGACAAGTATGAGAGTTATCGGGTCTCGATATCCATCTCTATGTGACGTTACACAACTTCGCGTACGGGGTTGGCACCCGACTAGTAATCGGACGCTAAGTAAAGTCACTCGGTCCTAGGTTAAACAGTTTAAAACAAGTTTATTATGAATCTACAAGAATTCCAGCAAGTACTATAACAGAAATCATTGCGAGTTGGCAAAGTATAATTGTCCACTGATGTATAACTAAGCCAAGGAAATAAGTAGCAAGCTGCAGGATTTGGCAATGTACACTTGCCCACTGATGCATAACTAAGTCAAGGAAATAGGTAGCAAAGCTGCAAGTTTTGGCGAGGTACACTTGCCTGTGGTTCCGGTTCCAATTGCGGCTCTGACTTCAGTTGGAATTGCAGGCGGTACTCCGGTTGCTGAAACAAATATCACCATCAGATCCAAAAAATATTAATCAGCTAAAAACGCCTGTCCTTGAGTCCAATTTGGAGACAAGGACAAAAACGGCCATTTCGGATCAAAACGGGGTCCACATGTGGGCCCGTTTTGCACCGAAAAATGTGTCAGGGTCAAAGGTCTCCAAATTCACCAAACTTAGTGTCAACAGGTCAGGAACGATGATACGAACCCAACGAAACTTCCAGAATTGGATTCCGATGAGCCGATCACAAAATCGCCCGTCGAGCGGGGCCTATGGGGCCCACGACACGCGATTTCGTCAACGTTCTCAGAATCGAACCAAACTTGGGTCACAGGACCAGCGTATCGCTACGAGTCCGATGGTGTAAGTTTCGTTTCAATCCGACGTGTGTACACAAAGTTAGGGCAAGATTCAGAAGGGTCGGATACGGGACGGTGTCCGCGGATACGCGTTGATTTCGGTGTGCACGCACATCCAAATCAATTTCTGCGAAATCCCACACGTCCGTATCAACGACGCACACGTATCTGTGAAGACCGCGCGCGACCAAGTCGTCCCGTTTGGGGCGTACCCAGTTCCGGGGTGAATCGGGGCGTTGTTTTTCCTGTTTTTGGATCGCGGTGTGCGATCACCGCAGGACGCGATGCCCCGAGCGGTTTATCCAGGCACCGAGAGGGTCATACAGGCTTCGCAACGCAATTTACGGAATTGTAAACGGGGTTACGAGCAGAGAGTTAGGAGTACCTGAACAGGGTCGTAAACCGGGGTTTTCGTCGTGTCCGATACGACACAAGACACTGTGTCCTGTGTCCGGCACAGGGGAAATAGGAATTAGGGTTAGGGTTTGGGATTCCCTACGGCGGAGGCGGCGGCTTGGGACGGCCGGGCTGAGGCGGAGGGGGCCGGGGGCACGCGGCGAGGAGGGAGGCACGACGCTGGCTGACGGCGGCGGCGCCGGAGTGGGCTGGAGCTGCTGCTGCTGCCGGTGCTCGTCGTCGAGGAGAGGAGTTGGGAGGAGGGAGGTGGCTGACGGAGGAGGAGGGCCGGGCGGCGTTGACGGCGGGCTGGGCTGGCGGAGAGGGCTATGGCGGTGGAGGTCGACGGCCATGGGGGGGTTAAATAGGCCGGGGAGGAGGCTGGGGGGCCGAGAGAGGCGGAGGGGAGAGGGGGTCGTGGGCGAGCGAGGCGGGCGGGAGGCCGGGCGGGGCGGCGCGGGAAGCGGGCGCCGCTGGAGAACGCGGGCACGGGCTGGGCGTGGGGTGAGGGAAGCGGGTTCGGGTAGCGGGTCGGGCGGCGGGTGGACCCGACCCGACCCGCTAGCAGCTGCGGGCTGGGCCGACCTGCGGGCCGAAGGAATGGGCCGGGCTATGGGTTGGGCCGGTTTAATTTATTAAAAATAAATAAATAATTAATTAAATCATTAAATAATTAATAAATAAATAAATAATTTTAATAAATAGTTTTTAGGTGTTTTAAAATAGGTCCGGGGCCCAATAAATTCCAGAAAAATTATCCTAAGTCCAGTTTTTCATTTTACACCCAAAAATATTATTTTTATAATATTTTAATATTGTTTATTATCATTTAAAAAATTATTTAATAATTAAAACCCTATTTTTAATTACAGAAAAATCCCAAAAATTTCCAGAAAATTGTGAAAAATTCAGATTTAAATTTTTTGAAAAATCATAAGCATAATGAGCGTGTACTATAATGAGCGCGTACTATAATGAGCGTGTACTAGACAAGATAATATTTTAGCAAGCACAAGCAAAAGACTATACGGGAATACAACCAAACAGTTATAAGCATAATGAGCGTGTACTATAACAAGCCACAACAAGTAATATACGGGACGAGTTTATAATGGGTAGGAGGCCCAAACTATACCAGGACTGGTACGAGACATATGTATAATGGTTAGGTGTCCCCAAAACTTTATGCGACAGGCGTATAATGGGTAAGTGGCCCCAAAACTATACATGATGTTAAGCCAAGACTGGTACAATCAATGAACGAGAGTGCACCACGACGGGTCACTATCGGGACTGGTACGAGATAGGTGCATAATGGGTAGGTGTCCGCAAACTATACGTAAAGCCGGGATGAGGGTATAATGGGTAGGCGTCCTAAACTAAACGTGAAACCGAGTTAAGAAAGTATCACAATCAAACAAAATATCAGAAAAAGATAAGATAGACAAAATCAAGGTCATTCGGATTATCTGTCGGATCTCCTCGGATCACAGTCGGATCATTCGATCTGCCATAACAAGTAAATGGGCCACAAATCGGATCATCCGTCGGACTGTCACGGATCACCGTCGGATCATCTGATTGGTCACAACAAGTTTCTGGGTAAAAAATTGGATCATCCGTCGGACTGCCGCAGATCACCGTTTGATCTTCCGAGTGATCACATAAACCAATACTTGGAACATTTTTGAGACTTGTTCGGACCATAAAAACTCCCTTCTAACTTAGAATTTAGATTTTCAAAGGTTAAAGTTGTATATGATCAAATTCCCAATGACCTGGGGATATTCGATTTCACCAACCTTGAGATTTGACAGATCGATTCCGAGAAATATCATATAAGTGATTTACGAGAAAAACTAAAACTTGTCCGGATCCACAAAACTCAAAACTACCAGAATAGAAACTAGGCACGGGTCTCGAGTAGTATATAAACTAAGTCTCATGGCAATCACTCCGACTATCTTTTTCGATACCGAGTTTCCTATCAGGTAAATAGCAGGGTTTCTACAAGAAAAGTCAAAACCAAGCCTAAATCATTTTCTAAAATATGCACAAGGTTAAAAATTACTAGAGAAACATTTTTAACAAAGCAAGTTTTAGAAAATTCTAAGCACAAAATCTCAAGAAAAATAAAAACTACAATAAAATAATGTCGTTCAGTATTTTGGCAAGATGTACTTGTCTAAAGCCAAGCTTCCAGCCTAAACCTTCAACTCCACAACTAAGAGCGGTCCAGAAACTACACTATTAGGCCTCAAGACCAAGCTCCTAGCTCCCGTGGGAAATGGAAAGAAAATAAAAAAGTGAAGAAAGAAAGAAAAGAGGGAGGAGAGAAAAAATAATTATATATATATAGAAGATGTGATTTAATTATGACCGTTCAATCCGCCACGTCAGCAATCGAAGTCACGAGATTAAATCAATCTCGACCGTATAATGAAAAGCCAAGAAACCAATGGATAATAGAAAGTATTAAACACTATTCACGAAAATATATTAAAAAATATCTAAAAATATTTTGAAAATATCTCAAAGTAAAAATTTATCTGTCGGATGAATTTTCTGTCGGTATGCGCGGTATGTCGGCGGTAATCCGGTCAGTGAGGAAAAAAATTTGATTCTGAGGGAATTTTGAGATTCTACGAGATCCAATAAATCACAATAAATAGTATAAAAATATATATATCCATATACCGTTACAGATACTATGAGATGAGTCTCATACATTGCATGACCCTGCATTGCATGAGCCTTGTATTGCATGCGTCATGCATTCCATAAGCCCTGTATTTCATGAGCCCTGCATTGCATGCACCCTGATTTTCATGCGCCCTAATTTCCATGAGCCTTGCATTCCATGAGCAGCCTGATTTTCATGCGCCCTAATTTCCATGAGCCTTGCATTCCATGAGCAGCCCTGCATCCTATACGCCCAATTGGTACATGCGGCTCAGCCATTTTATTTTGAATATTTCTTTATTCTATGCGGTTGATCTTGAAAATTGCTTGTGATTGACTCTAAGGGAGAATGAACTTAGTAACCAGACCTTGTGCTAGACATGGCCATGTGCTAGAATTGACTATGTGCATGACTTAAACTATATGTTCCAATATGATCAAGATTCATGTGACCCGCAGATTTATTGGTAATTGGACTCGAATACTGTATCCGTGCTGATACAATTATTGCATGCTAAGTGTACATGATCTAATGTGCACTGAGGTACGACATAACGTATTTCGTGTTAAGTAATTTCATGTTTTGGTTATGCATTGAGAATGCCTCATATAAGTTGTGAACGCGTGATACTATATATTTTCCCAGCACGGACATGCTATACGAGTCAAGGACCAAGCGTGGCTAGGATATTGATTGTTAAATATTGCACACACACTCGGGTGAATCCAGACTGAACTTCTGATCTTTATATGTATTCTTATCTAGCGTGCATGTACTTTGTACAACATCTTAAGGGAAATTCTCATGTGGCCACGCCTAGAGATTTTAAACCAACACAGGGTTAACTAGGCAACAAAAATATATAGATCATAGGGAGGGAACAGTATCTCGAGATCATGCCAATGAACCTTCCGACGTAGGTCTGGCCACCAAGATACTGTATATCATTCGCCTTAGTGGAGTGCAGTATCTGACCTATTATAAATATACCGAGCCATTGTCTCCCTATAAGAATACTGGAACCACTAATACCGTGATCTAGCACAGTGGCCCTACGGGAAACTAGTGCAATTCGTGAAGTGCGTGTATAATAATTTATTAGCTCGGTTAGCCCATGTTCGATAATAATGTGATCTGAGGATACCTATTTTTGTATTATTTCTGAGATAGCCTCAGACTCCACAATAGGAAGTCGTACAAATGATTGGCCGTTATATAACTTTTATTTGGTTGAGATTGTATTAATTCTATTAGTAGTCTAAGGACATGGACTATCATAGTGTGATGGTTCAACCCTTATTCTTATTTGGTTGTAGGGTTGGGCTATTGTGCTGGGATAGACTGTGGACCAAAATTATAACACATAACCTATATACCTATTTATTGCTTTGGGTTTTGTTTTTCCATTTCGTGCTTTCTTTGTGGTACTTGCTATTTGGGGTCTAACCCTACTGGTTTTGCATGGCCAGGTTTTGAGCTAGCACCCGATGATCTATCGTACTTTCTCCTGACTTATAATGCGCATCAGGAACATGGCCACCGAGGATAACGAGTGGGTTTCCTTATTCCCCGCTCGTCGTTGTGCATTTTACTCTTTTGGGCGTTTAGCCACCGGCACTTAGTCGACATGTCTGGACATTTAGTTTTCTTTTCATGACTTATATAAATCAGACTGCAGCTATAATACTGTCATGTACTTTTGTTATTCCACCAGCTTCTTATTTTGTACAGCTGGTCTCCAGAATATTTTGATGGATGTCATGACCCACACCCGGAATAAGGGCACGAGTAGTGAACAACGCCTAACCTACGTGGCAACATCGGCGGTAGAACGATGTCTGGGTCAACTATACTATATAAACATCTCATACAATATATATAAGGTACCTGTCAATGTCATTTTAACTCCAAACAGAGGGATACTGGTATATGATAATGGTAAACAATACTCAATAAAACTAAAGGAGAATTAAAGCACGATATGGAATAAAAGAGAGGAAATAAGAGTCACAATACATCCACAAGTCCAAATCTATAAGTCTAGACATATCCACTCCCAAAATAATATATACATGCCATGAGTCTAGAAATGAAACTAATACAATATCAAAAAATATAAAAACTAGGCCTCATCGGTCACTGGCCCTAGGTTCTCTTACTCTAGGGGAGAATCCTCTAATGGCTCGCTGTTCCGCGATCCGTAATAAGTGGGACATTGATCCACAAGCCAATCATCTGAAAAATATATTCAATTAGGGTTGGAGCAGAGTACATACCTCTGAAAGCAGTTCCAAATTCAAGGTAGAGCATATATGACAAATAATAGAAAAGAATACGAGATAAATAGCAATAGGAAATGGAATGAACTAGAGTGAACATGTGAAATACTGGAATAAAAGAATAGGCAATATGAATAACTGCAAGTGATGAAAGTAGATATACTAGCTAATGTGCCATAGAGTACAAGTTTGTTATGTGATCGGTTTGGGTTGAACACGAATAAAATATGGTAACTCAATTATACGTGTGATATATAATCGACATGTACACGAATACACTAGGCTTGATCACATAACCAACTCCTACTCTCCCATCCCCAACCAATACTTATGGATCCAATCACGACATATTACGAACACGAATATAAGCTCACTGAACATGAGCAGTGTGTGAACATGAAGTACACGATTTTTAATACCCGATACACACGATGAAATACATGTGAAAGAGTACCCGCTGAACACGGTAGGGGATAACATCCCATGACATGGTCCATTTAGTACTAGTCCGTTTAGCCACTGTGTCAGAATCAAGTAAATCGTTCTAAAATAAGTGATATATACACTACCATGAAATAAAAACTAACAAAGAGATGTACTCGCCTCTGGTCCTGAGCAATGAATGTCTCTCGATGTCCAAGCTGGTGTCACACAATCCTATTTAGGAACATTATATCAATTTGGTGTAAATAAGAGAAAATAATTTAAAAAATGCATTAACATGCTTCTAGGTCCATTCTAGATTTACTGGTCTATAATGGTCATTAACTAGTCAATAATATCTTGTTATAACTATATTAGGTCATTACTCTATGGTATGCTCTATACTTAGTTAATACCTAAACTAGCTAGTTACACCTTAGACTAGCTACTAATACACTATCAGCTAACTGACACTATATAACATACTAACTGGACACTGACTAACACAACAATTAACTAAGAACTGCTACTACTGCTCTATCACTAATACTATCATCATTAATACTAACTAAGATCTAACTGCTACCATTATCAACTAATAAATATTCTAAGCTAACTAACTTATATTAATGACTGACCCTAACTAACTGTAAATCACTAACTAATCCTCCTTCCATACCAACTAACTAATACACTATACTACTTAACCTTAAACTCTAACTGACAACACTATATCTTATACTCTACTAATAATCCAATCTAATATCTCACCGGCCTCACACAATACTTAATTACTCTTAACCTTACTGGCCTACCCTTGCATGTGCATACCTTCCATCTTATTACTTTTCAGTCCTCTATAGCAACTCAACGTTGCTGCACTAACTACTATTGCTGCTGAATTGAGACAATAATTCAGTTGCTTGGCAACTGTTGCCTACCTCACACACCCGAGCTCCTCTCATCCCTGCACACTTGATACCTGATATCAAATCCTCACCAACGCATAACCACAACTAATACATGCAACCTACAGTGAATATGATCCCCATTACATCACACAAAAATACACATCTAATGCCATCACTCAACACACCATCCCATACCCACCTCACTGCCAATAGCAATCAGTTGCTGCTATTGCTGCACTATGAGGTTTAGTTGCTTTGGATACCCTTTGTCTTCAATTCACTACCACCTAACCTCAGTGCACAATAATGCACTGATATACTGCCCTACTCGAGCCAATACCCCACCTTGTTCCTCATTGATATAATACTGTCATGCCCCGATCTCCCGCAGGTAATCGGCAGTCCCTGCTAGGCGCAAATCACTGTCACGCACCGGTCCCAAAATTCTAAGGGACTAGCCACGTGGCAATGGCCAGCAGCATAACTCCAATAGGAAAATCCAATTTAATAGACCCGTTAGAGTGCACTTAAGCTATAATACATATAAAATGGTCTATAAATACCTGTCACGATTTATATATCTAATGTCACGTCCCAGTCCCAAAATACGTAGGACTGTGACACGTAAGCATGCCAGCCGTATGAATATGGCACTCCAATATATGGAAACCATACACGTACATTGTAATATGAATAACAATTCACAAGTGGTAAACATATATATATCTCAGAGCATAACTATATCTCATCCACAGAAATCATATATAAACGAATGACCAATGTTTATAACTAAATCTCACTATAAAGTATCTAATGACGCCAGTCGAATGGAAACAAATCCACTACCAACTAGGATAAAAAAAACAAACATAATATAAATACCACACATAACAATCACGAGGCTCGAAGAGAAGACCAGCTCAGAATATAAGTAACCAGTCCGGATCTGCGCTCCTATGAATACTCATGAACAATACACCTGGAAAGGGACAGGTTCTCAGAGGGACATAACAAGATACATAAAAGCATGCCATAAAGTAAATACTGTAAAAACTCAAGGGTGACCTAACCATCTAAGTGAAATACAACTTGAGGACAACTTTGGTACGTATGGGTAGGCGTAGGCATAACGTCTAACGTCCTCTAGAGTGTGGTATCTGTAACATCCATCATTCAGGAGAATGAGGTATCTGTATATATATAACGTCCAACACTCTAAGGAATGTGGTATCTGCAATAATATATATGTCCGTATCACTCCGAAGAGTGCGGTATCTGCAATAAAGGAGGTGGGTGTCCAATACGCCTACTAGTCGTCCTCCCCGCCCAATGATCTATGCATGTTGTATCCATAACACGCCTTAGCTACTACGCCAAAGTGCAAGCATCAGCGCCGTAACTCTGGCTCATAGTCTATCTTTAGAATAATAGTCCAACCTTATAACCAAACAAGGACAAGGATTGGGCCATCGTATCACGACAGTCTACGCTCCGTCTACTAATAACTGCTAAGTCTTCTAATATGTATCACTATTAGCAGCTATACCCTATCCGTTGCACGACCTACACGTACAGGTGGCCAACCATATATGCAAGTCCGTACCCTATATGAGACTCACAACACGTGTAAGAAATGTGTCAAGGCCTGGGAGTCATACCAATAACTCCACAACTTTAGGTGGGTCTACTAGACACTACGTCAGACACAAGTCCTAACGTCAACGCATCTGTTGACTGCATCCGAGTCTGTCTCGGATGCACAATTATAATAATAACATGCAGCTAAATAATGCAGAATTTAAACAGTACAACAAGGCAATGTATACTTTCTTGGCCAGAGGGCTACGTAGCACCAATAACCTGCTCCTGAAGTCGCGCAGATAAATCCAACAGGTCTTCGGGGTCAGCGTGCACAGGTACGAGAATCGGGGGTGACTGCTGCGGGTTGTCTGGCAAGGGTGACGGGTTTATGATGCCGACGATGACAAGTGTTATGACGATGATTGAGGTTGCTAAGGGTGATGGTTAAGGGTGATAATGACTAATGATGATGTTGACGACAAGGATAAGATGATGATGACAGTGATAAGATGATAGGGATGATGATAATATTGACGATCATGATGATAGGGATGATGTCGGTGACGATGGCGATGGTGATGACGATGATAACGATGATGACTATGGAGGTGATGATGACGACGATGACGTGGACAATGGCGATGACAAGGACGATGATGATGATGGTGAAGGTGTACATAAGATGATGATGGTGATGGTATTTAATTTTGATGGTGGTGGGGTTGACACTCCGGCCAGTAGGGAAGGAAGGTCTGGCCAGGGGAGGTCCGTTCAGCAGGAGGAGGACAGGGAGGAGAGGGGCCTGTGGTGTAGTGGTCGTGATGGGGGACAGGCTGTTTGTCGAGGGAGGAAGGGAACGGGAAGGTGGGTTCACGGCAGGTTGGCGAGGCCGGAGGGGTCGAGTTCGAGTCGAGGGAGGTGGACAGAATCAGGGAGAAGAGGATAGGGCTTCAGGCGGTGGGGGTGGATCGGGCCAACGTTCAGTCGCCGAGGGAGAGGAAGATCCGGTGGTCGAGGAGACTGGTGGATGGCCGCGGGGTGTTGGAGCACGGTGCAACTGGACCCGGCTGCTGTGGGGGGAGACTCGACGGCCAGTGGTGGAGGTGAAGTCGACGGGAGGGCGACTCAGGCGGGGTCAGGACGTACAGCGGGGTCGTGGCTGCTGTGTCGACTCCGTTGAGGAGGAGGAGGAGATGACTGCGGGGCATTCTCAGGCGGTCAGCGGCTCGACGGTGTTCAGGGACGGCCGTGGGTTGGTCGTCGTATGGAGGCGGAGGACCGTGGTGGTGATGGGTGGTGGACAGGGTGGTTCATGGTGCAGCTCGGGTAGACGTCGAGGAGAGAAGGCCGGCGAGTTGGGGGCAGCGGCTGGCGGGCTCCAGCTGGGTCGGCTTGGGGAGGATGATGAATAGTAAGGGTAGACGGAGGTCGGCTGAATTTTAGTTTTAGGTTTAGGAATAATAAAAAGTAAAGGTAAAAGAAATAATGTATTTATATGCACATGGGGTTGGGTTGACCTAGGAATAGTTTGACTTGGTCAACACTCTCCTTGGGATGGACCTTGGGCTCACTTGGGGATGTTTGGAGGGCTAGAATTTGCATTATTTAAATGCAAGGATAGTTTTAAAATAACGGGGCGATGTTGCACGTTTGCACATCCCGAAAATTATGAGAAAATTCCTGTAAAGGAGAAAGTTGGATTTTTTCATGTATTATCCAATGGTAGGGACACCTCAATACATTTTTGCATAGAAGCGCCCAACAATTGAAAAATTGCACAAAGACAAAAATTGGATTTAATTGATTAAAATAACCGCGCATGGTGTTCTGGAATTAATTAGAAGTACACGGAATTAAAATTAGGTGGGACACAAGTATCAGGGACGTAGAGGGTACAATATAGAATATTAATAAAATTCAGGTTGTATAAAACGGTCAAGATTTGGTCTCCAATTTCGTTTGGAACGCACAAGGGTACAAAGTCATATTTTATTTAGAATTAATAAATAACGTCCGCGACGTTTATTGTGCGACTAAAATGTAGCACCAGAGAGCATGATTATAAGTTACACAAGGATCAGAAAGGTAGGCGGGCATGCCTAGGAAAAGGTTATAAAATTTGTAGGAAGTTAATGGCTAGTGTAGTGCTCCAATTAACGAAGCAACGGTAAGGTGCGCTACGTGTCATAAACAATACAAAATTAAATAAACACTGTGTCCTATTTCTATTTGGATTCAAAGTAGTCATAGTTTCTCTATTTATGCCAAGTAAACCTATTTTTGGGTGAGGGGGTTTACAATCTATCCAACTTAAAAAATAATTTCGTCCTCGAAATTAAAATAAGGCATAATTGGTTTAACTCCTTCACTTGCGTACGTAAGGCAAGTTAAATCGCAATCTCTTCCAAAATTCAACTTATTCAAATCCATCAAAATCTCTTTCAAATTGAACCATTCTTTAAATCGAACATCAACACATTGCTCTGTCTTCTCGATTCTCAATTTAAATAATCCACATCCAATCTAATTCAAATCTCTTTGACATCCCACATCAGAATTTACATCACAATCTTCAACTATTAAAATTTTCTCTAGAAAACAATTATAATAAACTATTATTTCTATCCTCAACTTATGAATTCTGTACTCTTCAATTTTTAAATTCAATTTATATCCTCAATATTTTCAAATAGGTAATCCCACAATCAATATTTAACTTTTAATTTAAGGCCCCAATTTATGAAATTTGAATTCTAATTCACCCATTGTCCGAATCTGGATTTTTTTTAATCCTCAAAGCTTAAATCGATGATTCAACCTTCAATATTTAAAAATTTAAATTATATGCCCAAGTATAAGGGTTTGGTTCGCCATATCAATGTTTTTTTTAAAATTCCTTTAGATCATCATCATCTTAATCCTTCTTTTAAAATTTTCTCAAAAATTAAAATGACACGCATCTCCCAATCCAATCTTGCTTGATCACAATCTAAAAGAAATTTTCTCTCAAGTTGTCAATGCAACTGCTACCCAACTATTTGATAATAAACGAAAAAAATAAAAATAGGTTTATATGGAACCCTTTCTTAGGTTTACAAACAAGAAGTACTATTAATCATTTATGAGGATGTTAAGTACAAAATTTAATCTGGATGAATATTGCTATAGGAGTCTGATATGCAGTCGATCACTTTGTCCCTTGGACCACACGATGATGAAGAAGTGCTGTAGAAGAAGGAATAGCTTCAAAGATTGCAAGAAGGAGTGGATGCTTGATGCCAAGATCGTCCCTCACTACTCTTTGTCTGTGCTCTTCTCTCTTCGATTTTACGACTTCTGTTCTCCGAGTTTTTCTGACCTCTTTTAAAAATCTGACCTTGACCTTCATGGATGGAGGTCTCTATTTATAGGCGTAGAAACTGAACAGCGGAGAGAACCGCACCTTTTATGCGGCAGTTATCATAACTGCTACCCACGTATAAATGATCTTCTGAATAAGCGTGTGACGCGTGTCCCATTAAGAGATAATGCGTATAACTGCTGCGAAGATCACGACATGCAAGCCACGTAGGTAACTGTCCCTCGCGTAGAGATGATTGGCGTAGAAGCCAAATAACTGTCACTATTGGCGTAAAAGCCAAATAATTGTTCTGATGGCGTAAAAGTCAAGTAGGCGTAAAAGCCCAATAGTTGTCAAGTTGGTGTAGAAGCCAAGTAGGTGTAGAAGCCTGATGCTGCACGGATAGGTAGCCGACGTAGAGATAACCAATTATCCTTCTTTGACTGAGATCTTGAGCGTATTCTGGAATAAATAGCCTTATCACGCACCAATGCAAATATAGCCTGAGTTGGCGTATTCCGAGGAGGTAGCATACGGCGTACTCCTATAGCTGAAAATAGCCAGGTTGACGTATTTCGAGGAGATAGCATACGACGTACTCCTATAGTTGAAAATAGCCTGATAGCGTAATGTTCAAGGACGGTGATGTGGATGTATTAGCCCTAATTATGGCTCACCTAGTCTTTGAAAGTAGAACCAAATCTCGTGCATTAAATACAGAGATCTGCCCCCATCACGCGCATTAACTGTAGAGACGTGCCTTGAGCTCTGTACGGCGAGCAGCTTTTGACATGGCGGTTTGTTTCGTCTTCTGCTGAGCGTAAAAGCTCACGTCTGCCTGTATATAAATAGGCAGCGTATTCCCTTGAATGCGTAAAAGCAATTTATATCAAAGAAATGTCACTAAACGATGGTCTGGGTCTCTGTACCGAACCATCATTACAGCCATCGTCTGGGTAGTCGTGCAGTACTCTTTGTCAGGAGTCAGGTTCACTGCATGATCTGACAGGTTCATTCGAGGAATACGAAGAGTTCCTCGTACACTCCCATGCTGCATTAAAAGCAGATAGGTTTTACGCCATAAATGCGAGATAACAACCTTTTTACGCTGAAGCAGCCTGAAATACTATATTACGCGGGTTGTTTTGGAGCTATATTTTACGCTGTACTAGCTTTAAAGCTCTTCTGTACGCCGATAGCTCTGAAGTTATGCTTTACGCTGCACAGCACTGAAACTCTGCTTTATGCATACTGCGTATAATCCTGTAGCGTATTTTTCATGCTTCTACAAGACCCCCTTCAAAATTTTCAAATTCCTCATAATTTGAAACACTTTGAATGAAGCATGAAACGGTCAAGTCTGGCTCGTTCCTCGAGGCTGATTTTTTGGCAGATTTTTGGGAGTTTGTTGGGATTCGGTGTGTTCTCTTTTGCCTATAAAAAGACTGATGAGTTAACCTGTTCTTCCCATATTTCCTTCATCACATAGAGATGGTTGCCAAGGTTCGTCTTGCTGACTTGAGGAAGAAGAAGATCATATTCTTCCCGTTCATAAGGAGCCATAAAAAGAGGCGTCTTCGAGCAAATATCATCTGCAACGATGGATCATGGAAGGATATCATAGCTTCCTTTGCTCGGGATGATCAGCAATTTCATATGGCGATTCGTCCAGGAGAGAGGAAGGGTCACATTCGACCACACAGCTTGCAAGCTGTATTTTTTTCCATCATGACGGTGGACGAGGGCAGACAAACTGGCCCTGTTTTCCAGTATTGAGTTGGGTCTGAATCCCAACTCAATCTGTCATGGCGTATGGAGGAAGAGCTCTTGAATAATTTAGACAAGCCCAGTTCTGTATCCTCCCGCCATTAATTATTTTTATGTTAATCAGTCGCGGAAACCGACTAACTGCTGAAGAAGACGAAAAAAGATCTCCACCAATATGATGACCTAGCATAGGAGATTCTTGGTGTGATCTTAAATGAAGATGAGAAACCCTTTGTAGAAAAAGGATTTCTATCATATGTAATCATGAAGATGAAAAAAACCCTTGGTAAATTGGATTTCCATCATATGTAATCATGATTAATAAGATTATCTTCTTTTACGCATATGATGATTTGCCATATTTTGCTGTGATGAAGTCTGAATATGTGCAGCTTCGACACATCTAAATAACTTTACGCCAACTCTGATAACAAAGAGTGTCTGATCACATCCTGTCTTTTATGCGTAGCTGAAGACGCGTAAAAAACTGTTTAGCATATAAGTTGAAGATCCAAACTGTCATGCTGTTTTGGACAAGGAGTAGCATAAAATTCTGAACTGTCACTTCTCTAATAAGAAGAATTCTTGTTCAGACCGTCGTCTTCAAGAATGATTTCTTGAAAATCCCTTGAAAAGGGCGAGAAGTGGCCGTCAAAACTGGCCATGCTTGAACTGTAGAGAAAAGACTGGACTTAGGATGAACTTCCAATCGACCCAAGAATAAGAGCCATTTTTATTGCTGAACTCTGTATATTTTGGGTACTTGGGATATTTTAAGGTCAAGAAGGAGCATCTTCTGCGTGAACCCTTGTAATTGGCCATCTTGAGAATTATTCAGATATACGCATACTCTGGCCTGTGTTAAGATATGCGGAAAGTCATAGATCCGTAATATAGATGAGCATGAAATCATAGGTTTGTAGCCTCTCGAGTGTAAAAGCTGCTGAGCATAAGAGCATCCAGGCATAAAACCATAGATTTATAGCTTCTAAAAAGAAAACTTCTAAGCGTGAAGTCGTAGATTTGTAGCCTCTGAACGTAAAAAGCTTATGAGCATAAAATTATAGATTTGTAGCCTCTGAGCGTGAAGTCGTAGGTTTGTAGCTACCTAGCGTAAAAGCTACCTAGCGTAAAAGCATCCGGGCGTAAAACCATAGACTTATTGCCTCTGAGCGTAAAACCGTAGATTTGTAGCCTCTCGAGCGTAAAAGCTCCTTAGCGTAAAATCGTAGATCCGCTCTGTACGAAAAACTTTTTGAATTCGCTGACTGTCCGTCTTCCCTTAATGATAGGCTGACGTGTTCCCCAATCATAACCGAATATTAAATATCAGATTTGGTTAAGAATTTGAAGAGTTATCTGAACTCTATAAATACCCCAAGGCCTTCAGAAAAGAAACTCTTCATCTGTCTTCTGCGAAAGAAAAAACCTTCGTCTCTTTGAGAACTCTTCTTCGTTTCTTCTCTGAATACTCTGAGTTTTTAGCAATGGCACCGAAACCAACTTCTACCTCTAAGGGAAAGAAAACTGCGTCTTTTTCTCGCTCCTCTGTTCAAGCACGAGCAACTCCTGTTGGGCTGAGCGAACCCTGCTCCGAACGAAGTATCCCACCGTCAAGCTGTGCACCAGGCGTCATAGGTAAAGCTTTTGGGACGACGAGAACAAAGAAAACCCTTCGCGCACGTTGTACGTGAACATGCTAGGTCATCTTCTGTGCTGAGAGCCTCTTCGAGGAAGATGATGCACAAAGATGTTTTATTATTTTATGCCCATATTCCTAATATGTCAGCGTAAAAACTCCATATTTTCACAGTCTGGCGTAAAAGTTTTGACTGTCGAAATTTGGCGTATACTGCAAACTTTGAGTGTTACGCTCTAGATAAAAATTCTGGCGTAACAACTTAAATTTTGGCAGTCTGGCAAAAAACACGGATTGTCAGATTTTTGTGTATACTGTCAATCTTGAATCTTACGCTTTGGAGATAGATTCCAGCATAAAACTGTAGATTTTTATAGTCTTGGCGTACAAGCACAGACTGTTGATCTTTGGCGTAAGCTGCAAGACTGTAATGTCTAGTATAGAAACTGACTTGTTCTTCTTGCTTTTTGTAGTGGACTTGCAGATACCTCTGTTGGCTGAGGTGATGGGTTCTGCTGCTGGGATGCTGAACTCCAATTACCTGGAGGATTTGTCTCACATGATATTCCCTATTTCTGGCACCCAGTATCCTGAAGGAAGGGGAATTCTGATATCGTCTCAAGGGAAACGAATGCTGTTGAGTATGATCAATGGGGAGCCTCTGACGTATATAGATGGGGCCAAATATATAAAACCAGCTTTCCTATTCGGGGATATGATTGATAAACAATCTCAGACGAAACTGTAATCCCCCTGATTTTCATAAATTTAAAATTTGGATTTTTCTGAATTTTCTGGGATTTTTGGAATTTTCCAGGATTTTTTTGTAATTAAATACCAGTGTTTTAATTATTAAAAGATTTTTATTTGATATTAAATAATAATAAAATATTATAAAAATAATATTTTATGGTGTAAAATGAAAATCTAGACATAGGGTAATTTTTCTAGAATTTATTGGGCCCTGGATCTATTTTTAAAACCCCTAAAAATAATTACTTATTTAATTATTTAATTAATTAAGGTTTAAAGGATTTTTTTTATTTATTAAATTAAATTGGAACCGGCCCGGCCCATTAACCCCTAAACCGGCCCGGCCCATCCCCTAGCCTAGCGGGTCGGGCGGGTCAGCCCAACCCGCATCCGCCAGCCCGAGACCCGGACCCGATCCCTCTCTCTCCCCCAACCTTTCTTCCCCGACTGATCCTCTCCCCGCCGCCGGAACGGCCGCCGCCGTAGCCCCCTCGCCTACCCAGTCTCCTCCTCTTCTTCTTCCCTCACCCGCCGCCGCTCCGGCGACGCTGACCCTTCCCCTCCCCTCACTGGACGACGGTTAGCCTCCGCCGCAGCCTATAAAACCCTCTCCCCTCGCCTGAACCCGCCCCTCGACCGCCTGTGCTCCGCCCTTAGTCCCGCTCCGGTCACCCGCCGTCAACCCCGCCTCCCGTAGAACCCGGCGCCACCCCGCGAGGCTGCCCAGCCGCCGCCCGAAGACTTCCTCCTCCTTCCCCTTTCTTCTCCTCCTCCCCTGAACCCTAGCCACTTAGTCGCCGTCCCCTGCCACGAGCTCGCCGCCAGCCTCCGCCGAGCCCAGTCATCTCCGGCGGACACAGGAAGACTCGACACAGAAGACTCCGGTGACACCTAGACACAGAAGCCCCAATTTGGACACGGACACAACCCTAGACGCAGTGGACACAGTGTCGACACGAGTTGGACGCGAGGAATTCACTGATTTTCGACTCTGTTCAGGTATCTGTAACTTTTGACTCGTAGCTCGGAATTCGATTCCGTAAATTGTATCGCGTAGCCTGTATGACCCTCTCGGTGCCCGGACAAACCGCTCGGGGCATCGCGTCCTGTGGTGATCGCACATCGCGATCCAAAAACAGAAAAACTAGACCCTGTTTCACCCCGGTATCGAGTACGCCCCGCCAAACGGGACGACTTGGTCACGTGCGGTCTTCACCGACACGTGAGCATCGTTGATACGGACGTGCGGGATTTCGCAGAAGCTGATTTGGATGTGCGTGCACACCGGAATCAGTGCGTATCCGCGGACAACGCCCCGTATCCGTACTTTCTGTTTCTTGCTGTAACTTAGTGTACACAAGTCAGATCGAGACGAAACTTGCGCCGTTGGACTCGTAGCAATACGCTGGTCCTGTGAGCCAAGTTTGGTTCGATTCTGAGAACGTTGACAAAATCGTGTGTCGTGGGCCCCATAGGCTCCACCCGACGGGCGATTTTGAGAACGGCTCATCGGAATCCAATTCTGGAAGTTCCGTTGGGTTCGTATCATCGTTCCTGACCTGTTGACACTAAGTTGGACTATTTTTGAGACCTTTGACCCTGACTCGGTTTTCGGTGCAAAGCGGCCCACATCTGGACCCCGCCTTGACCCGAAAATGACGTTTTGCCCTTGTCTCCAAATTGGACTCAAGGACAGGCGTTCCTAGCTGATTGAAGTGTTCTGGACCTGATGGTGATGTCTATTTCAGCAACCGGAATACTGCTTGGAAATCCAGCTGAAGCCAGAGCAACATTTGGAACCGAAAATCCAGGCAAGTGTACCTTGCCATAAATGCAGTTTATTGATTCATTTTGATTCTCTTGCCTTAAATTCTGTGACTGTAGTACTTGCCCTATCCAGTACTTTATACCCAGGACACTTGACACAAAGCATGTTATAGAATCTTCCTGATTATTCAAGGAGGTTTTGTATAGATTTCATGATTTAAGTTTATCTTCGTAGAACTTAATAAATGACTAAATGCATTAGTTTCAATCTTGCGTAACATGAACATTGAGATCTGTGACGTGAGATTCATTGGGTGGGGAGAGTATTACCATATCAAGGCTGATTATATTATATATATATCTGGTTATCTGGAAGTGTCCTAGTCTCTGACACAGAGCTTTGGCACCTGTACTGGCCCTCGAGAAAACACTGCTATGGTTTCTTGTCACTGATCCTGTAGTAGTCTCAGCCTGAGTATGAATAATAACTCTCACTTGCATGATCACTTAGCTAGTTTAATTATTTACCCGGATTTGTTTGATAGCAACATCGGCATGCCACTGTCTTAAACTTATTAATTATTGTGCTTCTCTTGTGTTTAACATTTTGATTGACTTGCATGCTCATTCACTGTATTATGGCTCGTATTCTTCTGTACCTTGTTACGTCCCGCTGAGGACCTGGTTTTGTTCTCCAGTTATAGCAGACGAGAGCTACCCTGAGGTGTACGGAACAGGGGCACTACTGGGAGCAGTACCTGAACCTGAGGACGAGGTGACCGCTGAGGACTTCTCATGAATAACTGCTTCACCATGCTCAGTCATTTAGTCTTTATTTTCCTGTTTCATTAAACTCACTATTTCCTGTTTAATTGAACTCTTTTCCTGTCTTTGAGAACTTATGTAACAGACTTAATATCGGATTGTTCTCCGATTTTATTTACTTTGTCTGGTTGTAACTTAATATTTCTTTTGCTGAAGTTGATATCTTATATCTGTGGATGAGAATAGTAGACCCCGACTGATGTAATACAGCTTAAGTATGCCCGATGGATCCATTAAATTGGGTTTGTCCATCGGTGCATGCTGCTGGCCATAATCATGCATCCAGTCCCTCGGTATTTTGGGACTGGGGCGTGACATAGTTTTTGTGGTGGCCCATGCAGGTCAACGACTAAAATTGTTCGGTTTCAACTTAGGGACCGAACAGACCTGCAATAATAATAGGATAAGTTTTTAGGATCTCATCTACTTGCTTGTAAACATTCTTGATATCTGTATCGTATTCAAACTAAATTTTTATTGCATCTTGCCTTGACTCCTGTGCGCCTCTTATAGTTTATTGTTGATGCAGAGTAATGGATTCACGAGAAACCGACGGAACTCCAGTAAGAACACCAATAGGTGCTGAAACCACCTATGGAGAAGACGAAGTGACGCTATTGAGTGGAGATCCCTCTACTCACCGAAGCAGTCAAGCAGATCCACAATCTTCTAGATTTCGGCGTGATGATATTCCACCTCCACCCCAGTTTCCTCCACAGATGCCTGCCTTTCCACCAGGCCAAGCAATGGACGGACAGCAGATATTCCAGATGTTCTTTGCAATGATGCAAGCTCAGCAACAAGTTCAAACCGAAGCCCAACGTCGTGAGGCTGAGTACTTGAGAAACAGCCTAGTAAATGCACTGGAGCAGGCCAACCTACCAGCTAGAAGGCAACCGACGGGCTCTATCACAGACTTCCGCCAGCTGAAGCCCCGTACTTTCTCTGGCAAGGAGGGACCAACAGAAGTGCATGAATGGCTCACCAACATTCGGCATCAATTAGAAGCAGCTGAACTACCAAGAGAACGCTGGATGACCGCCGTCAGAATGCAATTGACGGACAATGCTCATCACTGGTGGCTATCCGAAGAGACCAGGCTCGGACCAGACCGAGTTACTTGGGAAGAGTTCTCCAGACTCTTCCAGGAGATGTACATACCTGCTATCGCTCGATCTGAACTGAGGGACAAGTTCAATTGCCTCACCCAGGATGCTATGACGGTAGAAGAGTACAACGCTGAGTTCATTCGTCTGAGTCGCTTCGCTCCTACCTTGATCCCGACAGAAGTAGAGAAGGCCGAGAAGTTTTTCGACGGACTCAACATCGAACTACAGAAATTGATTGGATCTGTCGCACCAACTTCGTACACGGACGTCCTTGCTGCAGCTCGACGCATGGAGCGCGTCACCAGGAGAGAAACCAGTCTGAAGAGGCCTTCCACATCAGTACCAGCCAGAGCAACCAACGGAGAAGCTGCCAAGAAACCTCATCTGCAACAAGCACCACAGGGATCTGCATCCAAAGCCCTGACTCTTCCTACTTGTTATTACTGCGGCAGGATAGGCCATGTTGAGAAGGAGTGTAGACGTAAGCACGGACTGTGCTTAGGTTGCGGATCCAGACAGCATGCAGTGAAGGACTGCCCTGATCGTAGGGAAGCACCAAGGACGAACCAACAAGCTCTACCAGCACCAGGAGGACAACAACCAAGGCCACCCTTGGCACATCAAGCAGCACCCTACCAGCAAGTCCAGCAACATCAGCGAGCACCACCTCAAGGACGCGGCCAAGTTTTTGCGATGACTGTGGGAGACGCGCAGAACCAAGGAGTTGCTAATGCGAGTAAGTCTTTGTAGTTGTTTCGTTTCTAGCATTTCAGTAGTTTGTGCCTGCTGGTTCGTGACCCCAGACTTGACCTGATAACCTTAACCTGTTAATAATTGATAACTTAGTGTTAACATAGTAATTTTTGAACTTGATAATAACTTAGAATTGTTAACCTGATAAGTTTTAAAAATATAACCTGGTTTTCTAAAACAGTAATTTTCTAAGATTTCCCACATTTGGGAAATTGCATAACTTCTATTGCATAGGGAAATGATTTTTCCTATGTGTTCAAGCTCTGAACCATGATTTTCTTTATTGTATTATGATTCGAATAAATTTTGCAACCGTGTCATCTCTGTTGACCGGTTAATCTTTGATTGCGAGGACGCAATCCTCTTAAGGGGGGTATATTGTAATCCCCCTGATTTTCATAAATTTAAAATTTGGATTTTTCTGAATTTTCTGGGATTTTTGGAATTTTCCAGGATTTTTCTGTAATTAAATACCAGTGTTTTAATTATTAAAAGATTTTTATTTGATATTAAATAATAATAAAATATTATAAAAATAATATTTTATGGTGTAAAATGAAAATCTAGACATAGGATAATTTTTCTAGAATTTATTGGGCCCTGGATCTATTTTTAAAACCCCTAAAAATAATTACTTATTTAATTATTTAATTAATTAAGGTTTAAAGGATTTTTTTTTATTTATTAAATTAAATTGGAACCGGCCCGGCCCATTAACCCCTAAACCGGCCCGGCCCATCCCCTAGCCTAGCGGGTCGGGCGGGTCAGCCCAACCCGCATCCGCCAGCCCGAGACCCGGACCCGATCCCTCTCTCTCCCCCAACCTTTCTTCCCCGACTGATCCTCTCCCCGCCGCCGGAACGGCTGCCGCCGTAGCCCCCTCGCCTACCCAGTCTCCTCCTCTTCTTCTTCCCTCACCCGCCGCCGCTCCGGCGACGCTGACCCTTCCCCTCCCCTCACCGGACGACGGTTAGCCTCCGCCGCAGCCTATAAAACCCTCTCCCCTCGCCTGAACCCGCCCCTCGACCGCCTGTGCTCCGCCCTTAGTCCCGCTCCGGTCACCCGCCGTCAACCCCGCCTCCCGTAGAACCCGGCGCCACCCCGCGAGGCTGCCCAGCCGCCGCCCGAAGACTTCCTCCTCCTTCCCCTTTCTTCTCCTCCTCCCCTGAACCCTAGCCACTTAGTCGCCGTCCCCTGCCACGAGCTCGCCGCCAGCCTCCGCCGAGCCCAGTCATCTCCGGCGGACACAGGAAGACTCGACACAGAAGACTCCGGTGACACCTAGACACAGAAGCCCCAATTTGGACACGGACACAACCCTAGACGCAGTGGACACAGTGTCGACACGAGTTGGACGCGAGGAATTCACTGATTTTCGACTCTGTTCAGGTATCTGTAACTTTTGACTCGTAGCTCGGAATTCGATTCCGTAAATTGTATCACGTAGCCTGTATGACCCTCTCGGTGCCCGGACAAACCGCTCGGGGCATCGCGTCCTGTGGTGATCGCACATCGCGATCCAAAAACAGGAAAACTAGACCCTGTTTCACCCCGGTATCGAGTACGCCCCGCCAAACGGGACGACTTGGTCACGTGCGGTCTTCACCGACACGTGAGCATCGTTGATACGGACGTGCGGGATTTCGCAGAAGCTGATTTGGATGTGCGTGCACACCGGAATCAGTGCGTATCCGCGGACAACGCCCCGTATCCGTACTTTCTGTTTCTTGCTGTAACTTAGTGTACACAAGTCAGATCGAGACGAAACTTGCGCCATTGGACTCGTAGCAATACGCTGGTCCTGTGAGCCAAGTTTGGTTCGATTCTGAGAACGTTGACAAAATCGTGTGTCGTGGGCCCCACAGGCTCCACCCGACGGGCGATTTTGAGAACGGCTCATCGGAATCCAATTCTGGAAGTTCCGTTGGGTTCGTATCATCGTTCCTGACCTGTTGACACTAAGTTGGACTGTTTTTGAGACCTTTGACCCTGACTCGGTTTTCGGTGCAAAGCGGCCCACATCTGGACCCCGCCTTGACCCGAAAATGACGTTTTGCCCTTGTCTCCAAATTGGACTCAAGGACAGGCGTTCCTAGCTGATTGAAGTATTCTGGACCTGATGGTGATGTCTATTTCAGCAACCGAAATACTGCTTGGAAATCCAGCTGAAGCCAGAGCAACATTTGGAACCGAAAATCCAGGCAAGTGTACCTTGCCATAAATGCAGTTTATTGATTCATTTTGATTCTCTTGCCTTAAATTCTGTGACTGTAGTACTTGCCCTATCCAGTACTTTATACCCAGGACACTTGACACAAAGCATGTTATAGAATCTTCCTGATTATTCAAGGAGGTTTTGTATAGATTTCATGATTTAAGTTTATCTTCGTAGAACTTAATAAATGACTAAATGCATTAGTTTCAATCTTGCGTAACATGAACATTGAGATCTGTGACGTGAGATTCATTGGGTGGGGAGAGTATTACCATATCAAGGCTGATTATATTATATATATATCTGGTTATCTGGAAGTGTCCTAGTCTCTGACACAGAGCTTTGGCACCTGTACTGGCCCTCGAGAAAACACTGCTATGGTTTCTTGTCACTGATCCTGTAGTAGTCTCAGCCTGAGTATGAATAATAACTCTCACTTGCATGATCACTTAGCTAGTTTAATTATTTACCCGGATTTGTTTGATAGCAACATCGGCATGCCACTGTCTTAAACTTATTAATTATTGTGCTTCTCTTGTGTTTAACATTTTGATTGACTTGCATGCTCATTCACTGTATTATGGCTCGTATTCTTCTGTACCTTGTTACGTCCCGCTGAGGACCTGGTTTTGTTCTCCAGTTATAGCAGACGAGAGCTACCCTGAGGTGTACGGAACAGGGGCACTACTGGGAGCAGTACCTGAACCTGAGGACGAGGTGACCGCTGAGGACTTCTCATGAATAACTGCTTCACCATGCTCAGTCATTTAGTCTTTATTTTCCTGTTTCATTAAACTCACTATTTCCTGTTTAATTGAACTCTTTTCCTGTCTTTGAGAACTTATGTAACAGACTTAATATCGGATTGTTCTCCGATTTTATTTACTTTGTCTGGTTGTAACTTAATATTTCTTTTGCTGAAGTTGATATCTTATATCTGTGGATGAGAATAGTAGACCCCGACTGATGTAATACAGCTTAAGTATGCCCGATGGATCCATTAAATTGGGTTTGTCCATCGGTGCATGCTGCTGGCCATAATCACGCATCCAGTCCCTCGGTATTTTGGGACTGGGGCGTGACAGAAACCCAAGAAGAAAGACTGGATTTTTACTGCTGGAGGCATGGTCATGTACCTGCCCAGGATGCCGAGAGATTACCCTATCTCGGCATTCTTCCATGCCACGCATCCTAGGAAGATGTCGTGGTCTTTGACCCCTAATCTTCACGGCTAGCCGGGGAAGATATTTTATCAGAAATGATCAGACCAAGGATTATTTGTGAGCCGCCCTTCAGGCCCTGTGATGCCTTTCAGGGGATTATTTCTGGGCAGTGTTCCGAGTGAAGACACTTCACTGCTCCAACCAGTCAAATTATTGACTTTTTGTAATGACTTCATGGGACATGGAAGAGTATACCCCAAGGTTAATCCTCGGACCAATGGGTGGGTTACCCCTTCAAATCTTCGATGGGCTCGTTTAGCTGCCTGGGCCCTGAAGCATTTTCAGACGGAGCTGGAGAGCATTGGTCTGTTCGCGGCTGTGAGTGCTACCAGTGTTGGGCTGCCTCCCAACCCCAACCTATTTTTGGCTTTGATGGAGCGGTATATCTTGCTCACTGGAACTTTCGCCACTCCGCTAGGGGAGTTGGGATTGGCCCTTCACGAGATGGCAGAGATTTCAAGACTGCCGATGGGGGATACTCCTTATGAAGAGTATGTTTCCACAAACAGGGAGCTGGGGGATACAAACCCTCGGGTAGTGGCAGTGTACCAGGAGCTAATGAGCCATTATCTAGCGTGCACCGCCTTCTATAATGAGCCTTCTGATTTGGCTCATACCAATAAATGGGCATCCTATCTCTTCTTTCATCAGGCCAGAGATGCTAAGCCAGACAAAGTCGTGGACAACAGGAATAAGTCTTTGAACTTTCTGAGCGTGCTTAATGCTCAAATAGTCGATGATCTTATTAAAGACGCTGGGGCTCCAGATCAAGTTCTCGATGAGGGGATCGGGAATTATCCTACAGGTACTAAAGCCTACAGTTATATGAGGCATTACCGCAGGCCTCTGTCAAGGGAAGCTCAACTGGCTGGCTTCCTCTCCGTATGGCTACGCCGATTGGTAGTACCTGGCATTGCATCTTCGGATCGCATTCACCGTAATACCTTATGACCTGCAGTACGTTTGGTATTTGGGACAAGACTGGGCTTGCTCCCTGCCATGGTATGCCGGATACAAGCTGGCCTGAGGGCCATTACCGATGGGCTGCTTGTAGATGAGACCCGGCGTGAAAGCTTTCCCAGGGTAGAGTTACCGTTCCTATATCTGATGGGATGGTTAATTCTTCATAACCCCAGGGTGATATCTCCCGGCTCTGCCAGTAGTTCGGGAAATAATTTCTTGTTAAATTACAAGAATTCCACTTGGAATGTGACCACCGTCGTAGACTGTCGGTGAGCATTAAATTTTGCTCATAGCTGAAAGCTCTTCTGTATCGTCCCCACTGTATATCTCAATCAACAGGGGACGAGACTTCAAGATTTAGGTGAAGGGAAGACCGTTCTTTCTCCTGAAGCTTTTTATTGGTTGGTCTGTATTAGACCTTCCTATTTGTTGTACAGAAGTGAAGACCATTGCTTCTTGGAGCCCTATCTGCCTAGTCGGTTCGCCAGGCAGTTTGGGTATGACCAATTGCACGTGAGAAATGCCATCATCAGCTTTAAGTCCAGAGGTGGACTTATTGATGAAGCGAGAGGATGGCGGTACTTTATAATGGGTTGTACTGGAGCAACCTTTACTGTGCCCACGACTTCTCTCTCCATGGAGTTGCGCATCCTCCATTCGTACGCCCAATTTTATTTGGCCATCAATACCTTCCATCGTGATTTTGATATGCGTGGAAGTTTTAGGATGCCCCCTCATAAGTCCACTGGAAGAGAGGAGGTCCCATCAGTTTCCTCTGACGAAGGTGAAGACTCTGTCGGTACATATGAGTTTTTGCTGACAATATCGAGAGGCGTGATACCTCCACCTGCAGAGCCCCTTGTTATCCCTGGTAAGCGAAGGGCTCCTATTCCAAATGAGACTTCCCCTCGCAAGAAGAAGAAGACTGTTAGTGGTCCTGTCAGGACTTCCGGCCATGAGGCTCTTAGGAGTGAGCCTATTGTTTCCTCGGGCGGGGATAATTTTTTGACTAGAGGTCCTTCGCCTATTAGAGAGGGAACCTCCACAGTTCCGGCCGACAGTGCCGGAGTTTCTTTGCTCGAGACTGCTGCCGCTGCTACCGCTTCAGGTAGTGCTATGGGATCGCCTTCAAGGCCGAGCAAAATAAGAATATCTTTATCCAAACCAAGAATGGGTCCAGCTCCTTCTTCATCTGTAAGTATCCCCAGCAAGATTCTATCTGATGAACCTCGATTGGATCTGGGTGAAGACTTGGATGACTACCCTCAGTCGTCATTCGGTGCACCCTCCTCTCTAAGTATGACAGCTTGCTTAACATCATTAAGAAATGATTTAGCTGTACTGGCTGCAGACGTGACATATACACCATCGGTCATGGGTAAATATTGTCTTTATGCCTCTTTTTAGAAAAATTAACATCAGGTTGATATTAACTTTCTCTTGTCTTCTTTTCAGGGGAAGACATCTACGGGGAGGGCAGCATTGACACAACTTTTGGCTTTGTTGCCGCTCCTGTCGATGACACGGAGGTGCCCGACTTTGAAGAGGAAACATTTTCGGGTGCCGGCTCGCCCAATACTGTCCCGATATCTCCAGAGGAGGATGAGCCTATCATCGCAACTATGCCTCTTTTGAGTACATCAGCCGCTTTGATCATTGTTGGTGCCTCTACTTTTGTCGTGCCATCTGCTGAAGCGACGACTGTGACGATACCCTCTGCAGTCGTTCCTGGAAGGGGATTCGCCGATATTGCAGCCACTCCTAACGTTCATTCGGATCTCGCCATGCTAATTAAACAGTATACTAGTATTTTCTACACCACTTTGAAAATGCTGATACCAATGGTGCTGGAGAAGAATCTAGGCTTTGAGGCTCTGAGGAGGTCCTCCCAGTTTACGATAGCACCGATCAGAGATTTCAACGACACTGGGAGAGCTGATGCACTGGAGCAGATAGTTAATGGTTTAGAACAACCCATTAACAATTATTTGCAACTATCCCAAGGCAGCATTGATGACCTGATTCAGGCTGAGTATGACTCCTTGACTGCGAGGCTTATTGGGGAGATGGAAACTCTGAACAAATCCATCGAGGCTCAGCAGAAAGAGATGAATGAAGATCATACTGTATTGGAGTATGTCATTCCCCAGTTGGCTAAGTGCGAGGCCGAATATAAGGAAGAGGCAGCGAGGGTCCGCAAATTGAAAGATGAACTCGCTCAGGCAGAGGAGAGGGTTCTTGCTTCATCGGTAGCTAGAGATGTGTTGCAAAACCGACTGGAAGCGTCTCAGCAAAACCTGACACGTGTGGGTGTCATCCACGCAGATTATGTACGTGCTCGGTCTGAAATGTCTGCCTTGAACAATGAGGAGGCAAGGTTGTAGCGGGCTCGCGCTACAGTTTTGAGCTCCAGGAATGAGAAGATGGCCGCACTGGCGCAGCAGATCCGTGATTTGACTGCTCCTCCCAAAATATGTACCTTTTGCTTTTATATGTAATTTGCTCTTTTTGGATATAATAAAGAGACTTTATCTGACTTTGGTGGACCCATCATTTTTGAATATAAATGATAGGTTAGGGTGAAAGTGATATCAGAGGTAATATGGACGTGATATACTTTCGGTAAGCTTCAGCTGGACATATCTATTCAGAGGTTATATGGACATGATAGAATATGATCCAACTAAAATTTGTACACAAAACACTATCAGAGGTAATATGGACGTGATAGGTTTTGATGTCCCAAATTAGTTAAACATATATATTCAGAGGTTATATGGACATGATAGAATATGAACCAACTAGTTCTTTGGAAGTAGTGTTGTCAGAATGAGATCTTCACCATACTCCATTGAGCAAAGGAGATTAAGCATAGTAACTCTTCAGGAATTTGTCGTTGATAGGAGCCATTAACAAGTCTCCGTTAGGCTTGGCTAATCTGTAAGTGCCATTTGAGAATGTCGTCTCAATCACATAAGCACCTTCCTATTTGGACTGGAATTTACCCTTACTCTTATGAGTAATGATTATTGGCCTTTTCATAGCTAGAACTAGCTCGCCAACTTTGAACACCCTTTCCTTCACTTTTTGATTAAAAGCTTTGGAAATAAGTGCCTGGTAGAATGCAATGCGTTGCTGAGCTAGGAGGCATTTCTCGTCTAATCCTTCTAGCGCTTGAAGCCGTAGTCGATCATTATTTTCCTGAGTCAACTCATTAGCTACTGCTATTCTGAGTGACGGAATTTAGATTTCAATGGGGAGAACTGCTTCACTCCCGTAAACCAATGAGAATGGGGTACAACCCGTCGGTGTTCGTACCGTTGTGCGGTATACCCAGAGACATTCTTCTAGCTTCTCATTCCAATCTCTTTTGTTCGAGGAAACGAACTTCTTCAAGAGTTTGATGATGGTTTTGTTGAAAGCTTCCGCCAAGCCATTAGCAGCAGGATTATATGCCGTAGAGGCCACATTTTGTATCCGATTTTTATCGCAAAATCGATAAAACGCTTGGCTGATGAATTGGGGCCCATTGTCATGAATTATCCTTTGGGGTATCCCGAAGCGATAAATAACATGATGCTTAATGAAGTTGATCACGTTAGATGTCTTCACCTCACCAAGAGGGATCGCCTCTGACCATTTAGAGAAATAATTCGTGATGGCCAATATGAACCGATGACCTCTGGAAGAAGACGGGTGAATAGGACCAATTATATCCATACCCCATGCTTCAAATGGCCAGGATGCAACCGTAGGATGTAAATGTTCAGAAGGTTGATGTATAAAATTTGTATGAACTTGACAGGCTTTGCATTGTCTTGCATATTTTATTGCATCTGTGATCATAGTAGGCCAGTAATAGCCCATCCTCCTGATACGATCCTGTAGTTTAGGACCGGGTTGATGCGCTCCGCATACGCCATCGTAAGCTTTACGGATAATCCGTTGTGCCTCATCATCGGAGAGACATCGTAATAGCAGTCCGTCGTAAGTTCGGCGATATAGATATTGTGAAGACGCATCAAAATAGAAGCGTAATGATCTTTTTTGATGGATACTGCTTCTTTAGGATCCTTCGGTAAGATTTCGTATGCCACAAAATCTATAAAGGGACTTCTCCAGTCTCTCTTGGGAAGATCTGTGTTCACAGCGTAGCTGCGTTCTATGTGAAAGTTATTTTTCACACAGAATAGATCTCTGTTAAGAAGGATCACCGCATTTTTCCTTCTTATAGGAATAGCTAAATCTACAGCTAGACTGGCTAGGGCATCGACTTCTAAATTCTGAGATCGAGGCACATGCTCTAGGAAGAACCCTTTGAAAGATATGGCTATCTCGATTGTTGCTTGGTGATAAGGAATGAGGTCTGGATTACGGACTTTATATATTCCTCTGACTTGATTGACGATCAGTAGAGAATCACCGAAAGCTTCCAGATATTCGACGTCCAATTCTTTAGCGACTTGGAGTCCGATGAGTAGGGAATTATATTTTGCCACATTATTAGAGCAGGGTTCGCTAAGAGAATATGCTCGATAGATGACGAGTTTATCAGGAGTGACCAGGACAATTCCTACTCCTGAAACTACGTTTTTCCTGGGACCAGTCCTGGAGGCACCATCGAAGAATAGCTGCCAGGTATCACTTTCCATTGCGGAATTACATTCTACAACTTCGTCGAAAATGTCCTCGTATAATTTGGAGGTTTCCGGAATCAGATGAGCAGCTAAGAAATAAGCCAATGCTTGACCTTTTATGGACTTCTGCGGGACGTATACCATATCATACGGTGTTAGTAACATCGCCCAAGTCGCCAGTCGGGAATTAAGGATACTTGGCTTGTTCATCAATACCCGAAGAGGATTGATCCTGGAGATGATATGAATAGTCTGGCCTGTGACATAGTGTCGTATTTTCTGAACGGCGAACATTAGGGCCATTCCTTTTCCACCGGATTATACCGATGTTCAGCTCCGACCATCATCCTGCTTAAATAGTAGATAGCCTATTCATTACCCTCATCGTTCTTCTGTGCAAAGAGAGCTCCCAGAGAATGATCCATTACTCGAACATACAGCAAAAATGGTTTCCCTATGACGGGAGGCACCAGAACTGGAGGATTAGGGAGGTAGCGTTTGATATCATTGAACGCTTGCTGACAGGCTTCGTCCCATATGAAGGATACACCTTTCTTCATGAGACAAGAAAAAGGCTGACATCTCCCAGAGAGGTTGGATATGAATCTCCGGATATAAGCCAGACGACCTTGAAATCCCCTGAGTTCTCTCAGATTACGGGGTGGTCGTATTTCTAAGATGGCCTTGACTTTATCAGTGTCCACTTGAATGCCTTTAGCGGTAATGACAAATCCCAGGAATTTGCTACTGGATACACTAAGAAAGGACTTTGTATGATTCATTTTGAGTTGGTGTTGGCGCATCAACTCAAACACTGTCTTCAAGTCTTGGATGTGATTATCCTTGAGGCGGCTTTTGACAGCTATATCGTCTACGTAACATTCCACTGTTTTGTGTAAATGCTCATAGAATATGTTACTCATAGCTCGTTGGTACGTAGCCCCGGCATTCTTCAGTCCGAAGGGCATGACCATGTAGCAATATACCCCCAATGGTATCCGGAAGGCAGTATGCTTCTTGTCTTCAGGATGCATCTTGATTTGGTTGTATCCTAAAAATCCGTCCATGAAAGACATACGTTCAAAACCGTACGTATTATCGATCATAACGTCTGTAGTGGGAAGAGAAAACTCATCCTTGGGGCAAGCTGTATGCAAATATCGGTAATCGATGCAGACACGTGCTTTCCCACTTTTCTCATGATTGGGACAACATTGGTGACCCAGTCAGGATGTTGTTCTTTCCTGATGAACCCGCAGGCTATCAACTTCTTGATTTCAGCTTCAATGGCGTCCATCATATCCGGACGAAACCGGCATTGATGTTGCTTCACAGGCTTCGAATTGGGCAATATATTGAGCTTATAAGTAGCCACTTTTGGATCAAGACCTGGCATATCCTCATAATTTTATACAAAGACATCGATATATTCTTTTATCAGCTGGATTATTTCTTCCCTTTCTTCTTTGGAAAGATTGTTACTGATAAATATCGGCTTTGGCGAAAGTTCATCCCCAACGTCAATTTGGATAACTTTATCTTCAGTGGGGGGTTCTTTATTCTCGAACCGGAGTTCCCATTGCGTATCCATTTGCTGAGCCCAAGAGTCATTCTCAAACGGTTTAGATTCTTGTTCGTCTGCTTTGAGGGAATCTGTCAATACCATATTTACTGATAATGCTCGTTCGGGATCATCAGATGAACCGGAGGACGATGAACCATCTTGAGAAGAGGAAAAGATATCCTCATTTGACTTAGAAGTTGCAAGGGAGGTGGTATACCCTAACCCAAAACGAGTTCGTTGACAGTAGGGATCACCGTGCAACGGCATTCGCCTGCCTTTCCCGTAGTTAAGTCCTGGTTCCAGCTTTAAGTCATAACCCATACTTTGCATAATCTTCAAAGCTTGTGGGCTATATCTGTGAACCTGTATTTTACCAGCATCGTCATTGGGAGAATCTTCTGGTACAGTCGGTTTATTGCGCATGCGACCGAAGACTATTGGATTCTGACTGCTGCGAGTAGGCGGGACAATAAAGATAGAATCCTCTTGTGGCCCATATGTCGTGATGGCATTAGATGGTGACGCTACTTCCCACACATACGGATGATAGGAATCTATAGATTTTAAGAATCTTTGTGCTATTGGTTCTATATCGTTATGGGAAGAGGATTCCTAATTTGGAATTTGAGCATCAATGTACTGGAAAAGAGGATCTTTATTATCGTCAGAAACCGCGTTCTTGGTTATATTTACATCAGTCGGCTGCTTGTTACGTCGAAGGTTGATGACCAAAGGTGGAGGCTTCTGGTTCAAAGTGATCACTAGAGGATCACCTCTTTGTCCTGACTTGGTTTTGTTCAAGTGGATAGTCATGGGTTCCATGACTTTCGGACGAGTAGTTCGCCCTTTCACCTTGATTGACAGGGGTTGTTCGGCAGAGGATTCTTCTGGCTCCCGGTGGGATTCCTCCTCTATTTTGCCTGACACCTCCTCCATGTAGTCTTGGGTGTACAACATGGCATTGGAGTAGTAGGATTCTACTCCTTTAAACGGGTTAAGGTCAGCGAACTCCGTTTGTACTATTCCTTGGGCATCTACATATTTGAAGCATTGATGTAGAGTCGAAGGAATGATGTTGTGATCATGGATCCATGGTCTGCCCAGCAGAATGTTGTAGGATACCTCTGAATTAATGACATAGCATGTAGCCACTGATCTGAGGTCGCCAATCTGGATCCTCAGACGAAACTTCCCAACGGCTTACTTTCTTGGCATTGAAGCCCATGATTGTAGTGGTGGTGTAAGCCAATTCGCTGGTAGGAATCCTTAGCGGTCTGAGCAGACTATGAGGAATGATACTGATCGATGATCCCGGATCTATGTGAATTCGGTCAACCTCCATGGAACCGACATATCCGGTGTAATAGAGGGGTCTGTCATGCTTGTTATATTTCAACAACATGTCATCTTTAGTGAAAGTGATATTCGGGACCACCTCCATCATACTATAGCATTGAGGATATGCCACAGGTTCTTCATCAGGGACTTGAGCTGGGCAAGTATGCATCCGCCTGCATCAAAGCTTCGCTCAAGGCTTGACGAGTGTCTTTTGATAGCCTGAGTAGCTCAAAGATGGACAGTCTGGCTGGTGTATTAGCCAACTGGGCCAGGATGTCGAAGTTATATGGCTTCTCCAAACCCTTGTTTTGAATATTCTTTAAAGGTTTATCAAAGCGTACTTCTTTTTGCTTGCCCTTGTCCGCCGCAGTTGGTCTAGAAGGACCTACAGCTGGTATAACATGTTCTGGTTCTGAAGGCTTGGCAGCTGAAGTGTCTGCCGTTGCTTCTTTCTGACTTCCTCCATAGTCCTTGAGGTAGGCTTTCCTTGAACGTGTTCCAGTAGCCAAAACCTCTTCTTCTGATGTAGAGGATATCGCAACCATATAACATGGTTTACGCTTCGAGTTCTTTTTAGACTTAGCCTTAGCAGCTTGATACTCTTCCTCGATCTCTGACACCAGATCTGGATGAACCCACATAATCTCGCCATGCTGGGTAGTCAGGGGTACTAGGTCATGATTTTGACCCCTGGCTGGAGGGAGATTAACAATGTTCATCGTTGTCCGAGAAATGGGTATAACACCATCTGAAACTTTTTGAGGAGGCAGATTGCCAAATTGAAGAGATATCATGTTGGCTGTGACCGTCTTCTTGCTATTGCGCAGAGTGATGGCCTTAGCGTCGATCAACTCCTGGATTTTCCTTTTTAGTACATAACATGCCTTTGTGGGGTGATGTATGTACCTATGGAAAATACAGTACTTGGGGTTATTGGTACTGCCGACTTCATTAGGCCGCTTTACCTCTGGGAGGGTAATCTTGCCGCTTTTGACTAGACACTCGAATATGCTCGAAATATCTTCGTCGTCAAAAGAATATACTTCAATGGGCCTGGAAGTCCCAGGTTTCGTCTGTGTGGTTGTCGCAGTCTTTTGCCTGGACGTATTGATCGTCAAAGCTTCTTTTCCTTTGGAACCACGAGGATGGTCGCTGTTGGAGGATGACCTCTTGCCTTTATCAGAGGCTGATATCATGATTCCATTATCACGCGCCTTCCGACTGTTGTCTTCAGCGGCTACCGCTGAGATGATAAATGAGGGCCAATCGTGGAACTGATATGATCCTGTGAACACCGAGATCACTGGAAGAAGGTTCTTCCTGTAAATGTCCACCAATGCCGAGTCTGGAACTCCGGGAGGCATTTACAAAGTGGCTTGACGAAAATGTTCAATAAAAGTACGAACGTTCTCTTTTTCCTTCTGCTTTACTTCGATGAGAGAGGACATAGACATGTCCATCCCTCCTTCGTAGAATCGCACGAAGAATAAAGTCTTAAAATCTTCAAAGGAAGTAATGCAGTTGTCCGCAAGACTACGGTACCACTGATAAGCCACTCCCGAGAGACAGCCTTTGAACACTCGAGTGGGAAGGGCGTCATTCCCTTGCAATAATATCGTCATCATACTGAAGTAGTTCATGTACTGGCTCGGTGATGTCTTTCGCTCAAACAAAGCCATAGTCTGTGGTTTGTATTTAGGAGGGAAAGGGATCTCATCCCAGATAGCTGGGTAAGGCTGGTTGATTTCCAATTTCTTGAGCTGGTCTTTATGCTTCAAGGCATCAAATTGGGCTTTCAATTCCCGTACTGCCTGCATCGGATCTTCAACTGGTAGAGGGACTGCGGAAAGGTGAGAGATTGGTTGTATTGTAACTTCAACAAGAGGCAATACATTCTCCGAATTCGGAAGTGGAGGAGCTGCTGACTCCTGATTTAGAGCAGGCTCCTGATTCGCATTGGATGGTGGTAAGTCCACCCCCACACGTATCTGAGTCGGAGGGACCGATGCTTGAGTTATAGCAGCTGTGTGTTGAGTCAGCATCATCTGGTGCATATTCTCCATCATTGACTGTATCTCTTTCAGAGATGTCTCCAACACAGCGATGCGTTGCTCAGTACTTCCTGATGGGGAAGCCTCTTCGCGTTCATCTTCAATGGCATAGACTCCCATTTCTCTGGATGTCATTGAAGGGTTAGTATAGGTCTCTGTAGAGATTGACTCTATACTTTCAGCATCCGATTCGGGAAACTGGCGACCCCCAGTATCAGAATCAAAAGAATACAAAGCCGGTTGTCGTGACCTCGAACGGGTATTTCGGAATACCCCAGCTTCAATGTTCTCAAGGAGTTTGTCGAATCTCCTTTGGCTTGGAGTTCTAGAGGGATGACGTCTTGAATTCGACCTTCCTCTAGGAACGTATGAAGCCATATTCACTGATGCATATGTAGGCTCTTCTTCCTAGAAAGACAAGGAGTAGTTCAACCGGTCAAAAACTGACTGTTTTGCCTTAGGACAACAATAATTAACTACAACTTTATGACAATTATAATAGTGCTCCCTAGAAGGTTAATAGGCATGTTGGAAGATCCTCTATCTTTGCGCTTCTGGATCAGAAATTCACGCAAGTCGGGAGGATTAACAGAAGAAGGCTTGTTCCTCCTGTTCACATCAGTTGGAATGCGGATATTGGGAACCCCAACCCTTTCTTTGCCGTACGTATACAGCAGTTCAGCCATATGAGTAGCATATGATCCATAAGGAGCGTATCTATCCATGAACTGGGTCTTCTTTACGCTGAGGGACTTCTCCTAGCGTAATTTGGAATTTTGCTCAGGCTGGCGTAAAACTGAGGAAGTCCTCAATCGGCCATCAGCTTCTCGCGTAATCTGGAGAGCAGGTAGATTCTTCTCTTGATGGCGTAAAGGCCGAGAGGTTGGGAATTCCGCCACTTATTTTCCCTTGCGTAGATTGTAGGGCCCATCTGCTTTTCCACGGAGGGAAGATGCATTTTTAGCGTGGAACGCCTTTGGAATTTCTGAATTAACGCTGAGGCATTATCAAAAATTTTGTCTGCCACGTCACAGACGGGAGACTGAATTTTATACGCAGAGCCCAGAGCAGACTTCTGAATTAGCACTGTGGTTTTGCCAGAAGTTTTGTCTGCCACGTCACAGACGGGAGACAGAATTTTACGTGCAGAGCGTGGAGTAGACTTCTGGATTAGCACTGAGGCTTTGCCATAAGTTTTGTCTGCCACGTCACAGACGGGAGACAAAATTTTACGCGTAGAGCGCGGAGGTTGCGAAGCTACAACCTTGTTGGTCGGAGAAACCAGAGAGTCGGCAGGAATGGTAGGGGATGTCCAGGGCATCCATACCTTACGCAATTTCCTGTTATCTTGGACAAAGAGGGAATGAGAGCTACCCCCTGCTCGAAGCATGTCTTCGTAGGCTGACTGGTTGAACTGGACGACCAAGGTCTTCTTCATTGATCCTACTGATACTACATCGTGTTGAGCAATTGCTTTCTCGTCAGATGAGAAAGAGGTCCCCAGCAGAGTCGCCATCTTGTGTTTGATAATAAACAAAAAAAATAAAAATAGGTTTATATGGAACCCTTTCTTAGGTTTACAAACAAGAAGTACTATTAATCCTATATGAGGATGTTAAGTACAAAATTTAATCTGGATAAATATTGCTATAGGAGTCTGATCTGCAGTCGATCACTTTGTCCCTTGGACCACACGATGATGAAGAAGTGCTGTAGAAGAAGGAATAGCTTCAAAGATTGCAAGAAGGAGTGGATGCTTGATGCCAAGATCGTCGCTCACTACTCTCTGTCTGTGCTTTTCTCTTTTCGATTTTACGACTTCTGTTCTCCAAGTTTTTTCGACCTCTTTTAAAAATCTGACCTTGACCTCCATGGATGAAGGTCTCTATTTATAGGCGTAGAAACTGAACAGCGGAGAGAACCGCACCTTTTATGCGGCGGTTATCATAACTGCTACCCACGTATAAATAATCTTCTGAATAAATGTGTGACGCGTGTTCCATTAAGAGATAATGCGTATAACTGTTGCGAAGATCACGGCATACAAGCCACATAGGTAACTGCCCCTCGCGTAGAGATGATTGGCGTAGAAGCCAAATAACTGTCAATATTGGTGTAAAAGCCAAATAGCTCTTCTGATGGCGTAAAAGTCAAGTAGGCGTGAAAGCCCAATAGTTGTCAAGTTGGCGTAGAAGCCAAGTAGGCGTAGAAGCCTGATGCTGCACGGATAGGTAGCCGGCGTAGAGATAACCAATTATCCTTCTTTGACTGAGGTCTTGAGCGTATTCTGGACCAAATAGCCTTATCACGTACCAATGCAAATATAGCCTGAGTTGGCGTATTCTGAGGAGGTAGCATACGGCGTACTCCTATAGCTGAAAATAGCCAGGTCGGCGTATTTCGAGGAGATAGCATACGACGTACTCCTATAGTTGAAAATAGCCTGATAGTGTAATATGCAAGGACGGTGATGTGGACGTATTAGCCCTAATTATGGCTCATCCAGTCTTTGAAAGTAGAACCAAATCTCGTGCATTAAATGCAGAGATCTACCCCCATCACGTGCATTAACTGCAGAGACGTGCCTCGAGCTCTGTACGGAGAGCAACTTTTGACGTGGCGGTTCGTTTCGTCTTCTGCTGAGCGTAAAAGCTCACGTCTGCCTGTATAAAACTAGGCAGCGTATTCCCTTGAATGCGTAAAAGCAATTTGTATCAAGGAAATGTCACTAAACGACGGTCTGGTCTCTGTGCCGAACCATCATTACAGCCGTCGTCTGGGTAGTCGTGCAGTACTCTTTGTCAGGAGTCAGGTTTACTGCATGATCTGACAGGTTCATTCGAGGAATACGAAGAGTTCCTCATACACTCCCATGCTGCATTAAAAGCAGATGGGTTTTACGCTATAAAGGCGAGATAGCAACCTTTTTACGCTGAAGCAGTCTGAAATACTGCATTACACGGGTTGTTCTGGAGCTATATTTTACGCTGTACTAGCTTTGAAGCTCTTCTGTACGCCGATAGCTCTGAAGTCATGCTTTACGCTGCACAACACTGAAACTCTGCTTTATGCATACTGCGTATAATCCTGTAGCATATTTTTCATGCTTCTACACCAACTTAGAATTTACCCATCTATCACATAAGGCTCTTGCATTTAGGAAATCTTGTTTCTCAAATTTGCTTAATCATGTTACTAAATCCTTAAAAATTTAAACACCAAATATATCAACTATGATATACCCTAGATCCTCTATAAAAGGCAGTCATCTAGTAATATGATTGGCCTATGGTGTATATCTAGTACTCTCCGTATATCAACTTATACTAGGCACGAGATTTCATCTTTCCGAAATAAGGGAAGACGGAGAACAATAATAAAGAGTTCAAGGGGATGGTAATATAATACAAGTATGAGGTTCAAGGAGATTACATAATTCAAAAATAGGAGAGTTGTCAGGGCAGTTGTGGATTAAAATCCTATTTTGGTAAATTCCTATTCGTACGTTCATATTGGAACAGTTATGTACCCGATACGATATGCTCTGACATGTCTAGAAGTAGGTATATTAGTCTACTAGTCAACTATATATCTTAATCCACGTAAAGTAGTCATGCGAAGAGCGAACCAAGCGCACTAAGGTTGTCCAGACCCTAATACGCTGATTCTGATTTCGACAATGTATTAGTAGCCGTCCCCAATAACACATGTCATGAACAAGCTTGCTAAGAATAAACTTACAAAACTAGGCTATAAAATAGCAGCATAAATCACGGTAGTTTTCGAATATATGAACACGCTGGATTTTGATGAAAGGAAGTACAAAATAATTCAAGTTCACAAAACAAAATAAAATAAGCAAGTAAGACTCTACAATCTCTACAGTCGTCATACTAACTCCCTATCTAAGTCGCTAGTCGACCAATTAGGGGTATGGGCCTCTAAGTTCTACAGCCTGAAGAAACATTATCTTCTCATGCAAGTCTACAGTTTATGTCATTCAGTTATACTACATTAACGAGGCAAGAGGACTATGTGTTACTAGGTCGTGGGACATACTACCCAACTTACAACTTTAACTAATATGGTGATAGTCCTAAGGGGATCCTGTAAAATAATAAGGTATAACTCTTATTGGGGTATATACGGAAAAGAACTTGGTACTCATTAGGGTCTCCTATTGCATTATATAGGCAATAGTCACCTTAAGTCTAAATCATAGTGCTTTAGAACAAGTGTCAATAGTACGAATGGAAAAGTTATTGGTCTTCAAGGGGAAAGATGATATAATCTATATTGAGGTAGGGTACATGTTACGTGATTTAAAACTAAGAATAATCAGATCACAATCTAAAGGAACAACTCGAACCTTAGCACTATATATCCTTAACATGGAATAAGATCACTTGGCCTTCAATCATAATAGTTATGTGGCATGATTTGAAAGATGAAGAATAGAAAAACATAATTAGTCGTCGCGCAATTATAGCGAGCACTAAGTTTGCAGAGAACAAGATATAAAATTAGAAATATGAGGACTCTAGATAAGATCATGGTTTCTACGGGGAAGGTGGTATGCTAATCTCTGTGTTTGAGGAATGATCGAGGGAATATTACATTCATTCCTCTTGGCTTCCTAGGGTACGGTCTGCTAATATCAAGACAATGAATCTAATGTATGGTTCTATAATAATAATATCTCACTATAAAAGTTAAGTTTGGTCCTATTATTCAACCTTGGATTTCTATGGGTTCCTCAAGGCTAGGGTCAAGCAATATGGTCAGATTTATAGCTAGCCCTAGTAGTGCCTATACTACTCTTAAGTCATTCATAATTATATCAAGGAATGATGGTAAGCTATTCTTTGGATAAAGGATGCTAGGGTTTACTTAATTATTCTAAACTTAGTGACGTGTCAGGGTTCTAGTTACTCTTAATAGGAAGGTTACCCTACTTATTATCTAACAACAGAGACTTCTATATTCTAGAAAAAGGCTATACTCTAGGAACTATTAGGGAAGCACATGAATCAAGCAGGATGCAGCTGTTCAAATAGAACAAATTGGAAGGTAGATGAATCATAGTCAATTATGGATGAGATTCAATACTCTAATCCTAGGTGCAGGCTTGCTCGGTACAGTAACGTAACCGAGACAATATTCTCTTGACCTGTATGGGCCACCACAAAAACATGTCACGTCCCAGTCCCAAAATACATAGGACTAGACACGTAAGCATGCCAGCCATATGAATATGGCACTCCAATATATGGAAACCATATCACACGTACGCTGTAATATGAATAACAATTCATAAGTGGTAAACATATATATATCTCAGAGCATAACTACATCTCATCCAAAGAAATCATATATAAACGAATAACCAATGTCTATAACTAGATCTCACTATAAAGTATCTAATAACGCCAGTCGGATGGAAATAAATCCACTACAAACTAGGATAAAAAAACAAACATAATATAAATACCACACATAACAATCACGAGGCTCGATGAGAAGACCAACTCGGAACGTAAGTAACCAGTCCGGATCTGCGCTCCTGCGAATACTCATGAACAATACACCTAGAAAGGTCCAGGTCCTCAGAGGGACATAACAAGATAAATAAAAGCATGCCATAAAGTAAATACTGTAAAAACTCAAGGGTGACCTAACCATCTAAGTGAAATGCAACTTGAGGACAACTTTGGTACGTATGGGTAGGCGTAGGCATAACGTCCAACGTCCTCTAGAGTGTGGTATTTGTAACGTCCATCATTCCGGAGAATAAGGTATCTGTATATATATAACGTCCAACACTCTAAGGAACGTGGTATCTGCAATAATATATACGTCCGTATCACTCCGAAGAGTGCGGTATCTGCAATAAAGGAGGTGGGTGTCCCATACGCCTACTAGTCGTCCTCCCTGCCCAATGATCTATGCATGTTGTATCCACAACATGCCTTAGCTACTACGCCGAAGTGCAAGCATCAGCGCCGTAACTCTGGCTCATAGTCTATCATTAGAAAAATAGTCCAACCTTATAACCAAACAAGGACAAGGATTGGGCCATCGTATCACAACAGTCTACGCTCCGCCTACTAATAACTGCCAAGTCTTCTAACATGCATCACTATTAGCAGCTATACCCTATCCGTTGCATGACCTACACTTACAAGTGGCCAACCATATACGCAAGTCCGTACCCTATATGAGACTCACAACACGTGTAGGAAATGTGTCAAGGCCTGGGAGTCATACCAATAACTCCACAACTTTAGGTGGGTCTATTAGACACTACGTCAGACACAAGTCCTAACGTCAACACATCCGTTGACTGCACCCGAGTCTGTCTCGGACGCGCATAATTATAATAATAACATGCAACTAAATAATACAGAATTTAAACAGTACAACAAGGCAAGGTATACTTGCCTGGCCAGAAGGCTACGTAGCACCAATAACCTGCTCCTGAAGTCGCACAGATAAATCTAACAAGTCTTCGGGGTCAGCGTGCACAGGTACGGGAATCGGGGGTGACTGCTGCGGGTTGTTTGGCAAGGGTGACGGGTTTATGATGCTGATGATGACAAGGGTTATGACGATGATTGAGGTTGCTAAGGGTTATGGTTAAGGGTGATAATGACTAATGATGATGATGACGACAAGGATGAGATGATGATGACAGTGATGAGATGATAGGGATAATGATAATATTGACGATCATGATGATGGGGATGATGTCGGTGATGATGGCGATGGTGATAACGATGATAAAGACAATGACTATGGAGGTGATGATGACGACGAGGACGATGACGTGGACAATGGCGATGACAAGTGTAAACCCCCTCAACCAACTTAGGGACTAATTTGAATTAAAGCTAGTGACTAGAGATAATCGGATTTAATTAGGATTATTGTGCAACAACTACATGTCTTATTACACCGCGCCTTTGCTACGAGGTTGGAAAGCCACACTAGCATTTACCTTCAACCCAAGGTCACAAACATCTCCTAAACATGCCAGACTACCCATCTGACCCTTATGGAACTTTAGGTACTCGTTATTGCGTCTCATTTTAACTACGCAATATTCGTGTAAAAGAACATCTTGCGCATTATTAACTAAATTAAATTGAAGCCAAGTTCACCCTAAAACGGGACCCAACCAAGCCCACGTGCACCCTTTCATGTGGACCAGCCCCACCCCAACAAGTCCAGACAGGCCCAAGTCCCGAGGCCAGCCCATCAACCCCCTCCCATATAAATATACATTTTCCCTAGCATTTAAACCCTAAAACTCATATTTCATCACCACCTCCAAAGAAACCCTAGCCGACTCCCCTTCTCCCCAAACCAAGCACCCCCACCCCTACCAGACACCATCACCTCAGGCTATCTCCAGCACAGCCGGGAATCGCCTACCATGGCTGACCACGCCGGACCACCGCCTAAGTCGCCTGCCCAAACCACACACTGCCATTAACACCTAAACCCGACTGTAACCCGACCGGACACCCGCTGCCGCCAATGTCAGGCCGCCACCACCGCGGACTAGACTGCCGCCGGCATCCCTAGTCATCGGACCTTCCCCCCCAGGCCACTGGACAACCGCTGCATCACCACCATCAACTTTTCCCTCCAACCCGATCCACCCGCTGCCGCCAACGTCAGACCGCCACCACCGCGGACTAGACCGCCACCCTCGCGAACCTCTTCCACTGCCTACCCCCGCCGGACCACCGTATCCACCACCTAGCATCGCCCCTAGCCGTTGCTGCCGTTGCTGCGACCTACTGCAGCTACTGCTGCTACCATTGCCGCTGCTGCCTACTTGCCGCCGTCGATGCCGGAGCTCCACCCACGCCGGAGGACGAGCCCTGATGAGCCAGACCCCTCTCGACCATGACCAGGTAATACCTGTTGTGCTAGTAATAGTTCTTGTGTCATCGAGTCATCGTGTCTTGGTATCATCCAACGGACACAAGCTCATCAAAATGAGAATCTATCGGTGCATGTAGATAATTAGATTAGGACAACACTTATTAATAAATGACCCTAATCTAGGACTGGTTATAAGAACGGGTAGTTCACCAATAAACCCTTACATGCAGGTGTGCATGCTTATTAGATTAAAATAGTAAATAAATAAATAGTAATTGTCTTAATCATAAGACCTATTACCAAAGGCTAATAATTCACCTGGAAAAACCTGGACCTCTACCTGTAAGCTCAACCAGGGAAAATAAGGACATATATTCGTATAAATTAATATAGTGGTAACCCCTTAACTGTAGTGATTATTGTCTCAAGACACACGCTTATAAGGATAGAACACGTGTACATCCTAGCTACGTGCACCCGTGTAGCTGTCTTCGATCAGTCGTGAACTTGTGACAGTTTCCAAGAACAATATAGAGTCTGTTTATTATCTTAGTGTCTGATATTAGATTGTTATATTATATTGTGTGTTTAGGATCATTGGACCAGCCATGAGACACTGCAGGAACCGGCTTCTGGCATTCACAGCTTGAGGACTCAGGCAAGATACCTTGCCATATTTACTGTTTGATTTAAATGATGCATATATTGTATGATTCTTGTTGCTGTATTTCATATGACCGTGTGCGTCCGAGATTGACTCGGGTGCAGTCGACGGATACGTCGATGATTAGTGTACTTGACCTAGTCATTAGCAGACTCACCCATGGGAGGATACTCTGATATCTTCCGTGATCTGACACCTTACACGTTTCACTGTGATATATTCATGTTGGGATGCGGGTCCGCGTACTCGACTAGCTATCGGTACGTGTGACATGCATCACGGTTAGTACGTAACTCAGGACTATTTTATTGGTAGAGACTGGCATATAGATACGGGGTATGCACGTCGATTATTCGACTAGTGTATCTACATTGGGCGGGGAGGACATCTAGTAGGCGTATAGGATACACACATTGGACTCCTCATATCCGGAAGAGCCACGGATCCAATAACTTCCTTTATTACAGATACCGCGCTATTCGGAGTGATACAGACGTATATATATTATAGATACCTCATTCTTCGGAATGATGGACGTTACAGATACCACGCTCTTCGGAGTGATGGATGTTATGCCTACGCCTACCCATACGCACCAAAGTTATCTTCACATTGCATTCACTTAGATGGTTAGCACACCCTTTTACTTTATTGCATTTATCTTATTCAGTATATATATATATATATATATATATATATATATATATATATATATATATATATATATGGCATGCTTTTATGTATCTTGTTATATCCCTTTGGGGACCTGGTACCTTTCCAGATTTGGACGAGGCTTACTACCCCACAGTATACGGGCCAGGACAGGAGACGAGGTTCGCTACCGCAAAGGAGCTAGAGGTGTTACCGTCAGAGTTTTCGTGATCATTTGGTAGGCCTTCTGCATAGGATTGGGAGCATCATTATTTAGTTAGCCGATGCTCTGGTCTTTATCTTTTATCTCTCATTTCAGTACTTATTTAGTCATAGTAGTGGGTTTGTCCCCACCAGACATTATTGGTTGTACTATGATATCTTGAGACTGGTGTTTATCTTCCAGCAGTTTATTTAGTACTTCTTGCTGATTATCTTGTGGATGAGCTTAGTTTACCTGTTGACTATTATTGGACATATTAGTATTTTAGGACAGCATAGCACCATTCGTTAGGATCCATTAAATTGGGATATCCTCGGAGACGTGACAACTGGCTATTGCCACGTGGCCTGGTTCCATGTATTTTGGGACTGGGGCGTGACATGGTTTTAGTGGTAGCCTATGCAGGTCGACTTTCGCTTGTGGTATGATAACGTGCCCAGCGAGCCTGCAATAGGATAGAAATTTCTAGGTCTCATCCATCTTGATTTACGTTTTTGAACTCCCTTCCTGTTACTCCTAAATACCTGCATCCTGTTTGTTTATTTCTGTACTCTTTTAATGAAGTCCTATCTCTTGCAGCGAGATAAATTTGTGCAGTGGACGAGGAGCACCCAGTGCCGTGGTGCCAGATAACACCACCCAAAGAGAGGAGGTACCCCAAGGGCAACCCCCGCTACAGACCCCGCTGATACATTGGCACGAGACTTCTCAAGGCGATCCTACCCAGCAGCCAGAGGGACAGACTTTACAGATGATCCCTACGCAGCATTGTGAGGTCCAGACTTTAGGAGTTACGCCGATGCCGCAGACCGAGAGGCCGACATCTGAGGAGATCCCTACCGCACAGCCAGAGGTTCCACTACCACCACCTCCACCTTATCCACCCCAAATGCCACAGCTAGATGGACAGCCCCAGATGCTACAGTTCTTTCAGACTATGATGCAAGCACAATGGCATCTGACAGAGACATTGAGACAGAGTCTGATGGCAGTACTAGAGAGGACACCTGTCCCAGCACCCGTACCAGCACCTCCACCAGCCCAGACAGGTGGTACTGTTAGATAGTTCTGACAGATGGGACCAGATGCTTTCTCAGGCAATGAGACTGCAGAACAGATCTCCGATTGGGTCACCAATACGAAGATGCTATTAGAGGCTTCACAACTGCATCCAGACCTTTAGATGACCGCAGTGAGGGCCCAACTAAAAGGCAATGCCCATCACTGGTGGGATTCTATTGAGCGCAGTATAGGCAAGAACCAGACTTGGGAACAGTTTCTAGAATACTTCAATACGAAGTATTTCCCAGCTACAGTCAGAAATGCCCTGTACTCCCAGTTCCTACATCTAGAATAGGGGAATATGACTGTTGACGCATATGACGCGGAGTTTAGCCGTCTCAGCAGATTTGGTGCCGTTCTGATACCCAATGACCTGGAGAAGGCTCAGAGATTCCATCACAGTCTTACTTTTGAGCTGCAGAGGTATACCACCACACAGGCGAGGATCTCTTATGAGGAGGTACTTGCAGAGGCAAGGATCTAGGAGGCCATTGTCAGAGGAGCTAGACGTTCCGACATGACTACACCAGCCAGAGCCCAGCCCAGAGCAGGAGGACCGATCCGTCGTCCAAGAGCACAGACACAGCAGAGGGCAGCGCCATACCCACAACAAAAGCTTCCGATTTGTCACCATTGTGGCAAGAAGGGACACGTCATCAGAGATTGTCGGAAGAAGTTGGGATTATGCATGATATATGGAGCAAGTCAGCACCTTGCCAGAGACTGCACGCAACGCAGAGACGCAGCACCCCAGACCGTACAAAGGCCAGCAGCACCAGTACCGAGGATACTACCCCCACCAGGAGGTCATCATCCATCAGCACCAGGACGATTCCAGAGGGGACCACCTTTGGCCCCACAGCTGGCACAGTTTGATCGAGCCCGACAGCAGACCGGAGGATAGAGGCATGGATAGGCTTTTGCATTAGCAGCTACTAAGGAAGAAACAGAAGGGGAAGCTATCACAGGAACCATCTTAGTTGCATTATTACCTGCAACTGCATTGTTTGATTCTGGTGCTACATTATCATTTATATCTAGTAGATTCGTAGCAATGCATAGAGTAGCGACTTCTTCCTTACCTAAGAGTTGGAAGATTCTTACCGGAGGAGGTATCGTGCCGGTTACCAGCACTATCAGAACGTGCTCGGTAGTCGTATGTGGTAGAGAGATGAGAGCACGATTCTTGGTGTTACCCATGCCGTACTTTGATGTTATGCTAGGCATGGACTGGTTAAGCTAGTATAATGCCGTACTAAATTGTCGGAAGGGTAGCATCACTTTTAGACCGCCAGATCAACCGAAATTCGAGTACATGCGAGGGACCGTCGAGCAAGGAATATGACAGGTAGCTGGAACTTACATGGCTATGGAGACGGTACCCCCACCAATAGTTGCAGAATTCGAGGATGTTTTTTCTGAAGAATTGTCAGGCCTACCGCCAGATAGAGACGTGGAGTTCACCATTGAGCTAGTACCCGGAGCAGCACCGGTATCTTCTAATGTGTACCGATTGGCGAAGAAGGAACTAGATGAGCTGGAGCTACAATTAGAGGAGTTGTAGAGCAAGGGATTTATCCATCCTAGTGCATCACCATGGGGAGCACCAGTATTGTTTGTACCTAAGAAGGATGGAACAATACGTATGTGCATTGATTACAGACCCCTTAATGCTTTAACTATCAAGAACAAGTACCCTCTGCCGCGGATTGATGATTTATTCGACCAGTTGACAGGAGCAGTGGTGTTCACCAAGATCGACTTGAGGTCGGGTTATCATCAAGTAAAGGTGCGAAGAGAAGACATTCAAAAGACATCATTCAGGACTCGTTATGGTCACTACGAGTTCTTAGTGATGCCTTTTGGACTGACGAATGCGCCTGCTGTATTTATGAACTTGATGAACAGAGTATTCCACCAATACTTAGACCAGTTCATGGTAGTCTTCATCGACGACATTTTGGTGTATTCGAAGAGCCACGAGGAGCATGAAGAGTACTTGAGACTAGTGTTAGAAATGCTGAGGAGAGAGAGGCTTTATGCTAAGCTGAGCAAGTACGGGTTTCTTCTAGATTGTGTCACTTTTTTTGGACATGTCATCTCAGGAGATGGCATTTCAGTGGATCCGGCAAAGATTTCATCAGTAGAGACATGGCCAACCCCTACCAATGTCTCAGAGGTGAGAAGTTTCCTAGGACTTGTCGGGTATTACCGAAGGTTCATGGAGAACTTCGCAAAGATTGCAGAGCCGATGACCCGCTTGACCCGTAAGGAGCAGGAGTTTACTTGGACAGAGGAGTGCCAGAAAGCATTCGACGAGCTGAAGAAGCGTTTGACTATAGCCCCTATCTTGACCATACCTTCTGGACTCGGAGGATTCGTGATCTATAACGATGCATCCGGGAAAGGATTAGGATGTGTCTTGATGCAGCATGGAAAGGTTGTGGCCTATACCTCTAGGCAATTGAGGACCCATGAGAAGAACTATCCCACTCACGACTTGGAGTTAGCGGCAGTGATCTTTGCCTTAAAGATTTGGAGGCACTACCTATATGAAGAAAGAGTAGAGATATTCACTGATCATAAGAGCCTAAAGTACGTCTATACCCAGAAGGACCTTAATCAGAGACAGATACGTTGGATCGAGGTAATGACAGACTTCGAGATTGAGCTGCAGTACCACCCGGGAAAGGCCAACGTAGTAGCTGACGCTTTGAGCAGAAGACCCATGGCATTCTTCTTGACTACGCAACAACATCTATTGAGAGATCTAGAGCAGATGGGTATAGAGGTTGTTATGCCCGGAATAGACGGACAGTTGTCAAGTTTCCAGTTGCAATCGACATTGGTGGAGAGAATCAAGGCTGCCTTGCCGATAGATGCCAGATTTCCTAGGCTCAGACAGAGGACAGAGGCTAGATTATAGACGGGACTATGTATACATAAAGATGGAATCTTGAGATGTGGAGATTGTCTCTATGTTCTAAATGGAGAACTTCGGCAGGAGTTGGTGACAGAGGCCCACAGTTCGACCTACTCTATTCATCCAGGAGGTACGAAGATGTATAGAGACTTAAGGCAGTACTACTGGTGGCACGGAATGAAAAGAGAGAGAGAGAGAGAGAGCAGTTTTGTTGTGAAGTGCCTGGTGTGTCAGCAAGTCAAAGCTGAATATCAGATATCTGCAGGATTACTTCAACTACTTTCGATACCGGAATGAAAATGGGAGCATATCACTATGGACTTTGTTACGGGCTTTCCGAGGAGTCCTAGTGGCCGCAATGCAGTTTGGGTAATCGTGGATAGACTCACCAAGTCCGCACACTTTTTACCCTTCAGAGTTGGGCAATCGACAGAGGTCTTAGCAGATATGTACATGAGGGAGATTGTGCGACTACATGGAGTGCCAGTTAGCATAGTGTCTGACAGGGATACGAGGTTTACCTCTTACTTTTGGCGGAGTATGCAAGAGAGTCTCGATACCCGCCTGAAGTTTAGCACAACGTATCACCCACAGACAGACGGCCAGTCGGAGCACACCATTCAGACCTTGGAAGATATGTTAAGAGCGTGCATGCTAGATTTCGGAGGATCATGGGAGGACCACTTACACCTAGTCGAATTTTCCTACAATAACAGCTATCAGGCGAGCATCCAGATGGCTCCTTATGAAGCATTGTACGGAAGGAAATGTCGTTCCCCAGTATGTTGGAGTGATATAGGTGAGAGACAGATTCTCGGACCAGAGTTGGTTGTCCGTACAGTAAAAAAGATGAAGAAGATCCAGGGGCACCTACGAGCAGCACAAGACAGACAGAAGCATTGGACGAATGCGCATCGATGACCCTTAGAGTTCCAGGTTGGAGATTACGTATTTCTAAAGATCTCGCCAACTCGAGGGACTATCAAATTCGGAGGCAGAGGAAAGCTGAGCTTGTGGTACATCTGACCATTCGATGTGTTAGAATGCGTCGGAGAGGTTGCTTACAGGTTAGCCTTGCCGCAGACTTTGGAAGGAGTCCATGACGTCTTCCATGTATCTCAGCTGAGAAAGTACATACCAGATCCGAGTCACGTGCTCGACGATTCAGAGATCACAGTCGGCCCAAGCTTAGCATACCAAGAGGAGCCTGTTGAGATTCTGGACAGGAGTGAGAAGGTATTGCAATGTCAGACTATTCCCCTAGTTTGCGTCGCATGGAGACATCATGCACCAGGCGAGTCGACTTGGGAACGTGAGGAGGATATTAGACAGCGATATCCCCATCTCTTCGAAGGGCTAGGTACATTTTAGCATTTCAATTTCAGTCAGAAATTCTTGCCATGCGTATGTTTTAATTTCGAGGATAAAATGCTCTAAGGAGGGTAGATTATAAACTCCCTCAACCAATTTAGGGACTAATTTGAATTAAAGCTAGAGACTAGAGATAATCAGATTTAATTAGGATTATTGCGCAACAACTACATGTCTTATTACACCGCGCCGTTGCTACGAGGTTGGAAAGCCACACAAGCATTTACCTTCAACCCAAGGTCACAAACATCTCCTAAACGTGCCAGACTACCCATCTGACCCTTGTGGAACTTTAGATACTCGTTATTGTGTCTTATTTTAACTACACAATATTCGTGTAAAAGAACGTCTTGCGCATTATTAACTAAATTAAATTGAAGCCAAGTTTACCCTAAAACGAGACCCAACCAAGCCCACGTGCACCCTTTTACGTGGACCAGCCCCACCCCCACCCCAACGAGTCCAGACAGGCCCAAGTCCCGAGGCCAGCCCATCGACCCCCTCCCATATAAATACACATTTTCCCTAGCATTTAAACCCTAAAACTCATATTTCATCACCACCTCCAAAGAAACCCTAGTCGACTCCCCTTCTTCCCAAACCGAGCACCCCCATCCTGACCAGACACCATCACCTCAGGCCATCTCCAGCACAGCTGGGCACCGCCTACCACGGCTGACCACGTCGGACCACCGCCTAAGTCGCCTGCCCAAACCACATACTGCCATTAACACCTAAACCCGACTGCTCCTCGATCGGACACCCACTGCCGCCAACATCAGGCCGCCACCACCGCGGACTAGACAGCCGCCGGCATCCCTAGTCACCAGATCTTCCCCCCCAGGCCACTGGACAACCGCTGCATCACCACCATCAACTTTCCCCTCCAACCCGATCCACCCGCTGCCGCCAACGTCAGACCGCCATCACCGCGGACTAGACCGCCACCCCCGCGAGCCTCTTCCACCGCCTACCCCCACCGGACCACCGTCTCCACCACCTAGCATCACCCCTAGCCGCTGCTGCCATTACTGTGACCTACTGCAGCTACTGCTACTACCATTGCTGCTGCTGCCTGCTTGCCGCCGTCGACGCCGGAGCTCCGCCCACGCTGGAGGACGAGCCCTGATGAGCCAGACCCCTCTCGACCATGACCAGGTAATATCTGTTGTGCTAGTAATAGTTCTTGTGTCATCGAGTCATCGTGTCTTGGTGTCATCCAACAGACACAAGCTCATTAAAAAAAGAATCTACCGGTGTTTGTAGATAATTAGATTAGGATAACACTTTATTAATAAATGATCCTAATATAGGACTGGTTATAAGAATGGGTAGTTCACCAATAAACCCTTACATGCAGGTGTGCATGCTTATTAGATTAAAACAGTAAATAAATAAATAGCAATTGCCTTAATCATAAGACCTATTACCAAAGGCTAATAATTCACCTGGAAAAACCTAGACCTCTACCTGTATGCTTAACCAGGGAAAATAAGGACATGTATTCGTATAAATTAATATAGTGGTAACCCCTTAACTGTAGTGATTATTGTCTCAAGACACACACTGACAAGGACAGAACACGTGTACATCCTAGCTATGTGCACCCGTATAGCTGTCTTCGATCAGTCGTAAACTTGTGACAGTTCCCAAGAACAACGTAGAGTCTGTTTATTGTCTTAGTGTCTGATATTAGATTATTATATTATATTGTGTGTTTAGGACCATTGGACCAGCCAGAAGATACTGCAGGAACCGGCTTCTGGCATTCACAGCTTGAGGACTTAGGCAAGATACCTTGCCATATTTACTGTTTAATTTAAATGATGCATATGTTGTATGATTCTTGTTACTATATTTCATATGACTGTGTGCGTCCGAGATTGACTCGGGTGCAGTCAACGGATACGTCGATGATTAGTGTACTTGACCTAGTCATTAGCAGACTCACCCATGGGAGGATACTCTGATATCTTCCGTGACCTGACACCTTACACGTTTTACTGTGATATATTCATATTGGGATGCGGGTCCGCATACTCGACTAACTTCAGTGCGTGTGACATGCATCACGGTTAGTACGTAACTGAGGATTATTTTATTGGTAGAGACTGGCATATAGATACGGGATATGCACGTCGAGTATTCAACTAGTGTATCTACATTGGGCGGGGAGGACAGCTAGTAGGCGTATGGGATACACACATTGGACTCCGTCATATCCGGAGGAGCCACGGATCCAATGACTTCCTTTATTGCAGATACCGCGCTCTTCAGAGTGATACAGGCGTATATATATTGCAGATATCTCATTCTTCGGAATGATGGACGTTACAGATACCACGCTCTTCGGAGTGATGGACGTTATGCCTACGCCTACCTATACGCACCAAAGTTGTCTTCATATTGCATTCACTTAGATGGTTAGCATACCCTTTTACTTTATTGCATTTATCTTATTCAGTATATATATATATATATATATATATGGCATGCTTCTATGTATTTTGTTACGTCCCTCTGAGGACCTGGTACCTTTCCAGATTTGGACGAGGCTTATTACCCCACAGTATACGGGCCAGGAAAGGAGACGAGGTTCGCTACCGTAGAGGATCTAGAGGTGTTATCGTCAGAGTTTTCATGATCATTTGGTAGGCCTTCTGCCTAGGATTGGGAGCATCATTATCTAGTTAGCCGATGCTCTGGTCTTTATCTTTTATCTCTTATTTCAGTACTTATTTAGTCATAGTAGTGGGTTTGTCCCCACCAGACATTATTGGTTGTACTATGATATGAGACTGGTGTTTATCTTCCAGTAGTTTATTTAGTACTTCTTGCTGATTATCTTGTGGATGAGCTTAGTTTACCTGTTGTTGACTATTATTGGACATGTTAGTATTTTAGGACAGCGTAGCACCCTTTGTTAGGATCCATTAAATTAGGATATCCTCGGAGACGTGACAGCTGGCTATTTCCACGTGGCCTGGTTCCATGTATTTTGGGACTGGGGCGTGACAACAAGGACGATGATGATGATGGTGATGGTGAAGGTGTACATAAGATGATGATGGTGATTACTTTTGATGGTGGTGGGGTTGACACTCCGGCCAGTAGGGGAGGGAGGTCCGTCCAGGGGGAGGTCCAGTCAGCAGAAGGAGGAGAGGGAGGAGAGGGGGCTGTGGTGTGGTGGTCGTGATGGGGGACAGGCTGTTTGTCGAGGGAGGAAGGGAACGGGAAGGTGGGTTCACGGCAGGTTGGCGAGGCCGGAGGGGTCGAGTTTGAGTTCGAGTCGAGGGAGGTGGACAGAATCAGGAAGGAGTGGATAGGGCTTCAGGCGGTGGGGGTGGATCGGGTCGACATTCAGTCGCCGGAGGAGAGGGAGATCCGGCGATCGAGGAGACTGGTGGATGGCCGCGGGGTGTTGGAGCCCAGTGCAACTGGACTCGTCTGCTGTGGGGGGAGACTCGACGGCCAGTGGTGGAGGTGAAGTCGACGGGAGGGCGACTCAGGCTGGGTCAGGACGTACAGCGGGGTCGTGGCCGCTGTGTCGACTCCGTCGAGGAGGAGATGACTGTGGGGTGTTCTCAGGCGGTCAGCGGCTCGACGGTGTTCAGGGACGGCCATGGGTTGGTCGTCGTGTGGAGGCGGAGGACCGTGGTGGTGATGGGTGGTGTACAGGGTGGTTCATGGTGCAACTCGGGGAGACATCGAGGAGAGAAGGCCGGCGAGTTGGGGGCAGCGGCCGGCGGGCTTCGGCGGGGTCGGCTTGGGGAGGATGATGAATAGTAAGGGTAGGGGGAGGTCGGCTGAATTTTAGTTTTAGGTTTAGGAATAATAAAAAGTAAAGGTAAAAGAAATGATGTATTTATATGCACATGGGGTTGGGTTGACCTAGGAATAGTTTGACTTGGTTAACACTCTCCTTGGGATGGGCCTTGGGCTCACTTGGGGATGTTTGGAGGGTTAGAATTTGCATTATTTAAATGCAAGGATAGTTTTAAAATAACGGGGCGATGTTGTGCTTTTGCACATCCCAAAAATTATGGGAAAATTCTTGTGAAGGAGAAAATTGGATTTCTTCATGTATTGTCCAATGGTGGGGACACCTCAATACATTTTTGCATAGAAGCGTCCAACAATTGGAAAATTGCACAAAGACAAAAATTGGATTTAATTGATTAAAATAACCGCGCATGGTGTTCTAGAATTAATTAGAAGTACACAGAATTAAAATTAGGTGGGACACAAGTGTCAGGGATGTAGAGGGTACATTGTAGAATATTAATAAAATTTGAGTTGTATAAAACGGTCAAGATTGTGTCTCCAATTTCGTTTGGAACGCACAAGGGTACACAGTCATATTTTATTTAGAATTAATAAATAACGTCCGCGATGTTTATTGTGCGACTAAAATGTAGCACCAGAGAGCATGATTATAAGTTACACAAGGGTCAGAAAGGTAGGCGGATATGTCTAGGATAAGATTGTGAAATTTGTAGGAAGGTAATGGCTAGTGTAGTGCTCCAATTAACGAAGCAACGGTAAGGTGCGCTACGTGTCATAAACAATACAAAATTAAATAAACACTGTGTCCTATTTCTATTTGGATTCAAACTAGCCATAGTTTCTTTATTTATGCCAAGTAAACCTAATTTTGTGTTAGGGGGTTTACATCTAATCTCATCCACAGTAAGTAACAAAATCACAAAGAGACAAGTCCAATTATAATAATACAAAATGACCTGTCCAACTTTAGCAATATAAATAATGTCACGGGGAACAACCCGTCATCAAAATGGAAAGAAAAATAACTCCAAGTACAATATCCAGAAGTCACTACAAGATCAAATATCTAAGAACAATAAGTATAATAAATGAATGGTGATAATACTGTGTGCTCAAGAGAAGTCCTTCGGAACAACCTCGTCCTCTACAACCTGTACGTCTCCAATAGTAGCACCTGCCCCATAAACCTCGGGATATCTCTCCTCATCTACACCTAGGGACATAATCTGGATCCAGGTCCTCAGGGGACATAGCAAGGTACAATAAACACTCAAGCTAAAATAAAATACAGTAAGTAAGCACAGATCCTCAGGGCAATCAATGTAACCAGCTAAGTAAAATGCAAATGAGAGAATCACTAGTACTCAGGCTGAGACCACAACAGGCTCTGTGTCGGATAACCCATAATAGCAAGTAGTATCTCGTAGGGCCAGTAATGTGCCAAGCTCTGGTATAGAGACTAAAGTACCTCCAGTAACATAGTATATATATAACATAATCAGCCTGTAGCATGTGTGTCTCTTCCCACCCAATGTAACCTCACGTCTCATGACCACAATGTCTCATGTCCATAATACGTAAGATCATGACCTCTAGCTAGTACAACGAGTCATAATAATATCCATATAATATGCAAGTCTCATATCACGAATCCTGTAAGCCTATACAGAATTACCATGAATAACTCAAAAAAGATTATGTCACATAAAATAGTATCAAGTGTCCTACAATATGGCGTACTTGGTAAACCAAGAACGTAAAAATAGGATCGTGGAATCAACTCTCTAAGTGACGTTACACGACTCCGCGTACGAAACCCGAATCTTGTTCGGACGCTAAGCAACGTCTCACGGTCCTAGATTGAATATGCACATCACAAGAATATATATAAAAAAAGAAACACAAGCAGATAATATAACAAGATCTACTGTAAGTTTGGCAATGTACACTTACCTGGGTTTTGAACTCCGTCAACTGCTCCTGGGAAAGTAGAATCTGCACGAACACCTCCGGATGCTAAAACAAATATCACCAATATTCTCAGAATACTTGAAATAGCTAGGATTTACTATCCATAAGTCCATTTTGGATAGAGGGACAAAATTGACAGTTTTGGGTCAAAATGGGGTCCACATGTGGCCCACTTAGCACCAAAAATGTGCCAGAGATAAAGTTTTTCAAATTCGTCAAACTTAGTGTCTACGAGTTCATAACGATGATACAAATCCAACGGAACATCCAGGACTGGATTTTGATGAGCCGATCACAAAATTGCCCGTCATGTGGAACCGCGGGCCCACTAAACGGTGTTTCGGCAATATTCTTAAATTTGAACCAAACTTGGGTCACAGAAGCAGCGTAACGCTGTGAATCCATTGGCCCAAGTTTCGTTGCGAACCGACGAGTACACATAAAGTTATGACTGTGTCAGAATAGGCCGATATGGTATTTTTTGGCGGATACACGTTAATTTCGGCGTGCACACACATCCAAATCAAGTTCCGCGAAAGCCCACACATCCGCGTTTATGTTACGCACCATTCGATCCATTTTGCACGTGACGACGTAGCCTCGTTTGGCAGGACATATCCCATATCGAAGATTTTGGGTTCTTTAAAAATAAGTTTTTGGTCGTTTTGGAATCAGAATAATTTAACCATTAAAGTAAACTAATAAAAACTAAAAGAACAGTAAAAATCTTGGTTATATTGTGAAGATGTTCTTTCAATTATAGTTTGAAAATAATTAACGAGTTTGTAGAAAATTGGACATGAACATGGATACTTGGACTGAATTTCTGAACTGTTTTCGAACAATTTTTCGGCCAACTTTCGATCGATTTTTGGATCAAACCCGGGTGCCTAAATTTTTTTCACTTGAAGAAAATCCTAGGGGGTTAGGTTATGAGCATACCACCGAAGATGGGATATGAAACGAACGAACGAGGAGGGAGGAAACTCCTTACGAAGGGTGGGTCGCACGACTGCTGCTGGTGTGCGCTTGGCGCGGGGGCGGATCTGCAGCGGTCGGCGGCTCCGGCGGTGGTCAGGCAGCGGGGCAGCGACACCGAAGGGCGACGCTCGTCTGGGGAGAGGCTAGGGAAGGGAAGGTAGTTTAGGTTTAGGGTTAGGTTTTTTTAGTATATATATATAGAGCCAGGGGTCGGGGATCGGGGAAGGGTGTCGGGTTTGGGTTTAGTACGCGGGTGTTTGGGGGGATGTTAGAGTTTAGGTTTTATTTTGTTTCTTTATTTATTCATTTTATTTTATTTTATTCAATAGTATATGTAGAAAATTTCCAAAAATAGTTAGATACTTGAAAAAATTCTAGAAAATTTATATTTCTTACAACAAATAATTTATAACCAAATTATATTAATTCAAATAATATTTACTAATTATGAATGAATATTAAATTAGTTAAATAAATGCATAAATTCTATTTTCTACTTAATATTATATTGGAGGCATATGGGGGTTTAAATAATGCAACTCGAGTGTCATACGCGTAATAGGACCAGTTAGGCTCATAGTATGGATTTAGTTGGAAGCAATAGGTTGGGATGGCGTATTAAAATTGTACGCCACGACAAAAGGGTTAATTAATATCATTTTTTCGTAATTGTATCGTAAAAGTTGTCTGACCAAAATAAGGCATGAGATTGCGAATTTGTGAGGGACAGTCAGGGCAGGACCCTAATTTGACTCATCTAAGTCGATCATGCTAGGTTGGTTGGAAGGGGAAGGCTAGTGTTGCACTCAAGATCTTAAAACCATGGTGGTTGGTTTCCAAAGTTCAATTAAATTATCGAATAAATATTTAAAAAAAAAAATAATTATTAATTATCGAAATAACCTTATATAAAAATTAGGGTGCTCACAGTCACCGCCACCACTCCCGTGGGATAATCTTTCCCATCTGGACGTGATGCCGCACGAGCACAAGCTTCGCCCGTGCAAGGCCATGATCCGAACAGGCGGTAAGATGTCTAAGCCACAAAGTCGCACAGATAGTCTGAGTGTAGCATAATAAGAAACGAACATACGATTGGTAACAAGTTAACAGAGTCGTCAATAGAGGAAGCATTGAATAACACAAGTATAGAAGTAAAATAAGCACTTTATTGATATTGCACAAGTGTTACAGGCGGCGCTAGACCGAGATTATAAGTCGCTCAAGCCCCTCTCCCTCAAAACAGTAAAAATGTGCCAAGTGGCTATATTTGTAGAATAATACATAGACAATATTCCAACATTATGTCTAGTATATGTGCTTCAGTTTCGGATGCAACGTTCCAAGGCTTCAGAGTGAACTCCACGCCTTAGCATGCACGAAGGGATTTCCGTACTGAATGAGGTTCTCCCATATCCTACAAGCAATCTGGTAGGTTATCAGTACATGAATGTACTAGTGGGGAGGCTTCTTGCCCGCTCGATAAATCCAAACATGTTATATAGGTTCCGTGTATCATCTATTAAGTTATCTTTCTAGTCTTGCCTTAGGATCAGTTTTATGGCATAGTAAAAAGCCTAAATCGTGTGGCAGTGTGTTGTGCGATATAAGAGTAACACGACGAGACTTACCAACTTACCATTCGTCTTTCCATGTCCAAGGCAAACCAAGTTAAACCAAGCACGAGCCTATATAATAAAATCTAGGGGCAATTGCATAAGCAAACACAAGTGTCGTGAGCGAGGTTCTGTTTCAAGTGCACGAGTTACACGGATACTCGGGTGTGTTGCAATGATTGCTCAGGTGTTCAATTATGTATTAGTGTGTTATACTCATATTCATTCAGGTGATTCAGTTTCTATTATACGATGTAATGACTCACACGCGGATTGTCGCTAAGCGAGGATAACTTATCTATATGAAAAGGAGTCGCTGCCATAGCCATAAATGATGAGTTATAGTCTTTGATGAGGATGATATGCAATTAAAGTATACGGTGCGCTACAAGATATCCCATCCAGTACACGAGACTATCAGCCTTTTGAGCACGGATGACACGACATTAGCGGAGATGCCACCCTACTCGCACATGAAAGGTTGCAAGAGTTCCATCCGGATTGGATCAGCTCCGGTGCCCCGGAGACCGTCCGTAGAACAAGATTCGAGAATCTTCTTGTTTCCAAGTTGTCCGTGACAAGCAAGTCTTGGGTCTTCCAGATTCATAACATGACATGATAATCCTTGATTCTTGTTCTGAACGAGTATGCTCCACGAGCTGTGATTCTTGCTTTACTTAATATGATTCTCGTTCAGTGTTCAACTTAACTTGATACATTTCCCTGGTTTGGGAACTACCTTGGCGACCTAACAGTCCCGTATACTTACAGGTTCATATTGCACAGAAGGACTATTTGATAGTCTCCTGGCTAACTAGATGCATGCACGATACAAATAGTGTTACTTGATTGTGATATAAATTCATGTGGCAAGCATTGAAACGAGAAAACGAGTACAAGCTATAATGTAAGCAGGCAAGCATGCATTTATATGAAATATAACTATTTACGTTAGTACGGGTCTAAGGGGTAGTGCAAGGAGAGAATCCGTACATGGACATATCGAGCGACATAATCTATGGACGTGCTGTGTAAATAAGTGAAGCAGTTCTTTACGAAGAGTATATGATGATCTACTCGAGGCATAGTGGGATTTACTTGCACGAAGGAAAGGTATCATGCAAGGGTCTATGTTATAAGCCAAGTTTCATTTCCATATTCTAACACAAGCAAAAGAATATGGGATTATTCCCTTAGCTAGGTGCATTGTATTCTTTATTAGCATGCAAGGGGTGATTCACCTAGCGACTAGTATGTATTATCCATATTTTAAGTGTGATGGCTAAGCAAAAACAAGTTCATCGTAGCCACCCACCTTAGTGATGATTCGTCTCAGTCGAGCGATACTCCGAGCGAGCCTTTAAAAGTCTAAGTCTGAACTCCTGAAGTGCCAAGTTTGAAAATCCTTTGCCTCAAACAAGTCTTCTCGCTGAGCAAAGCGGGTCGGGTCATTATACTTGTGCCGTTTGAATCGGCTGTCCGCTTGAACGGAATGGGTCATTACAAATACAGTACCCTGAGCTCCCTTATGAACTGATACACAACATAAAGGCCACTCTGTGATCTCAGTTAGCCCCCTTCACCACTGATCTACCTCATCTTCATAACACATACAAACAATAACATAATATACTATACCATATTAATCACCGATTGTAACTCACTATCTGTGCACCAATGCATAGGCTCAAGCTCCCCCTTTCCTCCATATCTCCAATGTCAGTTAATCTTACCCTATTACCAAAGCAGCATACACCATGAGATATCCTCTAATACCCCAAATTCTAACTTCCAGTGACACACTGACCCAACTACACACAAGCATAGAGCTATGCTCAAGTCCCCAAACCTGATGCAGTCATGGTTGCGCTCCAAGGCAGTGTACTGAGCTCCTCTTGAGATCCCATCTCATATTGTTCCTAATACTGCAATATATCCTAATACTCCCCATACTACACACAACTAATCACACATAATCCACATTGATACACACAATGCTCAGTCTAGATACCATACTTCAACCCTCCCACTTGAACCCAGTCTCATATTCAAAGCACACACTGAAACACATCCTATATATACAGGTATATATGCATATATAGGCACAAATACACCATATACTTATGTATCTATGTGCTCTTGTGTCAATTAGTCAAACACCTAGCGTGTAAAGTTATAAAACTCATGATACGTGTGCAATGAAGAACCAAAACCCAAGTTCTTCAACAATTAGCAATATATATATATATATATATATATATATATATATATAATTTATCGTAATACAATTAAAATAATTGCAATAATGAGAATTAAGAAGTAATTTCACAAAACACCCAAAATTGAGTCCCGTATCCCACCGTATCATAAATACCATGATACAGCCTACCCATTTCCATTTGTGGATATGTATCTAGTCTCACAACCCCGATATAAGTCTAATTAGACTAAATTATTCTCATGACACATAATTGATGTGTCAATCTCGTAATTCTCCCAAAATATATACAAAAACCTATATAGAATTCTCTATACATAACCAATTGGCCTAGAACCTGTTCCTATTGGTAGCCATATGCCATGGAGTGGTTTCTAATGGTCAAATGCATAATTTAGAAGTTATAATGAAGAGAAATTCAGAATTTACTAATTGGGAGATGGATTCTCAATGAAATGCTCAATGGATACGATTCAGACACGATCGCTCCACCAAAGCTCTTTCTCCTTGCTACTCCAAGCTCCAAAGCTCCTTGAGGAATAAAAATGAAAGAGAATAAGGGTAAATTGAAGGTCAATTAATGGAGGGATGGATTGGATTGGGGATCTAGAGAATTGGGGACCTCAAATGAATGCAAATAAAGAGAGGAGAGAGAGGAGTCCTTTCTTAAAGTGGCCGGCCCTTTCCCTCTTCCTCAAGTCACCACCAATTGTCTAGTTTGCCCCTACATGATGAATTATAGGAAAATAATTAGGGAGAATATTTTAGAGAATTCTACACTAGTGCAAATTAGTCTAATCCTCCTAATTAATTAGTGAAAATAGGTCTATTGGGCTTGGTCCATGTTGGGCTCACAAGTTATCATGACAAGTCTAATTGGGTTCACATATGCATAGTTTAGCTATTGGCTAGCCTATTAACTATAATTAAAATATAGCACAACCACAAATATTAATATAGCATACTAATTAATTATTCAATTACTAAAATAATATAACTATGCTAAATGACTAAATTCCCCTATTTGGAAAAGTGAGGGTGACATATACAAGACATAATGTTAGAACATCACCTATGTATCATTCCATAATTGTAGCCACTTGGTACGCTTTTATTGTTTCGAGAGAGAGGACTTGAGCGACTTATAATCTTGGTCTAGCGCCACTTGTAATACTGATTCAATATCAATAAAGTGCTTGTTTTACTTCTATATTTGTGTTATTCAATACTTCTGCTATGACGACTCTGTGAACTTGTTACCAATCGCCTGTTCGTTTCTTATTCTGCTGAATTCGGACTATCTGTGCGACTCTGTGGCTTAGTCATTTTATCGCCTGTTCGGATCATGGCCTTGCACGGACGCAGCTTGTTCTCATGCAATATCACATCCAGATGGGAATGATCGTCCTGCGGGAATGCTGGCGAGGTAATCCGTGCCTAGCGGGGACGGCCAATTTCTGCGGAAGATCTAGGCGTGACAACCAATGCTCTAGTAGTGTTTATGGATTTGATGAACCTCATATTCATGTCATACTTGGACCAGTTTATAGTAGTATTTATTGACAAAATTCTTGTGTATTCTCGTAATGAGAAGGAGTATGAAGAATATCTCACGATAACACTGCAGACCTTAGGGGAGCACCAGTTATATGCAAAGCTTAGTAAATTCCAGTTTTGGCTGGATTGCATATCATTTCTGGGGCACATTGTTTCTGGAGCAGGAGTGTCAGTGAATCCCAAGAAGGTAGAGACAATAGAGAATTGGCCAACCATAAAGACCGTGGCGGAGGTGCATAGTTTCCTTGGCTTGGCAGGATACTACATAAGATTTGTGTCAGACTTTGCTAATATCTCGACACCATTAACCCGGTTGACGTGCAAGGAGGTTAAGTTTGTTTGGTCAGCAGAATGACATACAACCTTTGAAAAGTTGAAGAAGAAGCTAATCTCTGCACCGATCCTTACTCTTCCAACATGCTCCGGAGGATTTACAGTATATTGTGATGCATATGGCAAGGGACTTGGATGTGTTTTGATGCAACATGGGAGAGTGATAGCATATGCTTCTCGATAGCTCAGAGATCACGAGAAGAACTATCCAACTCACGATTTGGAGCTAGTAGCAGTAGTATTTGCACTTAAGTTATGGAGGCACTATTTGTTTGGTGATCGAGTGGAGATCTTCACAGATCATAAAAGTTTGAAGTATGTATTCACACAGAAGGACCTAAACATGAGGCAGAGAAGGTAGCTAGAGTTGTTAAAAGATTGCGATGTGGAGCTTCAATACCATCCAGGCAAGGCTAATATAGTAGCTAATGCATTTAGCAGAAGAGGTGGGAAATTCATATTGATCACTCAGAAGCACATTCTATAAGACTTATATGAGATGTGTATCAAGATAGTGCTTCCGCATGATATGTAAATGTTGTCTAGTTTACAGATCCAGTCTACCTTGGTTGAGAGGATCAAGGCAGCTCAGGCCGAGAATTCGTAGATATAGAAGCTATGAGCAGAATATGAGTCCGGTCTTCGGAAAGAGTTGACGATTCATGCAGATGGAACGCTAAGTTTTGGGAATCGTCTATGTGTACCGAGTGGAGATATTCGACAGGAAGTGATGATCGAAGTATATAGTTCTCAGTATTCTATTCATACAGGAGGCACAAAGATGTACCATGATATCAGACAATATTTCTGGTGTAACGGGATAAAGAGGGAGATAGTCCGCTTTGTCTCTCGATGTTTGGTATGTCAACAAGTGAAGATAGAACAACAAAGACCGACAGGGTTATTGCAGCCGCTTTTTATCCCGACGTGGAAGTGGGAACATATTATAATTGACTTTATGACCGGGTTACCTAGATTCCCGACTGGTTGTGATACAGTTTAGGTAATAGTGGATCAACTCACGAAGGTGGCACATTTTCTTTTTTTTCGAGTAGGGCAGTCCACGAAGAAGCTAGCAGAGATGCACATATGGCAGATAGTCAGGTAGCACGGTATCCCAGTGAGTATCGTATCATATGGTATCAGATCGAGACATACAATTTATTTCCTATTTTTAAAAAAGCTTGCACCGGAGTCTAGGCACCAAGTTGAGATCCAATACTGCTTATCATCCTCAGATAGACAGGCAGCCAGAGATAACCATCCAGACATTGGAGGACATGTTGCGAGCTTGTACTCTAGATTTTTGAGGGACTTAGGAGGATCATATTTATTTAGTTGATTTCTCGTACAAGAATAGTTATCATGCTAGTATCCAGATGGCACCCTTTGAAGCATTATATGGAAGAAAGTGCAGATCACCATTGGCATGGGATGATATTAGCGAACGAAAGATGTTGTGTCCAGAGATGATTACGTATGCAATAGAAGTTGTCAGGAAGATCAGAGAATGACTTCAGGTTGCATAAGCTCGGCATCGTCATTGGGCATATCAACATCGTAGGCCTCTAGAATTTTGTGTCGGCGACCACGTGTTCTTGCGGATTTTGCCGACCTATGGAGTCATTAGATTCGGGGTCCGCGAGAAGCTTTGTCCACGGGTAGGCGATATTTCTTATCGTCTTGCCCTTCCGCCTTCACTACGAGAGGTGCACGATGTATTTTATGTATCTCAGTTGTGTAGGTATGTCCCGGATTTGAGTCATATCCTCGACAATTCTGAGCTAGTCGTTGTTAGCGACTTTTCTTATGAGGAATAACCTGTATCCCTTTTGGACCGAAAGGAGAAGGTGCTCAAGAATCGGACTATACATCTTGTCTGGGTTGCTTGGGGTCATCACCCTTTGGGAGAGTCAATATGGGAGCACGAGGACGATTTTCGATCTCGGTACCCGTACCTCTTTGACTCAGAAGTTATATTCGTTCTTATGCCTTTATACCTCGAATCTCGTGATTCGCTCACCATGCTATAGGATGTTACTTTTCTTTATTATATGATTGATTGCCGATTTTATGTGTAGATGTGCTTGAGTTAGTATAATGCTTGTTCTAATTTCTCAAGCTAGCCGTGGGTTTGAATTCCGAGAACGAAAGTTTTCTAAGGTGGGTAGAGATGTCACTCCCCGTTCCCGATATACGAATTTAGAACGTATTATCTCTTGCCTGTATTTATTTCCTGCTTATATTATTTCTTGCTTGCATGATAATTATGTTGCATACATAGAGACTAGACATATCCTTTGATTTAACATGATTCATGGTTTATTTTGTGGATTAGTTTAGTCATAAGTTAAACGCATGGTCTAAACCTCAACCCTAGTTATATAACCCAATATTTTCTTTCTCTTCCCTCATTCTTCACTTTTCTTCTCTTTTTTCTTCATTTAGGCAAGTACATCTTGCATGAGAATGGAGAAATATGTTATTTTTATTCTTTGATTTTGCTTGTATATTATTAGTCTAATATGTGCATTATGAGTTTTTAAGCGTGTTTAGTACTTAAAATTTTTGGTTTTGATGGATGGATTAGTGTAGATCTATATTTCTAACTAAGGGTTTATGGATTCCTTGAGTTTTTTTGATTTTGATCTATTAAAACATGGTATTTTAGAAAAAAATAATTGTTCTATGTGATGAAGCAGTCTATTTTGAGCAATTTGGCTTTTGGTTCACTTGATTCAGAGTTAAAATGAGAATTTTATGAAGAAAACAAGTTTTTGGGTTCTTGGAGTTTTTCCATGGCCGAACTTGCTGTTTTGGGACGAAGGAGTTCCATACGGCCCAACTCCATGCGCCCCCTCCAACATGCACCCATCTTGTTGGATGCATAACTTATTTGTATGCACTCCCTCCAGCATGCGCCCATTTTGTTGGACACATAACTGATTTTGCATGCGTTCTGTATGTGCCTTGCATCCATGCATCCTGTATACGCCCTACATTACATGAGCCCTGCATTGTATGAGCCCTGCATTGCATGCATTTTGGATTCCATGAGCCTTGCATTTTATGAGCCTTGTATTGTATGAGTCCTTCATTGCATGAGCCCTGCATTGCATGCGTCCTGTATTCCATGATCCATGCATTCCATGAGCCCTGTATCCTATGCGCCCAGTTGGTACATGCGGCTCAGCCATTTTATTTTGAATGTTTCTTTACTCTATGCGGTTGATCTTGAAAATTTCTTATGATTGACTCTAAGGAAGAATGAACTTAGTAACCAGACCTTGTGCTAGACATGACCATGTGCTAGAATTGACTATGTGCATGACTTGAGCCATATGTTCCAATGTGATCAAGATTTATGTGACCCACTGAATTGTTGGTAATTGGACTCGAATACTGTATCCGTTCTGATATAATTATTGTGTGTTAAGTGTAGAAGCATAAAAAATCTGAGTCCATGTGCCAGAAGATATGACCTCAAAGCCTGCCTCTAGTCATGCTGCAGAGAGGCTATGCGGCCAAGGGACTCGTCTAGATCCCTAAAGCAAGTCTGCAAGTGCATCCATGAGGCCAGACTATAAGCCGCATGTAGACAAGATCTATGTGTCAAGCTTTCTACGAGGACCAGACTCCATGCGCCCCATGCGACCGAGATTTCATACGTCATATACGGCCAAGACATTATGCGTCCTCGTCCTCATAAAGCCAAAGTGTCCATCAGACCGAAGGCCGGACGAGAGCACATATGCGACATCGACTCTATGCATCCTCGTCCTCATGAAGCAAAAGTGTCCATCATACCAAAGGCGGACGGGAGCACATATGCGGCATCGACTCTATGCGTCCTCGTCCTCATGAAGCCAAAGTGTCCATAAGACCGAAGGCCGGACGAGAGCACATATGCGGCATAAACTCTATGCGACCTCGTTATCATGCGTCCACAGTGTCCATCCGACCAAGGCCAAATGAGAGCACATATGCGGCTACGTACCCATGCAAACTCGTCATCATGTGGCTACAGTATCCATTCGACCAAGGCCAGAGGAGAGCTCGTATGCGGCAACGACCCTATGCGACAGTCAGTTTGCAAGATCGTGTCGTTACAACCGAAAAGATTTTTACACAATTAGTGCGGACTACGTGTCTAGTTGACCAAGTCACACACACAACGGGTTGAGAACAACCCCAAGATTTTATCAACCGCATATCCCAACCGAGGCTACGTGGCAGCCCACCCGTGATATGCGTCCACAGTTGCAACCATCATCATGACGACTATAAATAGGAGAAACTTGGACGTTCCCAAGGGTCCAACCCCTTTTTTGGGTGACCGCGGACGAGAGCACATATGCGACCTTGACTCTATGCGTCATCGTCCTCATTAAGCCAAAGTATCCATTAGACCAAACCCGGACGAGAGCACATATGCGGCCTCGACTCTATGTGTTCTCGTCCTCATGAAGCCAGAGTGTCCATTAGACCAAGGCGGCCGAGATCACACATGCGGCCTCGATGATACGTGACCTCAGTCAGATGGATTCGTATGGATTCGTATCTAGCGTGCTCGTACTTTATAGGACATCTTAAGGAAAATTCTTATGTGGCCACGCCTTGAGATTTTAAATCAACACAGGGTTAACTAGGCAACAAAAATATATAGATCATAGGGAGGGAACGACATCCCGAGATCATGTCAATGAAGCTTCCGGCTGGCCACCACAGATACTGTATATTATCTGCCTTAGTGGAGTGCAGTATCTGACCTATTATAAATATGCCGAGCCATTGTCTCCCTATAGGAATACTAGAACCGCTAATACCGTGATCTAGCATAGTAGCCCTACGGGGAACTGGTACAATTCGTAAAATGCGTGTATAATAATTTATTGGCTCGGTTAGCTCATGTTTGGCAATGACGTAATCTGAGGATACCTATTTTTGTATTATTTCTGAGATAGCCCCAAAGTCCACAATAGTAAGTCATACAAATGATTGGCCGCTATATAACTTTGACTTGGTTGTGATTGTATTAATTCTGTTAGTAGTCTAGGGACATGGACTATTATAGTGTGATGGTTCAACCCTTGTCCTTGTTTGGTTGTAGGATTATGCCATTGTGCTGGGATAGACTGTGGACCAAAATTACGACACAGAACCTATATACCTATTTATTGCTTTGGGTTTTGTTTCTCTATTTCGTGCTTTCTTTGTGGTACTTGCTATTTGGGGTCTAACCCCACTGATTTTGTAAGGCCAGGTTTTGAGCTAGCACCTGAGGATCCAGCATACTTTTCTCCGACTTATGGTGCGTACCAGGAACATGGCCGCCGAGGATAACGAGTGGGTTTCTTTATTTCTCGCTCGTTGTTGTGTATTTTACTCTTTTGGACGTTTAGCCACCGGCACCTGTTGCCCGACATGTCTGGACATTTAGTTTTCTTTTCATGAATGTATATAAATTAGACTGCAGCTGTAATACTGTCATATACTTTTGTTATTCCACAAGCTTCTTATTTTGTACAGCTGGTGTTTATGGTGATAAACGAAAGAAGAAATGTATATAAGACGAGGTTTATACGAAACCCGTTTTCTTTGGTTTACAAACAAGCTTGTACAATATAATCCTATACGAGGATGTGGGAGTATAATTTATTTAATCTGGGTAAATATTGCTATGGGTGTCTGATCTATAGCCGATCACTTTAGCCCTTGGACCGCACGATGGTGAAGAAGTGCCGTAGAAGACGGAGAGCAACTTAGGAGGTTGCTTAGGAGGATGGATGCACGATGCCAAAGTCGTTGATCGCTACTCCTTGCCTGAGCTCCGGATTCTTCTCTCTCTAAGACTCCCTCTCACCGATCTCTTCCGCCTTTCTCAAATTCGACCTTGGATCTGATATTGGTCTCCTGGACCAATTTTCTGACCCTTTTACTCAATTTTTGTCGACCTTGTCCTCTGTTGATAGAGGTCTCTATTTATAGAGTTTTTAGTGACAGTGACCACTCAGTCGGTGTAAAAACCGAGTAGTGGAAAGTACAGCACCCTTTTACACAACGGTTAAAGTAACCAATGCCTGCGTATAGATGATCTTTTGAATGAGCGTGTGACGCGGGTCCAACTAAGGGACAAAACTCGTATAATCGCTACGGAGATCACGGCGTAGAAGCCACGTAGGTAGGTATCCCTCGTGTAGAAGAGGTTGGCGTAGAAGCCAATGTCTGTCACCTTGGCGTAGAAGCCAAGTAGGCATAGAAGCCGAGTAGGCGTAGAAACCTGAAGGCATAGAAGCCGAGTAGGCATAGAAACCTGAAGGCATAGAAGCCGAGTATGCACAGAAGGCCGAATGGGCGTAGAAGCCGAGGTGATGTGGACGTCTTAGCCGGAATTACGGCTCTTGGAGATATAATCAAATCTCTCGCATTAAATGCAGAGATCTGCCGTCATCCTGCACATTAATTGCAGAGGCGTGTCTCGAAGGCCTGCCACCGTTCTGAGCATTAGGTGTAGATACGTGCCTCGAGCCCTGTACGAAGAGCAGCTTTTGACGTGACAGTCCGTTTGTCTTCCGTGAAGCGTAAACTGTTCATGCCTGCCTGTGTTAAACAAGGCAGCGTATCCCCTTGTATGCGTAAAAGAAGCTTACACCGAGGAGACGTCAGTAAACGACGGTTCGGTGATATTTAATTAAATCTCCTACATTAAATGCAGAGATCCGCCATCATCCTGCGCATTAATTGCAAAGGCGTGTCCCGAGTGGTCTGTCATTATTCCAGCCGTCGTCTGGGTAGCCGTGCAGCACTCTTTGTCAGGAGTCAGACGTCAGGTTCACTGCGTGATTTGACAGGTTCATTTCGGGGGATACGAAGCGTTCCTCGTACGCTTTAATATTGCATTGAAAGCGGGTGTGGTTTACGCCATAGAGGCGATGTAGCACCTTCTTTACGCCGAAGTGGCCTGGACGTACTGCATTACGCGGATGGTCCTTTGAGCTTATATTTTCCGCTTTGTTTAGCGAAAGAGCTCTGTTGGACGTTGGGGGCTCAGAGGTCATCAGTTTACGCTGCTCTGCATAAATATGCTGCGTATAGCTATCCAGCATATTTTTTATGCTTCTACAAGACCCCCTTCAAAGCTTTCAAATTCCTCGTAATTTGAAACACTTTGAATGAAGCATGAACCACGTAGAATTCTGAACTATTACTTCTGACAAACAGAATTTCTTTGTTCAGACATCATCTTCAAGAATAATTTCTCGAAAAAAAATTCCTTTGAGCAGGGCAAAAAATGGCTGTCAAACTGATTTGCCATCTTGGTAGATAAAAATATTCGGACTGGAGTCTGGATGAACTTCGAGTCAACCCATGAAGAAGAGTAATTTTTCAATGTTGAACTCTGTATGCTTCGGGTACTTGGGATATCTTGTGGTCAAGAAGGAGTATCTTCTGTGTGAACTCCTGTAATTGACCGCTTTGAGAACCGTTCAGATGTATGCGTACTCTGGCCGGCGTATCTTTCAGATGTGCGGGAAGTCGTGGAGCGTGAAATCATTAGTCTGCAGCCTCTGAGCATAAACTAAACACCACCGAGCGTAAAATCATAGACTTGTAGTTCCTGAGCGTGAAGTCATAGGTTTGTAGCCTCTCGAGCATAAAAGCTACTGAGCACAAAGGCATCTGGGCGTAAAACCCGACTTGTAGCCATCGAACGTAAAGCCGTAGATCTATTGTTGTCGAGCGTAGAAAGCTCCTTAGCGTAGAACTATAGGTTTGTAGCTTCTGAAAAGAAATTTTTTCCGAGCGTGAAGTCGTGGATCTGTTGCTTCTGAGCGTAAACTAAGCGCCACCGAGCGTGAGATCATCGATTTGGTATCTGCTGAGCGTGAAGTCGTAGGTTTGTAGCCTCTCGAGCATAAAAGCTACTGAGCAGAAAGGCATCCGGGCGTAAAACCATAGACTTATAGCTTGCGAGCGTAAAATCGTAGATCTGTAGCTGTCGAGCGTAGAAAGCTCTTTAGCGTAGAAACCATGAACTTGCTTTGCGCGAAAAACTTTTCGAATTCGCTGACTGTCCACCTTCTCTGAATAATAGGCTGACGTAGGACCCAGTCATAATCGAATATTAATTAGGAGATTTGGTTTGGGGTCCGAGGAGTCCATCCGAACTCTTATATATATCCCAAGTTTCCGAGAGGAAAACTTTCCATCCGTCTTCTGCGAAAGAAAGCCTTCGACTGTTCGAGTTCTTCTCCATTTTTTCTCCGAGTCTTCAAAGTTTCCAGTAATGGCTTCGAAGCAAACTACCCCCGCTAAGGGAAAGGAGGTTGATTCTTCTTCTTGTTCTTTGGCTCAAGCGAGGGCGCCTCTGGTTGGACAGGGCGAACCTTATTCTGAGCGGAGCATCCCGCCGACGAGCAGTGCACCCGGCTTAAAAGGTAGAGCTTTCGGGATGAATGGGAAAGACTGAAAATCCTTCGCACACGTTGAACGTGACCGCGCTAGGTCGTCTCCTTTGCTGATAGCCTCTTTGAGGAAGATGATGCACGGAGACGTTTCATCTTTTTACGCCCACATTTCTAATGTGTCAGCGTAAAAACTCCAGATTTTCGTAGTTGAGCGTAAGAGCTTTGACTGCCGAAGATTTGGCGTATACAGTAAAATTTGAGCTTTACGCTTGTGGATGAAAATCCCGACGTAATATCTCGAATTTTGGCAGTCTATTGTAAGGCACAGACTGTATACTGCCGACTTAAATTTTATGCTTCTGGATGAAAATTCCGGCATAAACGATCAAGTTTGTACAGTCTTGGCATAAAGCATAGACTGTTGCCTCTTGGCATATGTTGCAAGACTGTAATGTCCAGTATAGAAACTGACGTATTTTTCTTGCACCTTTGCAGTTAACTTGCATAAGTCTTCGCTAGCCGAGGTGATGGGTTCTGCCGTCGGGATGCTGTACTTCAACTATCTGGAGGATCTGTCACACATGATATTTCCTATCTTCGGGCCCCAGTATCCCGAAGGAAGGAAAATTCTGATATCGGCTCAGGGTGAGCGAACGCTGCTGAATTTGATCAACGGGGAGCCCCTGACGTACGTAGACGGGGAACAGTATATAAAGTCGACTTTCCTCTTCGGGGACATGATTGATAAGCAGTCCCAAACGAAACCCAAGAAAGAACTCTGGGTTTTTCCTGCCGGGGGCTTGGTCTTGAATCTGTCCAAGATGCCAAGAGATTATCCCATCTCGGCATTCTTCCATGCTACACATCCCAGGAGGATGTCGTGGACGCTGACTCCCGATCTTCACGGCAAGCCGGGGAAGATCTTCTATCAGAAAGGATCTGGCCTATTTGTCAGCCGTCCTTCCGGCTCTGTGACGTTGTTCAGGGGATTGTACCCGGGCAGTGTTTCGAGTGAAGACAGCTTGGTGCTTCAGCCGGTGCAATTGCCGACCTTCTGCAATGATTTTATGGGGCACGGAGGAGTATACCCCAAGGTGAATCCTCGGTGCAATGGGTGGATGACCCCAACAAATCTTCGGGGTGGGCTCGTTTAGTTGATTGGGCCCTGAAGCATTTTCAGATCGAGTTGGAGAATATCGGTCTGTTTGCGGCTGTGAGTGCCACTAGCGTTGGGTTACCTTCTAACCCTAACCTATTTCTGGCACTGATGGAGCGATATATTTCGCTCACCGGGACTTTCGCCACTCCACTGGGGGAGCTGGGATTAGCCCTCCATGAGATGGCAGAGATCTCCAGACTGTCGATGGGGGATACTTCGTATGAAGAGTATGTTCCCACGAACCGAGAGCTGGGGGATTCAGATCCTCGGTTAGTGGAAGTGTACCAGGAGCTGATGTGCCACTACCTTGCTTGCACCGCCTTCTACGATGAGCCTTCAGATTTGGCTCACACTAGCAAATGGACGTCCTACCTTTTTTTTTCACCAGGCGAGGACTGCTCAGCCGGAGAAAGTTTTGGAGGGCAAGGATCAGCCTGTGAATTGTCTGAGCGTGCTTACTGCTCAGGTAGTCGACGATCTCATGGAAGACGCTGGGGCTCCAGATTAGATCCTCGGCGAAGGGATAGGAAGATATCCTGCAGGTACTAAGGCCTACAGTTATCTTAGGCATTGTCGCAGGCCTCTGTCCAAGGAAGCTCAACTGGCTGGCTTCCTCTCTATATGGCTGCGCCGACTGGTGGTACCTGGCGTCGCATCTGCGGATCGTATTCACCACAACACCTTGTGGCCTGCAGTACGTCTGGTTTTTGGGGCGAGACTGGGCTTGCTCCCTGCCATGGTGTGCCGCATACAAGCTGGCCTGAGGGCGATGACTGAGGCGTTGCTCGCCGATGAAGCTCGGCGTGAAAGCTTTCCCCGGGTGGAATTACCATACCTGTACTTGATGGGATGGTTAATTCTCCATAACCCCCGGGTGATGTCTTCAGGTTCCGGTAGTAGCTTGGGGGGTAGTTTCCTGTTGAATTACAGGAAATCCTCCTGGAATGTATTCACAGTTTTAGACTGTCGGCGGGTGCTGAATTGCGGCCATAGCTGGAAGCTCTTATGCATTGTCCCCTCTGTACATCGCAATCAATCGGGAATTAGTTTTGAGGATTCAGGTAGAGAGAAGACCATTCTCTCTCCTGAGGCTTTTAATTGGTTGGTCTGTATTAGACCTTCCCACTTGCTGTACAGAAGTGAAGACCAGTGCTTCTTCGAACCCTACCTGCCTAGTCAGTTTGCTAGGCAGTTTGGGTATGATCAGTTGCACATGGGCAACGACGTCACCAGCTTCAGGTCCAGAGGTGGACTCATCGATGGAGCGAGGGGATGGCAATATTTCATCATGGGCTGCACTGGGGCAATTTTCACTGTGCCCGTCACCACACTCTCCACAGAGTTGTGCATCCTCCACTCGTATGCCCAGTTTTATGTGGCCACCAATACCTTCCATCGTGATTTTGATATGCGTGGAAGTTTCAGGGTGCCCTCTTCCAAGCCTGGTGGAAGAGTTGAAGTCCCCTCGGTTTCTTCTGACGAGGGTGAGGAATCCGTTACTCCGGACGAGCCTCTCGTATCGGTACCGAGGGGTGAAGTACCTCCGCCTGCAGGGGTTTTGGTAATCCCTGGGAAGCGAAGGACTCCTGCTCCGAAGGAGACCTCCCCTCGTAAGAGGAAGAAGAAGACGGTCGTCCTCTCCGAATTCCTGGTATTGAGGCTCCTGGAAGTGAGCCTGCTTCTCCCCATGTTGGGGATGATTCTTTGATTGGAGGTTCCTCGCCTTTTAGAGAGGGCCCTTCTATAGTTTCGGCCGGCGGTGCCGGAGAATCTCAGCTGGAGGCTGCTGTCGCTGCTACTGCTTCCGGTAGTGGAATGAAGTCGCCTCCGGGGCTGAGTATAATAGGATTCCGTATACCTCTAGCCGGATCGGCATTGGGAGGGACTCCTGCCGCGCTTGTGAGCGCACCTAGCGAGATTCCAGCTGATGAGTCTCGGTTGGAATTTGAGGAGGACTTGGAAGACTACTTGCCAGTGTCAGTTCGCAGACCCCTTTTTCCAGGTATGACAGCTTGCCTAGCATCATTAAGAAATGATTTAGCTGTACAGGCTGCAGATGCGATATATATGCCGTCGGCCATGGGTAAATATCGTCTTTTATGCCTTTTCTCTAGGAAAATTAATATTATGTTGATATTAACTTCCTTTTGTCTTCTTTTCAGGGAAAGACCTCTTCGGAGAGGGTGATGTAGAAGCGCACTTTGGCTCTGTGTCAGGTCCTAGTGGTGACACGGAGGTACCTGATTTTGAAGAGGAGACATCTTCGGGTGCTGGCTCGCCTGTCGAGGAAACTCTTGAGGTATCCCGAGTGGAGGACCAGCCTGTCATTGTGACAGCGCCCCTTTTGAGCACGCCGGTCACTTCGTTCAGTGTTGGCGATTCTTCTTTCGTCGCACCTCCTGTTGAGGCGACGGCCGTGGCAACATCGTCTGTGGTTGTTCCTGGAGGAAAAGTCGCCACCATTGCGGACACTCCCCGCGTTCATACAGACCTAGTTGCGTTGACCGAGCAGTACATCGGCATCTTCTACACCACTCTGAGAACGCTAATGTCAATGGTGTTGGCAAAGAAGCTGGACTTTGCGCAGCTGAAGAGGTCCTCTTGGTTCTCGATAGAGGCGATCAGGGAATTCGATGATACCGGGGTAGCTGACGCACTAGAGATGATGGTTAATGGTTTGGAGCAATCCATTAACGAATACCTGCAGCTAGCTCGAGGCAATATTGAAGCTCTGGTCCAGGCCAGATATGACTCCTTGACTGCGCATCTTGTTGAACAGATGGAGCCTCTGAATAAGTCTATCGTGGCTCAGCAGCAGGAGATGGATGATGAGCATGTCCAGTTGGGGTATATCGTCCCCGAGTTGACCCAGTATGAAGCCGAGTATGAGGAAGAGGCAGCGAGGGTCCGTATTTTGAAGGATGAGCTTACTCGAGCAGAGGCAAAGGCTCTCTCTTTGTTGGCGGCCCGAGACGTGCTGAAGGAACGACGGGCGGCTGTTCAGCTGAACCTGACGCGTGTGGGCGTCATCCATGCCGATTTTGTGTAGGCTCGGTCTGAGTTAGTTGCTCTGAACGATGTTGCAACCAGGTTGGCGCGGGCTCGTGCCGATGTTTTGAACTCTCAGGATGAGAGGATGGCTGTACTGGTGCAGCAGCTTCGCGATTTGACCGCTCCCCCTAAGTGATGTACTTTTGCTTTTGCTTTTTCGAATGTACTTTTGCTCTCTTTTGGGAATAATAAAGAGGCTTTTCATTTGACTTTGTGGACCCATCATTTTGGAATATAAATGACATGTTTGGTTTTGAAAGTGATATCAGAGGTAATATGGACGTGATATACTCTCGGTAAACTTTTAGCAGGACATATCTATGATAGGATATGCTTGGACTTAAAGTTTGTTTTGGAAAGTAGTTTGTCAAAATGAGATCGCCTTTATTCCACTTGAGCAGAGGAGTTTAAGCATAGTACCTTTTCAGGAATTTGCCGTTGATAGGAGCCATTAGCAGGTCTCCATTAGGCTGGGCTAACCTGTAAGCACCGTTTGAGAACGTTGTCTCGATCACGTAAGGGCCTTCCCATTTGGGCTGGAATTTGCCTTTACTCCTGTGAGTAAGAATCATCGGCCTTCTTACGGCTTGGACTAGCTCGCCGACTTTGAACACTCTTTTCTTTACTTTTTGATTAAAAGCTCTGGAAATGCGTGCTTGGTAGAGCGCGATGCGCTGTTGAGATTGGAGGCGTTCCTCGTCTAATCCTTCTAGCTCTTGAAGCCTTAACAGGTCGTTCTTTTCTTGAGTCAACTCATTAGTCACGGCTATCCTGAGTGACGAAATTTGAATTTCGATGGGAAGAACTGCTTCACTCCCGTAGACCAATGAGAATAGCGTGCAACCTGTCGGTGCTCGTACCGTCGTGCGGTATGCCCAGAGACATTCTCCCAGATTCTTATTCCAATCTCTCTTGTTCGAGGAGACAAACTTCTTTAAGAGTTTGATAATGGTTTTGTTGAAGGCTTCCGCCAACCCATTAGCAGCTGGATAATATGCCGTGAAGGCCACATTTTGTATTCGATTTTTATCGCAAAATCGATGAAATGCATGGCTGATGAACTGAGGCCCATTATCGTGGATTATCCTTCGGGGAATCCCAAAGCGATAAATGACGTGATGCTTGATGAAGCTGATCACATTAGCTGTCTTTACCTCAGCCAGAGGGATCGCCTCTGCCCATTTGGAGAAGTAATCCGTGATGGCCAGTATGAACTGGTGTCCCCTGGAAGAAGACGGGTGAATAGGACCAATGATATCCATACCCCATGCTTCGAAAGGCCAGGATACAACCGTAGGATGTAGATGTTTGGACGGTTGATGTATGAAGTCCGCATGAACCTGACAGGCTCTGCACTGTCTGGCATACTTGATTGCGTTCGCGATCATAGTGGGCCAGTAATAGCCCATTCTCCTGATACGATCCTGCAGCTTAGTACCGGGTTGATGCGCTCCGCATACGCCGTCGTGAGCTTCACGGATAATTCGCTGTGCTTCAACACCAGAGAGACATCGTAATAATAGTCCGTCATAAGACCGACGATATAGGCATTGTGACGATGCGTCGAAGTAGAAGCGTAATGATCGTCTTTTGACAGATACTGCTTCTTTAGGGTCCTCCGACAAGATACCGTATGCCACGAAATCTATAAAGGGACTTCTCCAGTCTCTCGTAGGAGGATCAACGTTCATAGCGTGGCTGCGTTCGATGTGGAATTTGTTCTTCATACAAAATAAATCTCTGTTAAGAAGGATTACCGAATTTTGCCTTCTTATAGGAGTAGCTAAATCTGCAGCTAGACTGGCTAAGGCATCAGCTTCCAGATTCTGAGATCGAGGTACATGCTCAAGGAAGAATCCTTTGAACGTTATGGCTATCTCGACCATTGCTTGGTGATAGGGGACGAGGTCTGGATTTTGGACTTCATATATTCCTCTGACTTGATTGACGATCAGCAGAGAATCACCGAAGGCTTCCAGAGATTCGACCCCCAGCTCTTTGGCGATTTGGAGCCCGATTAGTAGAGCGTTGTATTCTGCCACATTGTTGGAACAGGGCTCGTTAAGAGAGTACGCTCGATAGATGACGAGCTTATCAGGAGTAATCAGGACGATTCCTACTCCTGAAATCACGTTTCCCCTGGGACCAGCCCTGGAAGCGCCATCGATGAATAGTTGCCATGCGTCCCTTTCCATTGCGGAATTATATTCCGCGACTTCGTCGGGAATGTCCTCGTATAGTTTGGAGGCCTCCGGTTCAGAGTGATCACTAGAGGATCACCCTGACCTGGTCTTGTTCAGGTGGATAGCCATAGGTTTCGTGGCTTTTGGACGGATAGTCCGTCCTTTCACCTTTATTGACAGGGGTTGCTTGGCAGAAGGTTCTTCAGGCTCCCGGTGGAATTCCTTCTCTGCTTGGGCTGACATCTCTTTCGTGTAGTCTTGAGAGTATAACACGGCGTCGGAGTAGTAGGATTCTACTCCTTTAAACGGGTTTAGGTCAGCAACCTCCATTTGTACTGTCCCTTGGGCGTCTACATATTTAAAGCATTAATGTAGAGTCGAAGGAATGATGTTGTGGTCGTGGATCCATGGTCTTTCCAGCAGGATATTGTAGGACACCTCTGAATCGATGACGTAGCATGTAGCCACCGATCTGAGGTTGCCAATCTGGATCCTCAGGCAAATTTTCCCCAACGGCTTACTTCTTCCGGCGTTGAAACCCACGATAGTAGTGGTGGTATAAGCCAGTTCGCTGGTAGGAATCCTCAGCGGTCTGAGCAGACTATGAGGAATGATGCTGATTGAGGATCCCGGATCTATGTGAATCCGGTTGACCTCCATGGAACCGACATACCCGGTGTGGTAGAGGGGTCTGTCATGCCTGTTATGTTTTAACAACATGTCGTCTTGAGTGAAAGTGATGTTTGGGACCACCTCCATCACACTGTGGCATCGAGGACACGCCATGGGTTCTTCGTCGAGGGACTTGAGTTGGGTCAAGTATGTATCCGCCTGCATTAGTGCTTCACTCAGGATTAGACGAGTGTCTTGGGAGAGCCTGAGTAGCTCGAAGATGGACAACCTGGCCAGTGTATTAGCCAGTTGGGCCAGGATGTCAAAGTTGTACGGCTTCTCTAAACCTTTGTTTTGAATATTTTTTACAGGTTTATCGAAGCGCACTTCTTTTTGCTTTTCCTTGTCCGCCGAAGTTGGTCTCGAAGGACTGGCCTCTGGTACGGCAGACTCTGGTTCTGAAGGCTTGGTAGCTGAAGCGTCTGTAGGTGCATCTTCCTGACTTGCTCCGTAGTCCTTGAGGTAAGCCTTCCCTGAACGGGTTGCCATGGCAAAAACCTTGTCTTCGTCTGATGTCGAAGAAGTTGCAACCATATGGCATGGCTTGCATTTGGAGTTCTTTCTGGACTTAGCCTTAGTAGCATTAGTCTCTTTTTCGAGCTCCGACACCAAGTCTGGGTGAACCCACATAATCTCGCCTCGCTGGGTAGTTAGGGGTAATAAGTCGTGATTTTGACCCCTAGCCGGAGGAAGATTAACGATGTTCATCGTCGTCCGGGAAATAGGTGTAACACCGTCCGGTACTTCTTGGGGAAGCAGATTGCCAAATTACAGAGAGATCATGTTGGCCGTGACCGTCTTCTGCTATTGCGCAGAGTGATGGCCTTAGCATCAATCAGCTCTTGGATCTTCCTTTTCAGTATGTAACATGCCTTTGTTGGGTGGTGTATGTATCTGTGGAAGATGCAGTACTTGGGGTTGTTGGCACTATCGACTTCACTGGACCGCCTTTCCTCCGGAAGGGTGATCTTGCCACTTTTGACGAGACACTCGAATATACTCGGAATATCGTCGTCGTCGAAAGAGTATACCTCGACGGGCCTGGAAGTCCCAGATTTCGTCTGCGTGGTTGCCGCAGTCTTCTGTCTGGACGTATTGATCACCAGAGCTTCTTTTCCTTTGGAACTGCAAGGATGGTCGCTGTTGGGGGATGACCTTTTGCCTCTGTCGGAGGTAGAGATCATGATGCCATTGTCGCGCGCCTTGTGACTATTATCCTCGGCGGCTACCGCTGAGATGATGAACGAGGGCCAATCATGGAACTGATATGGTCCTGTGAATACCGAGATCACGAAAAGAAGGTTCTTCCTGCAAATGTCCACCAATGCTGAGTCCGGAACTCCTGGAGGCATCTGTAAAGTGGCTTAACGAAAATGTTCGATGAAGGTGCGAACGTCCTCTTTTTCCCTTTGCTTGACTTCGATGAGAGAGGACATAGACATGTCCATTCCTCCCTCGTAGTATCATATGAAGAATAAAGCTTTGAAGTCTTCGAAGGATGCAATGCAGTTGTCCGCCAGGCTGCGGTACCACTGGTAAGCGACTCCTGAGAGACAGCCTTTGAACACCCGAGTGAGAAGGGCGTCATTCCCTTGTAGCAACACCGTCATCATACTGAAATAGTTCATGTACTGACTTGGTGATGTTTTTCCCTCGAACAGAGCCATAGTCTGAGGTTTGTACCTCGGAGGAAAAGGGACCTCTTCCCAGATAGCTGGGTAAGGCTGGTTGATTCCCAATTTCTTGAGCTGATCTTTGTGCTTCAAGGCATCAAATTAGGCTTTCAACTCCCGTACTGCTTGCATTGGATTTTCAGTTGGTAGCGAGACCACAGAATGGTGCGGAGTCGGTTGTATCGCGACTCCCGCAGGAGGTAATACGTTCTCCGAGTGAGAAAGTGGAGGACCAGCTGACTCTTGATCTAGAGCAGGCTCTTGGACCGTGTTGGATGGTGGCAAGTCCACCCCCACACGTATCTGAGTTGGCGGGACCGACGTTTGAGCCATAGCAGCCGCATGTTGAGTTAGCATCATTTGGTGCATGTTCTCCATCATGGATTGCATTTGTTTCAGAGATGTCTCTAGTGTAGTAATGCGTTGCTCAGCGTTCCCTGTCGGCGTGGCTTCCTCGTGTTCATCTTCAATGGCATAAACTCCCATCTCCCTGGGCATCATTGAAGGATGAGTATAGGTCACTGCAGAAGTTGACTCTATACTCTCAGTATCTGATTCGGGAGACTGACGACCCCCAGCATCAGAATCAGAGAAGTACGAAGTCCGTTGTCGTGACCTCGAACGAGTGTTCTGGAATACCCCAGCTTCGGTGTCCCTGAGGAGCATGTTGAATCTCCTTCGGCTCAGAGTTCTAGAGGACGGACATCTTGAGCCTAAGCTTCCTTCAGGTATATGTGATGCCAGGTTCACAGATGCATGCTTGGGCTCTTCTTCTAGGAAAGATGGAGAGTAGCTCAGCCGGTCAAAAACTGGCCGTTTTGCTTTAGAACAACAACAATTAATTACAATCCTGTGACTATTACAACAGTGCTCATTAGGCGGCATAATAGCCATGCTGGAAGATCCCCTCTCCTTGCGTTTCTGGATTAGATATTTACGCAGGTCAGGAGTCTGGGTGGCAGATAATCCCCGAGGAGGGTGTCTTTCCGTCGATCGAGCCTTCTGTACACTGAGGGATTCCACCTGGCGTAGTTCGAAGTTCTGCTCCGGTTGGCGTAGAGCCGAGGAGGCCCTCAGTCGGCCATCAGTTCCTCGCGTAATCCGGAGGGCGGGCAGCTTCTTCCCTTGCTGGCGTAGAGGCCGAGAAGCTGAGGAGTCCGCTACTTGCTTTCCCTTGCGTAGTTTGCAGGGATCATCTGCTCTTCCGCATAAGGCAGATGTAGTCTTACGCGCAGGGCGTGAAGTGGACTTCCGGGCTAGCCCAGAGGCATTGCCAGAAGTTTTGTCTATTTCGCCAGAGACGGGAGACTGAATTTCACGCGCAGGGCGCGGGGTGGACTTCTGGGTTGGCACTAAGGCATTGCCAGAAGTTTTGTCTATTCCGCCAGAGACGGGAGACTGAATGTCATGCACAGAGCGCGGAGTATACTTCTGGGTTAGCGCTGAGGCATTGTCAGAAGTTTTGTCGGCCCTATCAGAGACAGGCGACTGAATTTTACGCGCAAGGCACGGAGGGAGCAATGCTACAACCTCATTGGTCGAAGAGATCGGAGAGTCGTCAGGAATGGTAGTGGATGTCTTGGGCATCCAGACCTTGTGTGGCTTCCTATTGTCTTGTACAGAAAGAGAGTGGGAGCTACCCCTGGTTCGGAGCATGTCTTCGTAGGCAGACTGGTCAAACTGGACGACCAGTGTCTTCTTCACGGATCCCACGGATACCGCATCGTGTTGAGCCATCGCTTCCTTATCAGAAGAGAAAGATGTCCCCAGCAGAGTCGTCATCTTGTTTATGGTGATAAACGAAAGAAGAAATGTATATAAGACGAGGTTTATACGAAACCCGTTTTCTTTGGTTTACAAACAAGCTTGTACAATATAATCCTATACTTGGATGTGGGAGTACAATTTATTTAATCTGGGTAAATATTGCTATAGGTGTCTGATCTGTAGCCGATCACTTTAGCCCTTGGACCACACGATGGTAAAGAAGTGCCGTAGAAGACGGAGAGCAACTTCGGAGGTTGCTTAGGAGGATGGATGCACGATGCCAAAGTCGTTGATCGCTATCCTTGCCTGAGCTCCGGATTCTTCTCTCTCCAAGACTCCCTCTCACCGATCTCTTTCGCCTTTCTCAAATTCGACCTTGGATCTGATATTGGTCTCCTAGACCAATTTTCTGACCCTTTTACTCAATTTTTGTCGACCTTGTCCTCTGTTGATAGAGGTCTCTATTTATAGAGTTTTTAGTGACAGTGACCACTCAGTCGGTGTAAAAACCGAATAGTGGAAAGTACAACACCCTTTTACACAACGGTTAAAGTAACCAATGCCTGCGTATAGATGATCTTTTGAATGAGCGTGTGACGCGGGTCCAACTAAGGGACAAAATGCGTATAATCGCTACGGAGATCACGGAGTAGAAGCCACGTAGGTAGGTATCCCTCGTGTAGAAGAGGTCGGCGTAGAAGCCAATGTCTGTCACCATGGCATAGAAGCCAAGTAGGCATAGAAGCCGAGTAGGCGTAGAAACCTGAAGGCATAGAAGCCGAGTAGGCACAGAAGGCCGAATGGGCGTAGAAGCCGAGGTAATGTGGACGTCTTAGCCGGAATTACGGCTCTTGGAGATATAATCAAATCTCTCGCATTAAATGCAGAGATCTTCCATCATCCTGCGCATTAATTGCAGAGGCGTGTCTCAAAGGCCTGCCACCGTTCTGAGCATTAGGTGCAGAGACGTGCCTCGAGCCCTGTACGAAGAGCAGCTTTTGACGTGGCAGTCCGTTTGTCTTCCGCGAAGCGTAAACTGTTTATGCCTGCCTGTGTAAATACGTGGCAGCGTATCCCCTTTTATGCGTAAAAGAAGCTTACGCCGAGGAGACGTCAGTAAACGACGGTTCGGTGACATTTAATCAAATCTCCTGCATTAAATACAGAGATCCGCCATCATCCTGCACATTAATTGCAGAGGCGTGTCCCGAGTGGTCTGTCATTATTCCAGCCGTCGTCTGGGTAGCCGTGCAGCACTCTTTGTCAGGAGTCAGACGTCAGGTTCACTGCGTGATTTGACAGGTTCATTTCGGGGGATACGAAGCGTTCCTCGTACTCTTTAATGTTGCATTGAAAGCGGGTGTGGTTTACGCCATAGAGGCGATGTAGCACCTTCTTTACGCCGAAGCGGCCTGGACGTACTGCATTACGCGGATGGTCCTTTGAGCTTATATTTTTCGCTGTGTTTAGCGAAAGAGCTCTGTTGGACGTTGGGGGCTCTGGGGTCATCAGTTTACGCTGCTCTGCATAAATATGCTGCGTATAGCTATCCAGCGTATTTTTCATGCTTCTACAGGTGGTCTCCAAAATATTTTGATAGAGCGTTGGGGACGTCTTATTGCTTTATCATATATGCTCTATGCTTACTATTTCTTGTTTGATTGATTGAGACATAGATGTTCGTGTGACCCTAAGTGACCTGATTGTAGCATGCACCCCCTTGTCTAGTTACAGCCGTGATCGTCGTACGACGTATAATAGCTTGTACAGGGTAGCTGACCATGTCCGTCTCCGTATTCTGGTACTTGGACATGACAAACTGAATGTTGGATCACATACCGGATAATTAGTTAAAAGAAGGGTATTGCCTAAAACCAAACCCAATTAGAATTGAGATGCCTAATTTTTGTTTCAAACTCTATGTGAAAGTTTCTAAGGGATGTTTGACAATTGTTGAGGTAGCGGTTATGAGCTATTTTTAAAGTATCAATTATGAACGGTTATGAATGGTCCGATTTTTGAATATTATAAGTAGCAAATTTTAAATCAATCTAACACACGATGGGTAATTCATTAACGAACGGTTATTTAATTATTTTAAAATAATAAAATTACTTATATGCAGATATATAAACAAAAGTTCTTCCAAATAAAGATTATATTATTGCCCTCCTAAATAATATCTTATACATCCATAAAATTTGTAAGCATTAAAATGGTTTGACATTTAGTAAATCATACATGTTGAGAGCAAAGCATTCATTAACATATCAAACGGATCACAAATTTTTACGGCAATCATTCACTACCACATCAAATGAACCACAAAATTTAAAAAACTCACATTTTGGAGTAAGTACTAGTCAAATGGGACCTCAAGATAAAAGAAAAAATAAATATGATAGGATATTAGTAATTATAGTTATCATTTTTGTAAGGATATAAATAAAAAAATAGAAACCTTCAAAATATTTCTATTTTGTATGTTTATAAAGATATCTAAAATTAGACTGCAATGGATTTGGAGATTTTTTAGCTGACCAAAATCAATGTCTAAAAAATTATCAATTTTTTTTTTTTAACACTTTAGCATAATAATCCTTCAAAATTGATGAAAATATCATTGCCAAACAGTCCCCTTAGGGTGAAAATTAAAATCAAAGACCAAAATGTAGGTTTGAGTTTAGTTTTTCTTCGGAAAGTGTCGGGTAATCGGACTCTTTTGCGACCCAAGAGGAAGGTAGGAAAGCTACAAATGGTTGGTTTCTATCATTTGGTGTTTGAATGGAAAAGGTTAGTGTTATTCAACACTAGTTAGGTACTGAACTGTTAAGTGGGATCTTCAAAATAATTGGAGAAGCTACTTCTTAAGTTCCAAAATTAATGATGGTAAGTAAACTAAATTCAGGTCCACATGAGTGTGGTGGAACCAATGCGATCAGTATAGTTCCATGTACTGTTTGACCCTGACTAGTATGCAAAAGGTGTTGGGAGTCAGTCATGTCCTTCCCAATTTGTCCCCAGAATGTGAATAGTTAGCCATATGTGGTTACTGGTTATCAAGATCTAGAGCCAGTGTGTTGCAGTGAGTCATACGAAGAACACAGGTCCTACCATGGCATTTATGGCTGTTATTCTTTGTCTCTTTATTTTTCCTATTAGCCTTCAAATACAGGTATTCCTATTCCATCGTCTGTTATCTGATTTTATTCCTCTACGTGTCGAATTCCTAAGCAAGACGAGTTCGAAGGAGCACGTACAAAACCGAAGCATGGCGAGGTCATAGCTATAGGAATGAGTATCTGGTTTATTCGGTTTCAACCGATCTGAAATAGTCAAAAACGAATAATATAAAATTCTAAAAATCCAAAAACCTAAACCGAAACGAAATTAGCCAAAACCGAATAACGATTCAATTTATTCGATTGGATTATTTCTATTGTTTAAACTTGAGTTTCGCTGACTTCATAGAGAGAATTATAGGCTTTGCGGCCCTACTTAGTTGACTGACAATGACAAAGGTGACCAGACATCGTCTTTTGAATTGAATCTTTACTGTTGATATCAAAAGACTCAAAAGTGCAGAAGTGTGGTGGTCGAGCTAAGAGACACCGCTTATACGGAATAGACGTCCGACTGATTGATTCACACCCCCTTCCCCTGTTGGATGAAGCTCTCGATCGCTCTCTCTTCTTAGGAAGTTGAAGAAAGACGTGCGCTTAAGCGAATGCTGCTGGTTATGGGGTAGGGTACGGTACTAAAGATCCTCGGACTTCCAGACGATTTTTCTTTTGGCTTTCTGTCACTCCCCTTTTCCGATATACGTATTTGGAACGTATTTTTATTTTATTTTAGCATGGTTGTATGTACATGGAGACTAGATCCATTTTTTGGTTTAACCTTACTCATGGTTTATTTTGTAGGTTGGTTCAAGTCATGAGAATCCTTGGTTCAACTCTCAACCCTAACATATATAACCCAACATTTTCTCTCTCTCTCAACTTTTTCATTTCTTACCCTCCCTTTAGTTTTCTCTCCCAATTTCCATAGGCAAGTACACCTTGCATGAGAAATGGAAAAATCTCCATATTACTGTGAAAAATTATGTTTGTTATGTGTTTCTTAGCACTTTTAGAACTTGGAGTTTTCTGTTTTGATGGATGGATTAGTGTAGATCTACATTTCTAACTTGAGATTTTTATGAGTTTCATGATTTTTTTTTGGTTTTAATCTATTAAACATGTATTTTAGAAAACCAATTTTTGCTACATGATAGAGCTTTCAATTTAGACCATTTTGGCTTTTGGTTCACCCGATTTGGACTTAAAATGAGGATTTTATAGACAAAACAAGATTTCAGTTTTTGGAGCTTTCGTCATGGCCGAACCTGCTATTTGGAGAAGACGGTGTCTTCATGCGGCCAGCGAGTTATGCGGCTGAGAGTGCTATACGGTTTAAGAGGGTTATGCGGCCTGAACTCTTATCGCATACTAACAACATGTGTCCATCTTGTTGGATACATAACTACTTATTTACACAAGTGTCCTTGAATATCTTATTTTTTCACTCGCTGAACGAATAAGAAATTCGCTAAGTCCAAAAGACTCCATGCAACATCGACTTCATGCGGCACCGATACTTATGCAGCATTGGAGAATATGCGGCCACCATTTCCTTGGACGCATGACTCTGAAACCGTGGCACATATTTATATGATTTTATCTTTTCTTCCTGACATACATATATAAGTCAGCCAAAGCTTCTGTAGATTGACCAACTCTAAAAGGTAAGAAATGGGCTGACTTTGTGAGTCGGTCCACTATTACCCATACCGCATGTCTTCCACTGGGACTTCTGGGAAAACCCGTGACAAAGTTCATAGTGATGTGTTCCCACTTCCACTCTGGAATCGGGAGTGGTTGCAATAATCCTGCTGTTCTCTAGTGCTCTGCATTTACTTGCTGACATATTAAACATTTAGCTACAAAGCCAGCTATCTCTCTTTTTATTCCATGCCACCAAAAGTGCTATCGTAAATCACGATACATTTAGTCCTGTCTGCTCTCCGGCCTCTGTCCTTTTCTGTAATCTTCTGAATCTGGCATCGGTAGGCAATGCTGCCTTGATTCTCTCTACTAGTGATGATTGTACTTGTAAGGTGGCTAGTGTCCCATTTGCTCCAGGAAATATTACTTCAACGCCAAGACTTTGCAAGTCTTTCAATAATTCTTTCTGTGTTGTTAAGAAGTAAGCTACTGGTTTCCGGCTTAATGCGTCTGCTACAACGTTAGCCTTGCCTGGGTGATAATGTAGCTCTATCTCGAAATCTTTCATCAACTCGAGCCATCGACGTTGCCTCACTCCTTCTGTGTGAAGATATACTTGAGACTTTTGTGGTCTGTATATATTTCCACTCGTTCCCCATATAAGTAATGTCTCCATAACTTTAGAGCAAATACAACGGCTGCAAGTTCCAAGTCATGAGTTGGATAATTCTTCTCATGTACTCGTAATTGCCTAGATGCATATGCAATCACCTTGCCATGCTACATCAATACGCATCCCAAGCCTTTTCCTGATACGTCACTGTAGATCACATAGCCTCCGGATCCTGATCGAATAGTTAGCACTGGTGCTGAAGTCAGTCGTTTCTTCAACTCCTCGAAAGTGTCTTGACACTCGTTGGTCCATATGAACTTTTGATCTTTGCAAGTCAACCGAGTCATAGGTGTTGCTATTCTTGAGAAATTCTCCATGAACCGTCGGTAATATCCTGTAAGTCCAAGAAAACTTCTCACCTCCGCTGCTGATTTAGGAACAAGCCATGTCTCAACTGTCGAGATCTTTTCTGGATCAACAGAAATACCATCTCCTGTAACGACATGCCCAAGAAATAAAACATTGTCCAAGAAGAACTCACATTTTCTGAGTTTTGCATATAACTGCTCTCTCCTCAAGGTCTCTAGAATAATTTGTAAGTATTTCTCGTGCTCCTCGTGGCTCTTTGAATAGACAAGTATATCATCTATGAAGATGACCACGAACTGGTCCAAATACTGATGGAAGACTCGATTCATTAAGTCCATAAAGATAGCTGGAGCATTGGTCAATCCAAATGGCATGACCAGAAACTCGTAGTGCCCATATCTTGTTCGGAATACGGTCTTCGGGATGTCCTCCTTCCGTACTTTCACCTGGTGATATCCCGATCTCTAATCTATCTTTGAGAACATCTTGGCTCCACTAAGCTGGTCAAATAGGTCATCAATGCGTGGTAGTGGATATTTATTATTTACTATCACTGCATTCAAGGCTCTATAGTCAATGCACATATGCACTGACCCATCCTTCTTTGGTACAAACAACACTGGTGCTCCCCAGGGTGACGCACTTGGTCAGTTGAAACCTTTCTCTTCTAGTTCTTTCAACTGTGTCTTTAGTTCATCCATCTCCTTCTTTGCCAGTCTATAAATATGAGATGCTATGGGTGCTGCTCCTGGTGTTAATTCAATCGAAAACTCTACGTCTCTATCTGGGGGTAGTCTTGGTAATTCTTCTGGAAAGACGTCTGGGAATTCTAAAATAATAGGATGCTAGACAACATCGTCCATCGCGAGCTGCATACCATCAAGGATTTCTGTGGATCCTCGTGCAAACTCCAGTTCAGGTTGACCTGGTACTTTAAAAAGAATGCTTCCTCCAAAATAATCGAAGAAAGCGTGGTAATTGCTTAGCCATTCCATTCCAAGCACAATATCAAAAGTTGGCATGGGAAGGACTAAGAGTCGGGCATTCATTTCTCTACCACGTATCACTATAGGACACGATCTACAAATTCTACTAACAGGTACAATTCCTCCTCCGGTAAGAATTCTAATACAACTAGGTAAGGGTGTAGAGGTAATGCTGTATTTGGCAATAAAACTAGATGATATGAATGAGTGGGTGGCTCCCGTATCAAACAATGTCACAACAGGAAAAGTAAAAGCAAGAGTGATACCTGCTATGACATTAATCTCCTGATTCATGTCATCCACTTCCATTACAAAAGCTTGTCCGTTCCTCTGTGGTTGTCCCTGTCTATCCCTCGTGAATTGATCCTCTTGTGCAGGTAGCGGTGGTCCTCGCTGAAATTCTCCTGCTGCTGGAGGTCGAGGTGCTCCTGGTCTCTTCATTTGCTGAGCTGGCTTGGGTGTTGGAAGTGCTAGCCTCTGTACTGGCGATGGAAGTGTCGATGCTTGTTGTATAGGACAGTCTTTCAATAAATGCTGTCCGGAACCATATCTCATACATTATCCCAAACGGACCCGACAGTCCCTTGAGATATGCCCGCGTCTCCCACAATAATTGCATTAGGGTTTATCTGGGATCTGGTACGGTCCTGCTCTGTGTTGGTACTGCTGTTGCTGAGCTAAAGGACGTCTAATAGGTCCTCCTTGTTGTGTCCTTGCCGATCCTATTTTTGTCCTCAGCTGGCCTCTTTTTCCTCGGCTGATAGTTTCTTGCAATCTGGCTTCTGTCAGTAACTCGACATAAGAGATTTGGGACTGGAAGCTAGTATAATATTGGAGCTCCTGAGTTAGTCCACGATGAAACCTCTTAGCCTTGGCCAAGTCATCTGGTATCAAGGCAACGCCATATTTACTAAGGCGACTAAACTCAGCATCATACTCGTCCACTGTTCGATTTTCCTACTCCAGGTGGAGAAACTGATCGTATAATGCATCTTTGACGGTGTCCGGGAAGTACTTCCTTTCAAAGCACTCCAGAAATTGTTCCCATGTCTGGTATGTACCCAGCTAGTGCTCCATGGATTTCCACCAGTGATGAGCATTACCATCTAGAAGCGTCCATACACCTGTCATCCATAGGTCTGCAGGTAACTGTGATGCCTCTAATAACTTTCGAGTGTGGGTGATCCAGTTGGTAGTTTCTTCTAAGCTCTCAATGCCTTTGTACGGCCTTGGACCCATCTGTACAAAGTCTTTTACTGAACCAACTCTAGCTCGAGGTACTGGAGCTAGTGCTTGAGCTGGCACAATAGTCTTTGCAGCCATCCTTTCAAGTACTGCTAAAAACTCTTGTCTCTGTTCTGCTGCTTACTGTCTCTGCTCTGCAGCTAGTATGGTGGCCTGTTGTTGCTGTTCCTTCATTATCATCTGGAAGAATTGGAACAGTTGAGCCTGACCATCCTGCGGTGTTGATGAGGCTGGGAGGTTCCCATTTGGTGGAACAGGAAGGTCAGATGGAACTGGATTATGAATCTGTCCATCTGGTCCTGAAAGTCTAGGATTCGTTGAGGTCCCTCCTTGAGTCTGACCGTTGACTCCAGGAGTTGTGTCACCATCGGTGACAGTACATCCTTTCTGCATATCTATCTCTTTGCAGGTGATGTAGACAATATTTAAAAGAAGAACAGGAATAAAAAAGAGATGTAAAATTTGTCGACGTAAAATATGGTTTCAAAAATATCTGCGTAAAGCAGAGAAGCGTAAGGTAAGATTTTAGAGTTGTCTGCGTAAATACGAGATTCAAAGAAGTCAGCGTAAAATAGAGCTTCAAAATTGTTAGCATAAAATAGGGTTTCAGAATTGTCTGGGAAAAGTCTACGTAAAAGTTTTCGTGCTTAAAGTTTGCGCGTAAAAGATCGGCTGCGTAAAAGATATGCTGCGTAAAATTTGCCTGCAAAGTCTTGCTATACTTTCTACGTAAAGCTTGCGTGAAAGGTCTGCGCGTAAAATCTGATGCATAAACTCTGTGCATAAAAATCTAACATACTTTATAGCGTAAAGTTGTTCGAGGAACTTTTTATATTTTCTCGGATGGATTTGTCGGTCAAATCAGTGATCCTGACATCTAACAAAAGTACTGCACGATGATCGAGAGGACGGTTGTGATGATGATTTTGCACAGAGATCCAGGTTGTCGTTTAGTGATATATTTAATACAAAGTCATTTTTACGCTTCCAATGAGGAAGAAAAGTTGGGGCTTCTGCATACGCTATCTACAGGAATTAGTTTTACGCTTAGGATGAGACAAAATCAGATGCTATGTCAACAAGCTGTTTCTGTACAGGGTTCGAGGCATATCTCCGCATTTAATGCAAGAGATTCGATTCTAACTGGTTATGACTGGAAAAGCTAAGACTGTGCCAAATACGCTCATATCACCATCCTTATATTTTATGCCTAATCGGTTATTCTACGCTGGTTATCTATTTATTCAGGAATCATCAAGTTTTATGCAGGGACAGTTACCTACGTGACTTGTATAATGTGTCATACTCAGATTAGGAAGACTAAGGGAACGTGGATAGCAGCTGTTATAACCGCAGCGTAAAGTAGACATAGCTTCAGCCTTAAATAGGTAATCTTCTTCATAGCTTGGCTTTTTACGCCAACAAGATAGTTAATTGGATTTTACGCCAACAAGGATAAAGGGTTTGGCATAAAACTTATTTTATCCAAACAGAGGATTGTTGAAAGGAAGAATGAGGTTTTGGTCAAGTGTGGATGAGATCCTTATACTCTATTCCTATACGCAGGCTTGTTTGGTACAGTTACGTAACCAAGACAATATATTGGAGACCTGCATAGGCCACCACCAAAAATATGTCACACCCCAGTCCCAAAATATGTAGGACTAGGAATACGTAATACGCCCAGCCGTATGTATACGAACACCAATATATGGAAATCATATACACACGTACGCTGTATATGAATATGCAATCCATCAGTGGTAATATATATTGTCATAACAAGTCACACAGAATCTATGTCTCATCCACAGAACAATAATCAGTAGGAATAAAAGCTGAATAATAACTGGATATCCAAAATGAGTATCAAGTCTAGTAGTCGGGTAGAAACAAATCCACTGCAAAGCGACTATACTGAAGTAGCAAAATATCTAAACAGCGTCAATAAATCACAGATACTCTGAGGGTAGGACTTCCTCAGTCAGGTACGTAGAGTCAGGTCCAGGTCCGTACTCATGTGGGTACTCCGGTTCATCCATATCTAGAAAGGAACCAAGTCCTCAGAGGGACGTAACAAGATACATATAAACATGCCAATAAAGTACTGAATAAAAATATCCACTGGGTCGCCTAACCGTCTAAGTGTATGCAATTTGAGAATAACTTTCCAACATGTGGGCTATCTGGCCAAATAATGGAATTGGCATGATTCTCTTGGAGAATCAGGGGCCTAAAAGCATGTCGTCTTTTGAACGGCAGAGGCCGCCAGTAATATATAGTGGTCATCATCACCCGTTTCTTCGGTGGAGAATTCGGGTACAGAAGAAAAGTGCAAAGCAGCCCAAACACTTTACTTATTGTTCTTCCCACACCATGCTCTAAGCATGCCATATCCATGACACGATACAACCTCTAAATAACTGCCAGGTCTACTAGCATACAAAGTTTCTATCAGCAGTCATCCCTAACGCACGGCTCTTACGTACAGGCGGCCAACCCAATACGTAGTCGGGATCTATATGAGACTCATAACTCATATAAAACTGTGTCACGACCAATGAACCTAATAATGCTCCATAATACTGGAGTGGTCTCATAAACAAGGTCCAATGCAAATACATAAATAAAACAGAATCATGCATCATTTGGAATATAAATAATAGTACTGTGGCAAGGTATACTTGTCGAGCAAAGTTTCGTATAGTGCAAGCGTTCACAACAGTGTAAGTTGAAGAAGTAAGTTTTAGGGTTTGGGGTGTATTGCATGGATATATATAGAGAATAAGAGGCGGTGGGGTAACTTAGTGTTTAAGAAAACTAAAACTATTGCCGCTGCTATTTTATTTCTTTCCATTGGTTTTGGTTTCGGCTGGGGGTGTTTAGTAATATTAGTGTTAAGAAGCGGTGGAATGAGAAGCTTACACGTGTGGGAAAGCAAGGCAAAGTAAATTTGGGTTTTGCTTCTGCTGTTGATATTTTCTTCACCTAATGGGTTGGTGTTTGGATTTTACGCGTGGTGAAAAGAGGAGTTTACGCGGGGTAAAATAAGCGGTGGTTTTGTTACTGCTGCTGCTGCTGTTTACGCTCGGAGGAGTATACGCGGTGTGGTGAGCGGTTTGCTGTTGTCTATTTACGCGGGGTAAGCTGCTATTTCCTTATTTTACGTGGGGTGGTTAACGGGTTGCGGTTTTGGTTCTGATAGGAAATTCTATTTTCTATTTTTTTCTTTTTCTTATTCCTTTTTCTTATTAAAAAACTATATGTATATACATATTTATACATAGAAAATTCTACAAAATTATATTGGTGCATACGGTTAAACTAGCAACTGTCCAACGGGTCTTCTACATGGAATAAATTTAGGAAAATTTATAATGGCTCCATAAATTCCCTAGATGCACAAACATATTAATATAAAAATATAATTCCTCTATTTAGCTCATAATTACCATTAAATAATTAATAATACGAATTTCAAAATTAGGGGTTTTACAGGTACATCACAAGAGTATATATATATATATATATATATATATATATATATATATATATATATATATATATATATATATATATATATATATATATATATATATATATATATATATATATATATATAGGAAGAACACAAGCAAATAATATAACATGATCTCTACAGGTTTGGCAAGGTACACTTGTCCGGGTTCTGAACTCCGTCAACTGCTTCTGGAAAAGTGGAATATGCACGTACACTTCCGGATGCTGAAACAAGCATCACCAATTTTCTCAGAATACTTAAAATAGCTAAGATTGACTATCCATAAGTCCAATTTGGACACATGGACAAAATTAACAGTTTTGGGTCAAAATGGGACCCACATGTGGCCCACTTCACACCAGAAATGTGTCATTGACAAAGTTCTCAAAATTTATTAAACTTAGTGTTTACGAGTCCAGAACGACGATACGAACCCAACGAAATGTCCAAAACTAGATTTCGATGAGCCGATCACGAAATTGCCAGTCATATGGAACCATAGGGCCCACAAAATGGTGTTTCGTCAATGTTCTCAGATTTGAACCAAACTTGGGTCACAGGACCAGCGTAACGCTACGAATCCAATGTCATAAGTTTTATTACGGATCGACAAGTGCACACAAAGTTATAGTGAGGTATCGGAATAGGCCGATACAGTGTTTTTGACGGATACGCGTTGATTCCGGCATGCACATACATCCAAATCAAGTTTCGCGAAAGCCCACACGTTCGCATTTACGATACGCACCTTTTGGTGTAATCCGCACATGACTACGTGGTCTCGTTTGGCAGGACGCATCCCGTATCAGAGATTTTGGGTTCTTTAAAAATAAGTTTTTTGTCGTTATGGAATCAGAATAATTTAACCATTAAAGCAAACAAATAAAAACTAAAAAAATAGTAAAAATCTTGGTTATATTCTGAAGAAGTCCTTTTAATTATATTTTAAAAATAATTAATGAGTTGGTAGAAAATTGGACATGAACAAGGGTACTTGGACTGAATTTCTGAACTATTTTTGAACAGTTTTTCGGCCAACTTCCGGTCGATTTTTCGATCAAACCCGGGGGCCTAAATTTGTTCTACTTGAAGGGAATCCTAGGAGGTTAGGTTATGAACATGCCAACGAAGATGGAATACGAAACAGATGAGCGAGGAGGGCAAAAACTTCGAGCGAAGGGGGGCCGCACGGCTGCTACTTATGTGAGTGTGCGCACGGTCGGCCTAGTTGTTGCTGCTGCCTGTGCACGCGACGGAGTTGCGGGCGGTGCTACGGGTGGTCGGCGACTCCGACGGGGTGATGGTGGAGGTGGTTTAGGATTAGGGTTTTAGTTTTATATATATATATATATATATATATATATATATATATATATATATATATATATATATATATATATAAAGAGAGAGAGAGAGAGAGAGAGCCAGGGGAGAGTGAGTGGGTGGATTGGGTAGTTTTAGGTTTTTGGATTTGGGTTTGGGTTTGGGTTTGGGTTAGGTTAGCGGGTATAGGTTTGGATTTTATTTTTTTCTTTTGTTTTATTTTATTCAATAGTTATATGTAGAAAATTCTCAAAAATAGTTAGACACTTGAAAAAATTCTAAATTTTTTATATTTTCTCCAACAAATAATTTATGACCAAATTTATCAATTCAAATGATAATTACTAAATATGAATGAATATAAAATTAATTAAATAAATCTATAAATTCTATTTTCTACTTAATATTATATTGGAAGCATACGGGGGTTCGGATAATGTAACTCGAGTGTATGTGCATAATAGGACCAGTTAGGCTCATAGTATAGATTTAGTTAGAATCAATGGGTTGGTGTGGCGTGTTAAAATCGTACGCCACAACAAAATAGTTAATTAATTATTATTTTATCGTAATTGTATTGCAAAAGTTGTGCGATCAAAATAAGGCATGTGATTGTGAATTTGTGAGTGACAATCATGGCATGAGCCTAATTTGATTCGTCTAAGTCGAGCATGCTAGGTTGATTGGAAGGGAGGGGCTAGTGTTGCACTCAAGATCTTAAAACCATGGTGGTTGGTTTCCAAAGTTCAATTAAATTTTTGAATAATATTTAAAATAAAAAAATAATTATTAATTACCGAACTAATCATATATAAAAAACCAGGGTGCTCACAATCTATCCACCTTAAAAGAATTGTGTCCTCATAATTTAAGAAAAATAAAACATAATCGATCAGGAAAGGTTTGCTCCAGAAGAGATGATGCGTTTGTATAAAATTTGTTGAAATACGACACAAATGATAAGGGACCATGAACAAGAAAAAAATTGATAGGAAGGGTGAGGGTTTTGTTCAAGCAGAACACATAGGAAAGCAATAATTTTTTTTTCCTAGGCAATGAGAGGAGTAACTCAAGTGTAAAGGAGTCTGATTAGAATAAGGATCAACAACAGCTTATGAAAACTTGGGTATCTCTTACATATTACTACTCTAGACTAACAAGTTAATGCTAACCTAATACTAGGTATAGGCTAGGGAATGAAACTAACAAGCACGTTAAAGTATTACTAGGAATATTCGTTACTGTAGCTAGCTATGATAAGACTAAATCTTACCTATACTCGCTACTCCTCGAGTCCGTGCCTCCTCCACTGTTATCGTAAAAGCCTGTCCACGTCCCTATGGTGGCACCCTCTGCTATTGCTGGGCCTGCTGGAAGAGTGCTACCTGCGATGCCAAGGGTGGCTTTGACTGATATTCTTTCTGTGGTGGTGGTCAGAATCCTCCATATTCTGCCTGTGATGCTCCTGGTGCTGGATAAGCTGGTCGATGTAGCTGCTGGACTGGCTCCGGTATTGGTAAAGCGAGTCGATGAACCATCGATTTTTCTCTCCGACGCTCAGGGCAATCCTTGGCTGAATACTGACTGGATTTGCAAGCTAAACATAATTCCAATTTGCATCTATACTCTCTCTCAATATGGCCTACCTTGCCACAGTAGTGACAAGTAGGAAGGAATGGGGCTCGTGATGCTTCTCTCTGTGCTGGACTCATCTGGGGTCGCTTTACAGGCACTCCCTGTGGTGTTCTAGTTGGTACTAATGCGTACGGTCTCTTCTGGCTAGACTCCCTCCTGTGTATGTGCTCCATGTGTCGAGTTGTGGCAAGGACATTCGTACAAGAAGTAGGTACAACTACGCCAATCAATCTCTGTAACTCCTAGCTCAAGCCCGTCAAAGAATTTCTCTGCCTTCTCTTCTTTTATCGGGATTAGTGTAGGGTCGAACATTTGAATCAAGCATGATGCAAGTCAAAAAATTAATTCGAATCCGATTTAGAGGTCAAGAACGTGTCAATATATGGATGAGATTCTATAAATTTATTCTTATCCTAATCGCAGGCTTGCTCGGCCCCTTAATTGAAACCGAAGCAATATATTCGTAGACCTGCATGGACAACCACAAAATTATGTGATGTCCTAGTCTGTAAACACCCAAAAATTTTTTTAGAAATTAAAAATAAATTTTTGAGAATTTTCTGTGATTTTAAATAATTAAAATAAATTTCTTCTGAATTAAATATTTTTAAGTATTATATTAAATATTAAAATATTATGAAAATAATATTTTTGGGAGTAAAATAAAATATTAGACTTACTACAATTTTTCTGAAATTTATTGGGCCCCAGAACTATTTTTAAAGACCTAGAAACTAAGTTTCTAAATAAACCAAAATAAATCGGATTGAACCAACCGGTTTAACCCTGAACCGGTTTAATCCTGAACCAAACTGACCCATTATTTAAAACCGAACAGTAGCGGGTTGGATCTCAACCTGACCCGCTAACCCGAACCCGTTACCCATTTATTGCTACAGTAAATCCTAAAACCGTAACCCCCGCCGCCCGTTCGACATCCCCTCCGCCGGCCGTTCCACCCCCACCGTCGGCTGTTACTTCCCCCGTCCGTTACGGCTCCCCGCCAGTAACCGCTCCGCCTCTCCCTCTCTCCTCGCCTATAAGAACCCCCCAGCCACTGCCGTCTCATCCACACCGCCACCACTCGACCCTGATCTCCAACCACCCCTCTCCACCACTCCGGCCACCCCGACCCTCGCCGTGACCAGAGGACCCCGGCAACATCTCTGCCCGAGCTATCCTGAGCTTCTCCAGCACCACCGAAGCTACCCCTGGCAACCCCGAGCATATCCCCAACAGCCACCACCGTAGCCCTCGACCCCGGCTACCCCCTTCACAAACCATCCACCATCGATCACCTCCATCACCGCCCCTTCGACCATTCTCCGGCCGCCACCCGAGCTCCGACGACCGTCGACAACTCTCTGCCGACCCCAACAGCCGCCCTATCCTCCGCCGACGAGCGCAGTGCCGCCCCGACCAGCCGAGCTCCGCCGCGACGTCCACGTACGCGAAGAATAGACGAATCTAATTCCCTGTCCCGGTAAGTCCTGTCCTCTCCTTGTCGTGCCAATTTTTTTGAATAGTCTATTATAACCCATTCCCTGCGTGAATCTCTCGAACTCCGTGCCATTAGCCAGGGGTATCGTGTCCTGTGTCGGTCGCAAACTGCGACGCAAAATCAGAAAAATAAATCCCAATTTTTGAAAATTCAAAAATTGTCCCGAACTTTCCAGTTCACGATCATTTTGCGTGCAACCAGATAAATGTTTTCAAAATTCACTTGAACCGTAATTTAGACCACCTAACCAAGTTTTAAACCCTATTTTAAGTTTAATTTATTGAGCTGTAGATTATATTTTATTCGAGGGTGAAAATGACCAAAAACTTGGTCTTTATAAAACCCTAATTTTCTCGGAACTAGGTGCGCCCTGCTAAACGAGGCGACTTGGTCGTGTGCGAACTTCATCGAAAGGTGTGCACTGTCAATACAGATGTGTGGGATTATGAGAAAGTTGATTTGGATGTGCATGCACACCAAAATCAACGCGTATCCGTCGACAACGCCCCGTATCGGTCATGTTCTGAAACTCGTTGTAACTTCGTGTACACTCGTTGTTTCGAAACAAAGCTTATGCCATAGGACTCGTAGTGATACGCTGGTCCTGTGACTCAAGTTTGGTTCGATTATGAGAACGTTGACAAAATCCCGTATCGTGGGCCCCACGGCTCCACTTGACGGACAATTTTGTGATCGGCTCATCGGAATCCAGTTTGGACATTCTGTTGGATTTGTATCGTCGTTCTAGACTTTTAGACACTAAGTTTGACAAATTTGAAGAATATTATCTCTGGCATATTTTTCGGTGCGAAGCGGGCCACATGTGGACTCCGCTTTGACCAGAAACTGTCACTTTTGCCCCTGTGTCCAAATTGGACTAATGGACAGGCTATTCTAGCTATTTGATGTCTTCTGAGCATGATGGTAATGATTATTTCAGCAACCGGAGGAGTACCTGCAGATCCCGCTGATACCAGAGCAGTAGTTGGAAACCAAACCCCATGCAAGTGAATATTGCCATACTTGCAGTAAATTGCTTATTATTATTCTCTTGATCTATTCTGAGTTATAACTATTCAACCTAGAACCGTGTGACATTACTTAACATCCGAATAATATTCGGGTGCCAACGCCGTACGCGAAGTTATGTAACGTCACCTAGACATGGATATCGAGACACTATACATTCTCGTGCTTGCATTATCAAGTACGTCATACCACAGGACACCTGACACTGTTCATGAGACATAATTTTCTTGAGATATTCATGGTGATTCTGTATAGGCTATAGGAATTGTGACATAGACTTTATATATATCATATGACTTACTGCATTAGATATGATCTTGCGTGACATGAACATGAGACGTGTGATTACATTGGGTAGGAAGAGAAACACAAGCTACAGGCTGATTATATATATATATATATATATATATATATATATATTTATTATTGTGAGGTCGTAGACTCTACATCAGAGCTAGGCACATTACATGATATTACTACTACTGGCTCCCCGACACAGAACTTGTAGTGGTCTCAGCCTGAGTATTAGTGATGCTCTCACTTGCATATCACATAGCTGGTTACATAGTATATCCTATTGATGCATTTATTATTGTACTGTATTTATTTTGGCTTGAGTTATTTTGTACCTTGCTGTGTCTCCTGAGGACCTGGATCCGAATTATGTCCCAAGGTATAGCAGAGGAGTTCTATCCCGAGGTATATGGGACAAGAGCAGAAGCAGGAGCAGGAGCAGACATTGGAGCTGAACCGATCCCCGAGGATGAGGTGATGGCCGAGGATTTCTCCTGAGTATCTATTATCTATACTCAGTATTTGCTATTATTAGACTCTTTCATTTCTGGTCTGTTGAACCATTGTATCAGACTTATTATCGGGTTGTTCCCCGATATACTTTATTGAGACTTGATGTTGGTTATATTTTATTATGCTGATATTGATCATATTTATCTTCTATGGATGAGATTAGATTGTGACATGTTTAGTAGACCTTTATTGATGTTTTACAGCTTAAGTACACCTTGATCGGTCTATTAAATTGGGTTTGCCCATTAGAGTGTGCTGCTGGCCATTGTCACGTGTCTAGTCCCTCGGTATTTTGGGACTGAGGCGTGACATAGTCCCAAAATATCGAGGGACTAGCCACATGGCAATGGCCAGCAGCACAACTCCAATGGACAAACCCAATTTAATGGACCTGTTAGAGTGCACTTAAGCTGTAATACATATAAATGGTCTACAAATATCTGTCGCAGTTTATATATCTAATCTCATCTACAATAAGTAATGAATCACAAAGAGACAAGTCCAGTCACAATAATATAAAATAATATGTCTAACCAAAGCAATATAAATAATGTCACAGGGAACAACCCATCATCAAAATGGAAAAAAAATAACTCAAGTACAATATCCAGAAGTCACTACAAGATCAAATATCTAAGAATACTAAGCATAATAAATGAATGGTGAGAATACTGTATGCTTAAGGGAAGTCATCCGGAACAACCTCGTCCTCTGCAACCTGTATATCTCCAATAGTAGCACATGCCCCATAAACCTCAGGATATCTCTCCTCGTCTACACCTGGGGACATAATTCGGATCCAGGTCCTCTGGGGATATAGCAAGGTACAATAAACACTCAAGCTAAATAAAATACAACAAGTAAATATAAACAGATCCTCAGGACAAGCTATGTAACCGGCTAAGTAAAATACAAATGAGAGCATCACTAGTACTCAGGCTGAGACCACTACAGGCTCTGTGTCGGGGGATCCTATAGTAGCAAGTAGTATCATGACTCCAGTATATATGCCAAAGATCTGAGACAGAGTCTAAGGCACCTCTAGTAGTATATATATAAATAATCATCCTGTAGCCTGTGTGTCTCTCTCCACCCAATATAACCTCACGTCTCATGTCCACAATATCTCATGTCCATAACACACAAGATCATGACCTCTAACTAGTACAACGAGTCATAATAATATCCATATAATATACAAGTCTCATATCACGAATCCTGTAAACCTATACAGAATCACCATGAATAGCTCAAGAAAAATTCTATCACATAAAATAGTGTCAAGTGTCCTACGGTATGGCATACTTGGTAAAGCAATCACGTAGAAATATAGGATCGTGGAATCCTCTCTAAGTGATGTTACACGACTCAGCGTACAATGTTGACACCCGAATCTTGTTCGGAAACTAAGAAATGTCTCACGGTCCTAGGTTGAACAGGTACATCATAAGAGTATATATATATAGGAATAACACAAGCAAATAATATAATATGATCTCTGCAGGTTTGGCAAGGCCTGCAGGTTTGGCAAGGTACACTTGCCTGGGTTCTGAACTCCGTCAACTACTTCTGGGAAAGTAAAATCTGCACGTGCACCTCCGGATGCTGAAACAAACATCACCAATGTTCTCAAAATACTTAAAATATCTAGGATTGACTACCTATAAGTCCAATTTGGATACAGGGGCAAAATTGACAGTTTTGGGTCAAAGTGGGGTCCACATGTGGCCCACTTCGCACCAAAAATAGGTCAGAGACAAAGTTCTTCAAATTTGTCAAACTTAGTGTCTATGAGTCCAGAACGATGATATGAATCCAACAGAACATCCGGAACTGGATTCCGATGAGCCGATCACGAAATCGCCCGTCATGTGGAATCGTGGGGCCCATAAAATGGTGTTTCATCAACGTTCTCAGATTCTAACCAAACTTGGGTCACAGGATCAGCGTAATACTGCAAATCAAATGGTACAAGTTTTATTGCGAATCAAAGAGTATACACAAAGTTATGGCGAGGTGTCAAAAAAGGCCGATACGGTATTTTTGGCGGATACGCGTTGATTCTAGCGTGCACACACATCCAAATCAAGTTCCGCGAAAGTCCACACGTTCGCATTTTTGTTACGCACCTTTCGATATAATCTCCATGTGACGACGTCGCCGTGTTTGGCAGAACGCACCCTGTATCGGAGATTTTGGTGTTTCAAAAATAAATTTTTGGTTATTTTGGAATCAGAATAATTTTACCATTAAAACAAAATAATAAAAACTAAAAGAGCAGTAAAAATCTTGATTATATTGTGAAAAACTTCTTTCAATTCTATTTTGAAAATAATTAACGAGTTGGTAGAAAATTGGATATGAACACCTACGCAATTTAGTGTCGGTCGCATATTCATAATAGCATTCAGACTCATGTGCCTTCCAGAACCAAGGGAGTTCCCTTGCTCCTGCTGCGTATGATTAGCCAGCCTTGCGGCTGCAATAAGATTAGGACGTCCCCCCATGCTAAGGTCCCTGCGGCAATAACTTCACTTATCGTTGCATTCGGTCTTCCATCGTCAACCTCATTTCATTCTTTCGATCGAATATCAATCGCCACAGACTACCTTCACCAAGGCAGTCCTCGCTTGCCTCATTTACGACTCGATAACCGTACTTCCATAAGGATTCAAGTCTCAGCTTGCTGCTTCTTTGTCATGCCCCAGTCCCAAAATACATAGGACTAGGAACACGTAAGCATGCCAGCCGTGTATATATGGCAACTCCAATATATGGATACCATAATACACACATACGCTGTAATATGAATAAAACTCATATGTGGTATCTATATTATCACAAGTCAAAGAAATACTAATCTCATCCCCACAACAAGTCACAGAAAGAAAATAATCAAACTAGAATAAAGAGTCTGAATAATCCAACAATGATAGTCGGGTGGAGACAAATCCACTACCAATGACTATATCAAACTAAAATAAGAGAGAAGAGTAAAATCTCCTATATAAAATAAAGTGATGATATAAGAGTGTCAGCTAAAGTATCCATCGCTAGAGATAATCAATGATGCTCAGTGGGTAAGGTCTCCTCGGCAGAAAGTAATGCGTCAGGTTCGGGTTCATACTCCTACGGGTACTCCTGGTCGTCTATACCTGGCAAGGGACCAGGTCCTCAGAGGGACGTAACAAGATACATAGAATCAAGCCAATTGAATACAGTAAACATGCATAATACTTGAAAATATATAGTACGCTGTACAAGACAATCTATATGAATAAAAATAAGGACAACTTTTCGATGTATGGGCAAGGGTAGGCTACTCGATCTAAATCTCACAACTCACACACACGTCAAGGGACATCAGAAATTGACATACCGCAGGGGTAGCGACCAGCGAGACTCCAGAAATCGACATACCGCGGGGGTAGCGACCAGCGCGACACACTACCGTAGTGCGAGCTAGATACTACGGTTTACCAGAGTGGTTAAAGCCCATACGTCTAATGGTTATCCTCTGATGATACTAGGTGTCAAGTGTGTGTCAACATATCTAATATATAGTAATGACTGAACAAAACTATACATGCAATGAATATACAAAAATATAAATAGCATGCAAAGTACTGTAAATAATTTGGCAAGGTATACTTGTCTGGCACGAAAGCTGCAAAGTCCCAATATCCTGCTCCAAAAATTGTGTAGAACCAATCTAATATACTCGGGGTCAGCGTGCACAGGTACGGGAATCAGGGGTGACTACTGTAGGTTGTCTTCGGCAAGGGTGACGGGTCCACAATGACGACGATGACGAGGGTAATGAGGATGATGGTGATAAGGATTAAGGTGATAATAATAATTATGGTTAGGATGGTGATTAGGTCAATGATGAGGGTGATCATGGTGATGATTATGATGATGATTAAGTAATGATGGTGATGACTAGGATGATGATAGGGGTGATGGTGATGACGAGGATGATGATGGGGATGATGATGTTATTGTGGATGGTGATTGGGATGATAGTGATGATATAGATTGGTGATTGGGATGATGATGTGGATGATTATGGTAATAATTAGATGATAATGAAGGTGGTAATAATGAGATGATGATGGTGATGGTGTTTATATTAATGGTGGTGATGATGATGATAATGATGTTGATGAGATGATAATTTATGATGATTGATGATAATGGTGATAAGGTGATGATTGTGCTCTGGCCAGGGGGGAGGTACGGCCAAGGAGGAGGAGGCCGTGGTCGAGGAGGAGGTCAGGGCGGAGCTGGGTTGAGGTCAGGCGGAGGAGGAAAGAAGAGGAACTGCTGTGGAGGACTGGAAAGAGGTAAACGGTGGTGGTCGTGCTGGTGGTTCAGCAGCGAGTTGTGACTGCTGTGTCGACTCCATCGAGGAGGAGGAGGAGGAGAGGGAGGAGAGGAGCAGCTCAGGGGTGGTGAGTGGCAGAGGTCGAAGGGTCGGAGATGATGGTGATGGTGGTTTGTGATGTCGGGGTCGACCAGGTGGTAGTGTTTGTCGACTGAGGGAGGAGATAATGATGGGCTACTCCGGCGAGGAGGAGAACAGAGGTGCTGTGGTGAGCGATAGTTGCATGAGGGTGGTGGTCGAGTTGTTGCTCCGGCTCATAGGGCGGTCGAGAGGCAGATAATGAAAACGAGGAAGGAGGACGGAGGTCGTGATATGGTCGGCTCGGGGAGGTCCGGCGGATGGAGATTTCAGGAAGGAGAAAAGAGGTGGTACAATATACAGCTCAGGGGGAAGTGTCGAGGAGGATGACAGGGAGGAGAAAGTGGTTCAGGTCGGGTCCGACGGTCTCCGACTGCGGGAAAAAAAGGAGGAAGAAGGTGAATAGGAAGAGAGAGATCGGCTAGTTCATGTTTAGGGTTTTGTGAATGATAAAAAGTAAGGAAAAATATTATATTTATATGTAGAAAATAGGGTTTGATGTTTGACCTAGGGTTTGAGCTTGGTCAACGTCCTATTTGGGATGGGCCTTGGCTTGATATGGGGATGTTTGGAGGGCTATAATTTACATTATTTAAATGCAAGATCTAGCTTTAAATAAGGGGGCGATGTTGCGCGTTGCACATTCCAAAAATTATGGAAAAATTCATATGAAGGAAAAAAAAGGGTTTCTTCATGTATTGTCCAATGGTGTGGACACCTTAATGCATTTTTGCATAAAAGTGCCAAATAATTAGAAAATTGCACAAAGATAAAAATTAGATTAATTAAATTAAAATTAATGCGTATGGTGTTCTGGAATTAATTAGAAGTACACGGGGATAAAATTAGGTGGGACACAAGTGTCATGGACGTAGAGAGCTTAGAGTAGAATATTATCATAAATTGAGTTACACAAAATGGGTCAAGATTGTGTCTCCAATTTCAATTGGAACGTACAAGGGCACAAAGTTGGAATTTATTTAGAGTTAAATATAAACGTCTGCGATGAATGTTGTGCGACTAAAATATAGCACAAGAGAGTATAATTATAAGTTACACGAAGGTTAGAATAGAAGGCGGTCATGTCTAGGGCAAGGGTAAAATTTTTAGGTAGGTAATGGCTAGTGTAGTGCTCCAATTATCGAAGCAACGGTAAGGTGTGCTAAGTGATATAGATATTGCAAAATTAAATAAATATTGTGTTCTATTTACAATTGGGTTCAAACTAGCCTTAGTTTCTCTATCTAAGCCAAGTAGGCCTAATTTTAGGTGAGGAGATTTACAATCTTCCCAACTTAAAACAAATTCGTCCTCGAAATTAAAATAAGACATGGGTTCTCTCTATCTACTCTTACTTGGTCACAATCTAAAAAGAATTCTTCTCAAGTTAATATTACAATTTCTACCCAACTTAGAATTTATCCATCTATCACCTAAGGCTATACCTCTAAGAAAATATTCCTCAAATTATTTATTCATGTTATTCAATCCTCAAAGCTTTAACACCAACATATTACCTATGATATGCCCTTAATCAATTATAAAAGAGAGTCACCAAGTCATGTGATTAGCCTATGGGGTATATCTAGTACTATCAGTGTATCAACTCATACCAAGCACGAGGTTTCATCTTTCCGAAATAAGGGAAGACAAAAAACAATAATAAAGAGTTCAAGGGGGAGGTAATAGAATAGAAGTATGGAGGTCAAGGTGTTTAAAGAATTCAAATGGGAATTGTCAAGGCAGTTGTGGATTAAAATCCTATTTGATAATTTTTTATTCGCATGCTCATATCGGTATAGTTATGTAACTGATACGATACGCTCAGACATGTCTAGAGGGCAAGTACATTCGTCTAAGAGGCTAAGTCAATATTATCTCAATCCACATAAGCAGTCATGCGAGGGGCGAACCAAGCGCACTATGGTTGATCAGACCGTAATACACTGATTCTAAAATATATTAGTGTGTATACCCAATAATACATATGTCATGAACAATCTCGATAAAAGAATAAGCTTGCAAAACTAGGCTATAATAGCGGCATAAGTCAAGGTAGTACAGAAAATATAAATACGCTGGATTATGATAAAAGAAGGTACATAATAATCCAAGTTCACAATAAGGAAAGACTCTACAGTCTCTACAGTTGTCATACTAACTCCTTGTCTAAGTTATTAGTCGACCAAATAGGGGTTTGGGCCTCTAAGTTCTACAGTCTGAATAAATATTATCTTCTTATGGAAGTCTATAGTTGGTGTCATTCGATTATATTTCATCAATGGGTTAAGAGGACTATGTGATACTATGTTGTGAGGCATACTACCAACTTAAAAGAATTACTAATATTGTACTGCCTTAAGGGTACAGTAGAAACTCCTGTTAAGGTTTACGAGAAAAGATCTTGGTACTTATTAGGGTATCCTATTACATTATAAAACTCCATAGGTAATGATCATCTTAGGTCATAATCATAGTGCTCATAGAACAAAAGGGTTAATAGTAAGTATGGAAGGGTTAGGTGGCACGAGTTGAAAGAAAAGAAGAACATAATTAGTCGTCGCACAAATAGCAAGCGCTAAGTTTTCAGAGGAACAAGATTTGAATTTAAATAGAAAGGATCTAGATAATATCATGACTTTCTAAGGGGGAGGTGGTGTGCTAATCTCTGTGTTTGAGGTATGATCTAGAGAAATATTATTTTTTCTCTTGGCTTCCTAGGGTGCTGTCTGCTAACATCAAGACAAGAATCTAAATATATAGTTCTATAATACTATCTCACCATATAAGTTAGGTTTGGTCCTAATATTCAACCTTGGATTTCTAGTGGTCCCTCAATACTAGGGTCAAACAATATGGTTAAACTTCTAACTAACTCTAGTAGTGTCTACACCACTCTCAAGTTATCCCTAATTATATCAAGGGATAATGGTCATCTAATTTATAGGTATGGGGTGCTAGGGTTCATTATATGTCCTAAACTTAGTGATGTGTCTATATTTTAGTTGTATCCTCAGTAGGTGTGTTACCCTAATTATTATTCTAACAACAAGGGTTCCTATGTTCTAGGGGAAGGCTATACTCAAGAAACTATTTGGGAAGCACAGGAATCAAGCATGATACGATTATTTAGATAGAACAGATTAGAAGGAGGATGAGTCATAGTCAATTATGGATGAATCCTGTACTCTAATCCTAATTGCAGGTTTGCTCGGTACAGTAACGTAACCGAGACAATATGCTCTCGACCTGCATGGGCCACCAAAAAAATATGTCACGCCCCAGTCCCAAAATACATAGGACTAGGAACACGTAAGCATGTCGGCCGTGTGTATATGGCAACTCCAATATATGGATACCATAATACACACGTATACTGTAATATGAATAAAACTCACATGTGGTATCTATATTATCACAAGTCACAGAAATACTAATCTCATCTACATAATAAGTCACAGAAAGAAAATAACCAAACTAGAATAAAGAGTCTGAATAATCCAACAATGATAGTCGGGTGGAGACAAATCCACTAACAATGACTATATCAAACTAAAATGAGAGAGAAGAGTAAAATCTCTTATATAAAATAAAGTGATGATATAAGAGTGTCAGCTAAAGTATCTATCGCTAGAGATAATCAATGATGCTCAGTGGGTATGGTCTCCTCGGCATAAATTAATGCTTCAGGTCCTGGTCCGTACTCCTACGGGTACTCCTGGTCGTCTATACCTGGCAAGGGACCAGGTCCTCAGAGGGATGTAACAAGATACATAGAAGCAAGCCAATTAAGTACAGTAAACATGCATAATATTTGAAAATATATAGTACGCTGTACAAGACAATCTATATGAATGCAAATGAGGACAACTTTTTGATGTATGGGCAAGGGTAGGCTACTCTATCTAAATCTCACAACTCACACACACACGTTAGGGGACATCAAAAATTGACATATCGCGGGGGTAGCGAACAGCAAGACTCCAGAAACCGATATACCGTGGGGGTAGTGACCAGCGTGACACACTACCATAGTGCGAGCTAGATACTCCAGTTTACCAGAGTAGTTAAAGCCCATACGCCTAATGGTTGTCCTCTCATGATACTAGGTGTCAAGTATGTGTCAACATATCTAATATATAGTAATGACTGAACGAGACTATACATACAATGAATATACAAAAATATAAATAGCATGCAAAGTACTGTAAATAATTTGGCAAGGTATACTTGCCTGGCACGAAAGCTGCAAAGTTCCAATATCCTGCTCCAAAAATTGCGTAGAACCAATCCAATATACTCGGGGTCAGCGTGCATAGGCACGAGAATTATGGGTGACTGCTGTAGGTTGTCTTCGACAAGGGTGACGGGTCCATAATGGCGATGATGACTAGGGTAATGAGGATGATGGTGATAAGGATTAAGGTGATAATGATAATTATGGTTAGGGTGGTGATTAGGTCAATGATGAGGGTGATCATGGTGATGATTATGATGAAGATTAAGTGATGATGGTGATGACAAGGATGATGATAGGGGTGATGGTGATGACGAGGATGATGATGGGGATGATGATGTTAATGTGGATGGTGATTAGGAGGATGATGATGTGGATGATTATGGTGATAATTAGATGATGATGAAGGTGGTGATAATAAGATGATGATGGTGATGTTGTTTGTATTAATGGTGGTGATGATGATAATGATAATGATGTTGATAAGATGATGATGATTGATGATAATGGTGATGAGGTTGTCACGCCCCAGTCCCAAAAATACGTAGGACTAGGACACAGAAGCATGCCAGCCGTATGGATATGGTAACTCCAATATATGGAAACCAAATCCATACGTACGCTGTAATATGAATATCAAATCCACGATGTGGTATAAAATGTGTCACAAGTCACAGGGTACAATCTAAATCTCATCCACGAAAATCAAATATAAATAATTACCAGTATCTATGAAACTAGATCTCAATAAGAAGTATCTAAGGATGATAGTTGGGTGGAAACAAATCCACTACCAACTCGAATATAAGAGCAAATATAATATAAGTACAACACAATCAAACATAATATAAGTATACCAGCTAGCAATCACGGCTCGAAGAGAAGATATCCTCGAAAACCTAAGTAACCATCCGAATCTGCGCTCCTGCGAATACTCAAGAACAAATACACCTGGAAGGGCCAGGTCCTCAGAGGGACATAACAAGATACATAAAAGCATGACAGTAAAGTACTAAAATAAATATCCAATGGTCGCCTAACCGTCTAAGTGAATGCAGTTAAGAACAACTTTCCCCACAAGTGAGCTATCTGGCTGAAAACTGGGATTGGCATGACTCTCTCGGAGAACCAGGGACCTCAAAGGCGCGTCGTCTTTTGAACGACGGAGGCCCGCCAAGTAGTATAGGGGTCATCACCGCCCGTATCTCCAGTGGAGCTTCTGGGTTACAGAAGAAAAAGTGCAAAGGAGCTCAAATGCGGTACTTATTGTTCTCCCTACCCCATGCTCTAAGCATGTCACATCCATGACACGATTTGGTCCATAGCCTATGTTTAGTACCCTAGCCCAATCCTACAACCAAACAAGGACAAGGATGGAGCCACCGTACTACAATAGGCTATGTCCATAGACCTCTAATAACTGCTAAGTCTACTAGCATGCAAAGTTTCTAACAGCAGTTATTCCTAACGCACGACCCACACGTACAGGAGGCCAAACCCTGCACGCCAGTCCGTGATCTATATGAGACTCACAACTCGTGTAACAACTGTGTCACGGCCAATGAACCTAATGATGCTTCATGATAATGGGGTAGTCTCATAAACAAGGTCAATACAAATACATAAATAAAAATATACCGCGACGACACCGTCGCGCGCTTTTTATATACAGTTAAAATATATGAACTAAAGACATAAAATAAAGATGCATGCAACATATGGAATATGAATAACAGTACAATGGCAAGGTATACTTGCCTGGCAAAGAAGCTGCAATGTACCAATAACCTGTTCCAGAAATCGCGCAGAACAAATCCAATATCCTATGTACACATAAATATAATACAATAAAATCATTAGTCATTACACTAGCACATACACAACCATATTTACACGGGACTCAGGAGTTATACTAGGGGTAATACTAGTCATCTAACACGGTCAATTACGCGTTGAATTACGCGGGTGTCGCATCTTTAAGTGTTGTACGAAATCAGTCAGTCAACTGACAGGTGTCTACGCCAGTGCATTTATGTACGCAAGGCGGACAATTCACAAGTGCTTAGGGTTAACCTAGTCAAGGTAAGTACGGGACAGTCCACGGTGTCCTAGGGTCGTACAGTCTAAATATATATAGTCATCATTATCAATTAGCATTTACTTACATATATATTCATATTTATATAATAATATAACCAATAATTTATTTACATAACTATTTGAATACTTATATTAAATATAAATAATTATATCAATTAATAGCATGCTAATGAATAACTAAATATACATATACATAGACTAGATATATTTATATATTCCAAACTGAATAATATCCGCGTACGTGTACGTGCACGAACGCGAGGCGGGTTCTCCGACTCAGGGTCTGATGTAAACTAACTGTGGTGACTAAATACTAATGTCCTACTGGAACACACACAAACACACATAACAAGAAGAAGGTGGGACATGTTCGTACCTCGGGGTACGTGCACGGTACGACAGTGAGGTTGACGACGATGGTGAGATGATGGTGAGTTATTGGAAATGACGACGAAGTGATGACGGCGATATGATGATGATGATGACGACGATGCGATGATGATGCAATGATGATGACAACAATGGGATGATAATAATGACGACGATGCAATAATGATGATGATGACGAGATGATGATGACGATGATGTGAGGACGATGATATGGACGATGGTGATAACGAGGATGATGAGGTGGACAATGAGGTAATGACGACGTTGTTGGCGACAACGTCGACGAGGATGATGATGATGATGAGGAGTTGTGGTGATGGTGAGATGATGATACTAATGGTGATGATGATGATGATGGCTGTGGTGTGCTCCGGCCAGTGGGGGATCCGTCGAGTGGGGGGTCCGGCCAGTAAGGTGGAGGAGGAGAGGAGGAAGTGGAAGAGATGGTGGAGGTCTGGTGCTGGGTGGCCATGGCTCTGTTCTCCGGCGAGGGGAAGAGGCGGCTCGGGAAGAAATCAGAGGGAGGAGGATGACAGCTGTGCTGGTCGGGTTCAGTCGAGATGGGAGGAGCACGGCGGGTCGAGGGGATTCCGACGGGAGGAAGGAGTCTGAGGGAGTGATGGTGGTGTTGGTGATGCTGCTCCGGCTCCGACGGAGGAGTCTGACCGAGTTGAGGCGAGGAACAGTGCAGAAGGACGATCGGGTGGAGGAGGAGCAGAAGATGGCTGCTCGTCAACAGAAGTGGTGGTTTTGGTTGCCGGCGTTGACGCTGCTGGGTCGACGTTCAGGTGAGGGGAGATGATCGGGACGAGGATGGCAATGGTGGTGGTGGTGTGGGTTCATGCTGGTGTTGCGTAGGATGATGGAGGAACCGAGCGGGATGAGGTCTGGCGTGACAGGGCTGCTCGTCGAGTCGGGGCGGCTGCTGCTCGACTCCGGCGATGTCGAGTCGAGCAGGGGGGAGAGGTCGACGAGGTGGAGGCTTGGGTCTCCGGTCGGCTGGTTGTAGGGAGGAAGAAGATGGAGAAGGGATGACGATGATGAGATGAGGTGGTTGTGGCTGGGTGCAGCGGAGGAGGGCTACTCCGGCGAGGTTAACGGCGGAGCTCTGGCCAAGTGGGGGTGCACAGGGAGGAGGAAAGGGGAAGAAGGAGAAGTCGGCTACTGGGAAATAGGGTTGGGTTAGGTATTGGAATTTTTAGGAAAAATAAAGGGATGATGTGATATATATATATACATGTGAAATTTTGGTTTGACCTAGGAATTTGACTTTGGTCAACATTTCCTTGGGATGGGCCTTGGGCTCACATGGGGATGTTGGGAGGCTACAATTTGCATTGTTTAAATGAAAGGATATGTTTAAATATACGAGGGCGATGTGCGCGCGTTTGCACATCCAGAAAATTACGAAAAATCCATGTGAAGGAAAAAATAGATTTCCTTATGAATTGTCCACTGGTGGAGACACCTCAATGCATTTTTGCATAAAAGCCCCCCATCAATTAGAAAAATTGTACAAGAACGGAAATTAGATTTAATTAATCAAATACCGCACACGGTGTTTTGGAATTAATTAGGAGTACATGAGAATGAAGTTAGATGGGACACAAGTGTCAGGGGCATAGAGGGTACAATACAGAATATTAATAAAATTTGGGTTGCACGAAACGGTCAAGATTGTGTCCCTAATTTCAATTGGAACGCACAAGGGTACTGAGTTGGAATTTATTTAGAATTAGAAAATAACGTCCGAGACGTTTATTGTGCGACTAAAATATAGAACCAGAGAACAAGATTATAAGTTACACAAGGGTCAAAAAGATAGGCGGGCATGTCTAGGATGAGGTTGTAAAGTTTGTAGAAAGGCAACGGCTAGTGTACTACTCCAATTATCGAAGCAACGGTAAAGTACGCTACGCGATAGAATAATGCACAGTTAAATTAAATGCCGTGTTCTAAATTCTAATTGGTTCAAACTAGCCCTAATTTCACTATCTAAGCGAATTAGGCCTAATTTTGGGTGAGGGGGTTTACAGAGGTGATGATTGTGCTCCGGCCAGGGGGGAGGTCCAGCCAAGGAGGAGGAGGCCGTGGTCGAGAAGAAGGTCAGGACGGAGCTGGTTTAAGGTCAGGCGGAGGAGGGAAAAAGAAGAGCTGCTGTGGAGGACAGGAAAGAGGTGAACGGTGGTGGTCGTGCTGGTGGTTCAGCAGCGGGTCATGGCTGCTGCGTCGACTCCATCGAGGAGGAGGAGGACAGGGAGGAGAGGAGCAGCTCACGGGTGGTGAGTGGTGGAGGTCGAAGGGTCGGAGACGATGGTGATGGTAGTTTATGATGTCGGGGTCGACCAGGTGGTGGTTTTTGTCGACTGAGGGTGGAGATGACGGTGGGCTGCTCCGGCGAGTAGGAGAACGGAGGTACCGTGGTGAGCGGTGGTTACAGGAGGGTGGTGGTCGAGTTGTTGCTCCGGCTCATAGGGCGGTCGAGAGGGAGATGATAAAAACGAGGGAGGAGGACGGAGGACGGAGGTCGTGATGTGGTCGGCTCGGGGAGGTCCGACGGATGGAGAGTTCAGGAAGGAGAGAAGAGGTGGTGCGGTGTGCAGCTCAGGGGGAAGTGTCGAGAAGGATGACAGGGAGGAGAAAGTTGTTCAGGTCAGGTCCGGCGGTCTCCGGCGTGCCTCCGGCTGCGGGGAAGAAATGAGGAAGAAGGTGAACAGGAAGAGAGAGATCGGCTAGTTTATTTTTGGGGTTTTGTGAATGATAAAAAGTAAGGAAAAATATTATGTTTATATATAGAAAATAGGGTTTGATGTTTGACCTAGGGTTTGGGCTTGGTCAACATCTTATTTGGGATGGGCCTTGGCTTGACATGGGGATGTTTGGAGGGCTATAATTTATATTGTTTAAATGCAAGGGCTAGCTTTAAATGAGGGGGCGATGTTGCGCGTTGCACATTTCAAAAATTATGGGAAAATTTATATGAGGGGAAAAAGGAGTTTCTTCATGTATTGTCCAATGGTGTGGACACCTTAATGCATTTTTGTATAAAAGTGCCCAATAATTAGAAAATTGCACAAAGATGGAAATTGGATTAATTAAATTAAAATTAATGCACAAGGTGTTCTGAAATTAATTAGAAGTACATGGGAATAAAATTAGGTGAGACATAAGTTTCATGGACGTAGAGATCTCAGAGTAGAATATTATCATAAATTGGGTTACACAAAACGGGTCAAGATTGTGTCTCCAATTTCGATTGGAACGCACAAGGGCACAAAGTTAGAATTTATTTAGAGTTAAATATAAACGTCTATGAATGTTGTGCGACTAAAATGTAGCACAAGAGAGCATAATTATAAGTTTGGTCAGAATAGAAGGCGATCATATCTAGGACAAGAGTGTAAAATTTGTAGGTAGGTAATGGCTAGTGTAGTGCTCCAATTATCGAAGCAACGGTAAGGTGCGCTAAGTGATATAAATATTATAAAATTAAATAAATACTGTGTTCTATTTACAATTGGGTTCAAACTAGTCCTAGTTTCTTTATCTAAACCAAGTAGGCCTAATTTTGGGTGAGGAGGTTCACATTCTTCTATCAGGCTCAATTTCTTTCCTCGATCATCTGACTTTTTTGCTTTTTATCTCCAGGTACGCGTTCTTCCAATGGATTAGATTAAAAGATTTAAGATCCGAGATCGGCCTCTCATTTCCTGGTGGTAGGAGCAAATTTTGTCTATCGGAAGAGGAGACACTGGGGGGGTACCACTCTTTTAAGGTAGGACTAAACAAGCTTACTTTTTGGAGATTGAAGCTCAATTTAAGAAGAAAATAGCGGACTGGAACATTCTATCTTTCTGTTTTACTTCTAGGCGCAAGAAGTGCAAATAAGCATATGGTTCATAAGTAGGCGCGTAGCGGTGCTACTTGGATTGAATTTTTGAACTGGTTTCGAACAGTTTTTCGTCCAACTTCCGATCGATTTTTCGATCAAATTCGGGGGCCTAAATTCGTTCCATTTGAAGGGAATCATAGGGGGTTAGGTTGTGAACATGCCAGTGAAGATGGAACACGAAACAGATGAGCGAGGAGGGCAAAACTCCATGCAAAGGGGGGGCACAAGGCTGCTACTGTTGTGCTTGTGCGCGCGGTCGGCCGCGCGGCTGCTGCTGCTGCTGCTTGTGCGCGCGGCGGCGCTGTAGATAGTGGTGCGGCAGCACTGCAGGTGGTCGGGGAGAGTGAACGGGTGGGCTTGTGTAGTTTTAGGTTTTTGAGTTTGGATTTGGGTTAGGTTAGCGGGTATGGATTTGGTTTAATGGGTTTGGGTTTTTTTTTATTTTTTTTTATTTTTTTTGTTTTATTTTATTCAAAATTTATATATAGAAAATTTTCAAAATTAGTTAGGCACTTGAAAAAATTCTAGAAAATTTATATTTCCTCCAATAAATAATTTACAACCAAATTTATCAATTTAAATGATAATTACTAAATATGAATGAATATTAAATCAATTAAATAAATCCATAAATTTTATTTTCTATTTAATATTATATTGGAAGCATGTGGGGGTTCAGATAATGCAACTCGAGTGTCATGTGCATAATAGGACCAGTTAGGCTCATATTATGGATTTAGTTGGAATCAATGGGTTGGTGTGGTATGTTAAAATCGTACGCCACAATAAAATAGTTAATTAATTATTATTTTCTCGTAATTGTGTCGTAAAAGTTGTGCGACCAAAATAAGGCATGGGATTGCAAATTTGTGAGTGAAAGTCATGGCAGGAGCCTAATTTGACTCGTCTAAGTCGAGCATGCTAGGATGATTGGAAATGAGGGGCTAGTGTTACACTCAAGATCTTAAGACCATGTGGTTGGTTTCCAAAGTTCAATTAAATTATCGAATAAATATTTAAAATAAAATTATTATTATTAATTACCGAACTAACCCTATGTAAAAACCAGGGTGCTCACATATGCGACCTCAACTTTCCATGCGGCCTAGAGACCCATGCGGCCTTGCTTGTTTGATTGAATATTACTTGTTCTTTAGTGACCCAATGTATAATTGGTAATTGGACTCGAATAATGTATCAGTACTGATACCACTATTGCTTGATAATTGTCCATGATTTAATATGCGTCGAGGTACGACACATCGTGTCACGTGTTAAATGATTATATTTGGGTTGTGCATCGAGAATGCCTCTAAATTCTTGAACGTGTGATATTATAAATATATATTATTTTTCCAGTATGGGCATAATAAGCGAGTCAACTACCAAAGCGTGGCTAGGATATTAATTGTCTGAATGTTGCATACACACTCGGGTGAATCCAGATTTGACTTTCATGGATTCGTATCTAGCGTGCCCGTACCTTGTACGACATCTTAAGAAAATTTCTCATATGACCATGTCTTGAGATTTCAAACACAATATATGGCTAATTAGGTAACTAAAAGTGGTAGTAACATTGGAGGAAACGATATCCCGAGATCATTCCAACGAACCTTCCTACAGAGATTCATTCTAAGTGCGTTGTGGGCTGGCCACCACGGATACTGTATATCATCTGCCTTAGTGGAGTACAATATCTGACCTATTATTATGTCGAGCAACTATTTCACTATAGGAACACTGGAAACGCTAATATCGTATTTTTAGCACAGTGGCCTTACGGAGAATTGGTGCATCTCATGAATACCTGTATTATTTATTTGATTCGGTTAGCTCATGTTCGACACTGGCATGATCTGAGAATTCCTATTATGCATTATTTCTAAGATAACCTCAGACTCGACAAAATAGTAAGCCGTACAAATGATTGGCCGATATAAGAAATGTACTTGGTTGTGATTGTATTATTCCATTAGTAGACTAGAAAAATGGACTACAATAGTATGATGGTTCAACCCTTTTTCTTGTTTGGTTGTAGGGTTGGGCCTTTGCGTTAGGATATGCCATAGACCTAAGTTTGGACACTGAACCTTTCTATTATTATATATTTTCCTTGGGTTTTTGATTCTCTATTTCTTGCTTCCTTTTTGGTACTTTCTATTTGGGTATAACCCTATTGATTTTGCATGGCCAGGTTTTGAGCCAGCACCCGATGATCCAATGTACTTTCCCCCAACTCATGGCGCGTACCAGGAATATGGTCGCAGGGGATAGCGAGTGAGTTTTCTTCTTCCCTGCTCATCATTGAATAATTACTTCTTTTGACGTTTAGCCACCGGTACCTGTTAGCCGGCTCGTCTGGACATTATTTTTCTTACATGATTGTATTAAATCAGATTATAGCTGAACCCTGTTATGTACTTTTGTTACTCTTACAGCTCCTTATTTTGTACAGCTGGTCTCCAGAATATTTTGAGAAAGCATTTTGGATGCTTTATTGCTTTATCATATATGCTCTATGCTTACTATTTCTTGTTTGAATGATTAAGACATATAAGTTCTTGACCAAAGGAGACTTGATTGTAGCATGCACCCCCTTGTCTTATACAGCCGTGACCGCCGTACGACGAATAATACCTTATACGGGGCAGCTGGCCAAGTTCGTCTCCGTATTCCGGTACTGGGGCGTGCAAGGTTTTAGTGGTGGCCCATGCAGGTCTATTATTTAGACTTATGGGGTGTTATGGTCATAGGAGTCTCAATCAAACATGATCCTTCTTAAAATTCTGAATTCATCTTCTTCGATACTCAGCTTGAATTCTTCCAGATTGGTTGCTTCCTTGTTCCTTCTCGTCCTGTACTTGATATTTTTGTGCTCTTCTTTTAGGCTTCTCCTTCCCCCGATGCTACAGTAACAGGAGAGGCAGAGTTTCCAGGAGAACGAGATCCTATGGGGTCCTAGCCAAGGATCTGAGTTGAGCACACGATGAATGGGATAGAGAAGAAGGCTCCAGGTATTCCCGTACCTCCTGTAGTGTCGACAACACTAGATACCCTGGTCTAGCTAGAGATTGTGTGTAGATTGTTGGCTGTCTAACAACACTAGATGGTGGTGCAATAACAACAACAACAACAACAACAATAACAATAACAGCTCCAACAACAGAAATAAAATATCCTGTTGAACTAAGGGTTACAGACGGCCCTATAACGAGATAAAAGAAAAGATTCTGGTACATATGTTAGATTTTGTAGACTAAACCTCAGATATGTTGATGGCATGGAGGACGTAATCACGGCAGATGATTGGCTCCAGGATATTGAGACCATTCTGACAACAGCTAAAGTTTCGGCCGAGGAACAGGTTGACCTGGTTCGCCTAATACTCTAAGATTTGGCAAGGGATTGGTAGGCCACGATGGAGGTAGGATTGAGGTATCCTATTTCATAGGAGGATTTTAGGTCCCTATCTAGGGTAAAGTTCTTCAGGATTGTGGCTCAGTGTGAGTTGCAACAAAGGTTCATTAACCTCAAGCAAGATGGAAGGACAGTAGATGGCTTTGCGACGAAGTTTTGTCGACTAAGCAGATTTGCTACAACCAAGGTGGAAACATAGTTTGAGAGAGCAATGATGTTCCAGCAGGGACTTTACTTAGAGATCTTATACATGGTTGAGGTACATGACTACCAGACCTTCGAGGCGGTATTGATAGCATCCAAGAGGGTTAAGCTTACTTTCCAGATGATGGCATCCAGAAGAGTAGATCGAAATATGCCTCATGGATAGAACAATGGCGGAGAACCAGTACCGCGAACGTCAGCACCATCCCCTGACATTCGCATCCATGACATGATATATAGGAGGCCAGTGACCTCGACAGTGATGGTACCAACTTGGCAACAACAGCCGAGGCTACAACAGCAGCAGCAGCAACAACGACGGGAAGCATCGACAGGTTGTAACTATTGTGGCAAGGGAGATCATACCCAAAATATTTGTTGGAAAGCTAACAGACTATGTTTGAGATATGCGATCTTTGATCATAAGGTTGCCATATGCCCATTGATACAGAGGCCACGAGGACCAGTACAATAATTCCTGCATTGCCAGCTCCGAGGGTAGTGCAGCAAGGAGGACCAGCAGTAGCAGTACGATCTTTAGCTCAGTCCGTTGTTGATGCAGGCCCAGCTTTATAGTCAGCAATAGTAGAATTAACAAGGGTCGTAACTATGGCAGCAAGGAAGACAACAACAGGGAGCTCAATAAGGCCAAGGGCAGCAATAACCTTATCTTTGGAGGAAGCTATGGCATCGGGCAACGTAGTGGCAGATAATATTTCTATTACAACCTTTTCTGCCATATGTATATCTGCATAATATACGACACATATTGGATTAAAGTTTGAGGCATTGCCAGAGAGGCTGAATATACTCACTGGCAATAAGATCATAGAAGTTAGTAGGGTGTGCCTAGCATGTTCAGTTGTAGTACGTGGGGATTTATTACCTGCAAAGTTGATCGAGTTTCCTATGGATAACTTTGACATTATCTTAGGCATGGACTGGTTGAGAGACAGTCATGCAATGATAGACTGTCGTGAGGGTAGAGTATTTGTCCTTAGCATTTCCGGTCTAGAAGAGTTTGTCCTTAGTAGAATAAAAAGAGGCCAACATAAGGGAGGAGTCGCAACAGTAGCAAAAAAGAAGACCCAATGTCCAAGATAGTTGAAGAGTTCATGGACCTGACATGATGTTCTGACGACTAGATCAAGCCTGATACAGAATCCTGACAGGAAGGATTTTTTAAACGCCTTGAAAGACGAAACCCTACTAAAATATGGAAGTCTCAAGGAGTGTGAAGGATTTTTTAAACGCCTTGAAAGACGAAACCCTACTAAAATATGGAAGTCTCAAGGAGTGTGCAGCACCACGTGTATAATAAGATAAAATATTCCATGCAGCTCTGGCCCATGCGTCCCAGAATCTATACATCCCATGCGTCTCTGGCTGTCGTACAGTCCATGCATCCCAGATTTCATGCATCCCATGCGTTTCTGGCAGCATGCATCCCAGACTCCTTGCATTCCAATCATCCCATGCATATATGACTGCTGTGTAGTCCATGCATCCCAGATTCTATACGTCCCATGCATTTTTGGTCGCATGCGTCCCAGACTTCATGCGTTCCAAAAGTCACGCAAACCAAATCCTGTTGTTACAACTAAAGTGATTCTATCCAACCCAATAGAGACCACGCGTCCATTTGACCAAGTCGTGCCTACAACAGTTGAGAACCTCCCAGATACTCAGCAAACAATAAAATTCCAACAAATATCCATATGGCAGCGGAGCCTGGATTCACGTACATAGCGGTAGCTCCCTTCCGTTCAGAGGGGACACGTGGCAAACCCCATCATCCATGCGACCCAGAATCCATGCGACCATAAGTATAGCTATAAATAGTAGGGTACTACACCCGAACAAGAGGCTGGCTGACTATCTGCGAATCTACACTCGAGCAAGATAGAAGAGCTTCCGCATCAGATCGTCCACGGAGTAAAGAGAGTTGCTATACTCCTAACCCTCCATTGTTACCCCAAAACAAAAAAATCTGTACTTAGATTATCTGTTTAGGACTTCTCTCTGTACGCTCTTTAGTTTGTTTAATTAAATAAAGTTTCTTTCTAAACTTTCATATTTAATGGCAAACAAGATGGCAATTCTGCTAGGAGGATCTTTCTTCTCTAATGGGAAGTTGGTGACGCTGTCCGATGCGGCCAAGCTTGGTTCGACGTAAAAGATGCTGGTAGTTCACTTCGACCAGTAAGCGTTCGAGAAAATACTCTCAGAAGGAAGTGCTAGTCCTTCTCCAAGGCTAGCCAAGCCAAAGAAGACCCACAGGATGTGGGTAGAAAAGGCCATTGTGCCTCACCCAACTGCGGAGCAAGCGCTTCCCGTCGCTCACTTTGTTGCTAATAATGGTCGTCAGGCGAACACCCAGGACGTCAAAGTCCATGCGGCAGCCCCGTGTCATGCATAAATTGCTTGGCAACCAGACTCTGGCAGAGAAAAGCACTACGATGCCAGACATTCTGGTGCTAAGACAGGTTCTATGTGACATCAGCTGACAGTCGAAGGAAGACGGCCACATGCGGACCCGACAGCAACAGAATATCTATTTTTGATCGTATCTCCTGCAGCGCAGATCCTATGTGGCTCGCTGAGAATAGCAAAAACATAAATCTAGACTATTTATACTACGCGCCTGCGGGTGCTAAGTCAAAAAGCCTAGGGCAGTATGAGCTCATCAGGCTCAAGCAACTGTCCAGTTAGCTGACAGTCAGCAGGCACCGTTAATCATTACATGGGCCCCTAATGGGAAGCTATATAAGACTGCCTCGTACGTCCAGCCCACAGCGGCAAATGGACAACGTTGGTCTCAAAAGTCTTCCAATGACGATCCGAGGAAAGTTCTTATACGAACCCAGATCATGGAGCAAATACAACACCTAAGTACCTGTGCGCTTGGTCCTTTCGGGCCCACAAAAAGGGTATAAAGGTGGAACTACCCATGCTTGACTTGCGTAATATGATCAATCACAAGCGCAAGGCAGAGAAAACAACTATGGCCGGTGAAATATCCTCTCCAGGGAATCACTGGGCCAAGATCATTATCAATTGCTGCTGCAACAAAGTGGCAATACCCACAAAAGACAGTCGGCCTTTCAGCGACTGCACCAGACAACACCTATCCGGCAACAACCAGGAGATCAGGTGCAAATAGCAGAGTAGAAGGAGTTGCCCTCCACCTCATGATACTCGACTTGGAAGCTTTCCGCCACCAAGGAGAAAAGAAGTCAAGTACCTCCAGTCCGTCGCTCTCTGCCAGTGCGTTACGAAGGCAACTACCAGGAAGGCTAACAACGAGACCTGCTGAAGGCATTTTCCAGGGCACCCGCTCAAGAAAAAAAACTTTCAGATATTGGGGGTAGTTCTTCCTCAAAATCCCTGGGGGTATCCCAAGCTGAGGGTAGTATTCCCCTCGACTTACGCAATAACTCAACGTTCTGAGAAGACAACGATTCCTAAGGAACGACCTCCGAGATCCCTTGGGGTAGCTTTCCTCGCCAGGTTGATGTAGCCTCATACGCTGGGGGTAGTATTTCTTCCGAATCTGAAGAGAAAATGGCGTTACCAGCTTTCCCTGATGACTACTCTTATCAGGGGTCTGAGACGAAAAGTGAGGCATCCACTGCCTGGTCTATCTCTCCCCACGTGATGACGATATGCATGGCCTGGGACGACCATGAAGGCCCCAGCGACCGCCAGCATCTCGAGACCCTCGAGGCCATAATATAGATGATGGGTGTATCAATGTAAGTCTTAACCCAAACAATATGGAAAATCAAAGCAATATGGCTTCTCAACCAGCAAGGATCCCTGGACATGCAAACTTGGACCCTGGGGCCAACAGAGATTCAAACACAAATGCCCCATATGTATGTAGTAATCCTCACCTATCTGGCTCGTCTGTACCTTCTGCAAGAGATGAGGCCAAGAAAGCAATAAAGGAGGTCCGGGAACTCTGGGCTTGCCTAGACTCCATGGGCAATCGGGACTCACTCCGTGATCTCGGGGTACGACAACCATATCCGATAGAATAGTGGGATATATCATATTTGCCAAAATACAAGACCTTCAACATAAACATATTTGACGGTAAGTCCTCCCCTCATTGTTAATGAGTTACTTCGAGATTACAATAGGACACCTACCTGACAGCGATGTTATCCTTACCAGACTATTTGTCGGGGCATTAGCAGGGGTAGCTTTCGACTGGTTCTGCAGTCTTGAAGATAATTGTATCTTATCATTCGATGACCTAAAGCGTATGTTTCTCAACATATTCTATGAGACAAAAAATGATATGACGATGTCCTCTCTGGTGGATGTCGCCCAGGGAGAAGGGGAACTTACGCAAAATTATATCGAGCGGTTCCGAGAAATAGCGCTAAGGTTACCCCTTAGCAATCCCGAGGCCACACTAATGGAGATATGCCAAAAAAATATGCTTCCAGCAGTCAGCCTCTGGATGCGCGATAACTAGTTCAAAGCCTGGACGATGTTCATTATAAGTGTTGTCAACGCTGAAAAGAAGCTCAAAGATGCCTGGCTTTTGAAAATCCATATCCCTACTATCAAAGAAAAGGGCAAGCACCCCAATAATAGCAATAACAACAATTGTGGTAACAACAACGACAATGCGAAAGGAAAGCAAGCCATGGTCGCTAATGTGTCCAAGAAACCCGAGCAAAAATAGGTAGAGGCTCCAAAATGAAAGGAGACCTATTATTTCGAAGACGGTGATGTCAAGCCCATCTTCGATATGCTGATGCAGGAAGGTAAAATTGGCCTCTCCGACATCAAACATCAACCTGAAGTGGAGGAGTTGAACAACCCAAAGTACTGTCACTTCCACCGGTACTTTCACCACCCGATGCAGGAGTGCTACATATTGAAGCGGTACATCCAATGGCTGATGGATACCAAGGCTCTTTCCCTGGATTTTAACGATGTAATGGTTGCCGCTAACATGGGTCACTCTACTTTGGCAACTTTCTACCGACGAAAACCTAAGATGGGGTGATCCCGATCCCCAAGGCAACTATAGAAGTTGTCAACCTTCCGCCCATTCGAAACTAGACGGCCGGGCTAATACCTCTCACCACACCATGGGGAGAGGTCATATGGGTCCATCCAGATCTCGTTTCGGATTTGACGCAGCCGACAACTTCTTTTGCCACCAAATCTAAGGGAAAGAAGTCTAAGTCCTGCTACACAGTTTTTTTTCTAACGATGGAAGTTATGGCAGGAACCACGAGATCGGGCATAATGTATCAACCCTCGTACGATGCCCCGGGCGATGATACACTCCCAATTATTATGCTTACCGCTGCTGATCCATGGTCAGTCCAGCCTTCGTCGGCGGATAAGTCTAAACCAAAATAAGCCCGCTTCGATAAATCGCTGCGCAAGGATACACAAGGGCTGAAAAAACCGTACAACTTTGACATTCTGGCATAACTCACCAATACTTCAGTGAAGTTGTCACTGTTCGAGTTACTTCGGCTTTCCAGAGATACTCGAGCCGCCATGAACGAGGCATTACAAAATGCCGACACCTATCTGGCACAGGTCAAGCCACCAGTTAAAGTTCCGACGATATTCTCCCACTCTAATAACGTTATGGATGCATTACCCAATATTACGTTCTCGCAACAAGACATGTTGCTAAAGAATAACAAGAATGATCGTCCCATATACTAGACATGGTATATTCATGGTATAAAGGTAGACCGGATACACATTGACCCCGGTTCATCAATCAGCATTATCCTGAGGTATCTGCTATAAACCTTGGGCATCCCTATGCATCGTCTAGCAACTACCAATACTGCCATTAGTGGCTTTAATGCAGGAAGAATCTACCCTCTGGACAAGATTCGCCTGAAATGCCAGCTCGGCGACTTGAAAATAGAGGTCACTTGCTACGTCATTGACGTAGATGTATCCTACAATATCTTGCTCGGATACCCCTGGATACACCAATATATGATCGTACTGTCAACCCTGTACCAATGCTTAAAGTACGTCGATGATTATGGTATTATTAGAATAGAGTTCGTAGACATCAACCCATTTAAGGGAGTTGAGACGTACTACTCTGATGCCATCCTTTAGAAGCAAACCCACCAAGATAAATGTGGCAATAAGGCCGATGATGAGGCCGAGGTTACGACAACACCAGAGGATCCCATGAGAACCCGTCTTAAGGCTTGCACTCCCGACGCAGCCACTCCCCTCGTCGTCAGGTTACACAGGAAGGAACCAGAATCTCTGGCACCTTCCACAACTTTTGAACCACTAGTCATTCACCTTCATATGCCAAATCAAAAACAGAAGGAGGATCCCGCACCATCTACTCCTTTCGAACCTCTGGTCATTAGCCTTCATTGGCCAAATCGATCGCAGAAGAAGGATTTCGCACCATCTGCTCCTTCCGAAACTCTGGTCGTTCTCCTTCATAGGCCAAATCAATCGCAGAAGGAGGATTTTGCACCATATGCTCCTTAAGAACCTATGATCATTCGTCTTCGCAGACTGCCAAAAGAAGACTTGGCCACGGTTGCAGCCTCCGAGCCTCTAGTGGTAAAACTGCACAGGAAGCCACCAATACCATTAACAGCGCTTGGGGTAGCCTATGAGGATGATGAACTGGAAGAATATGTGACCTTTCAGGCCAACGTCCCTTCCCTCGATGATATAATTCCTCCAAAAAGATACATTATTTTATCAATAAAGGGTTATCATTGAATTATTCTGAGCGTACACATATCAACACATTGTACTCTATGGAGCACGGTCTAGGCTTACACCTGCAAACACAGGTGACCACTACCTACACAGCGCACTGTATGCTCTCCATCCAAGACTCTTACTTCCTAGTCCCACCTAGTAAGAGAGGAGAGAAGCTCATCATCTTCAGCCAGGTAGAATGCCCCCAATCATTCATCCCAGAAGAACTAGATCTGGAACTTGATATTGGCAAAATATCATCTTACCGGTACAGTTCTCAAGATAGACACCTCATCCAAAAGATGGGGTACAAATTGAAAATCGCCAAATGCTCAAATTACGGCAAGGATCGACGGTTGCCCCTGCGCCTACATGCTCCTACGATCAAGTCCGAGGATTATTATCAGAAGATCAAACATGGCTTAGGGTATGTAACACCTTTTACAACTCCCGAGGGTTCAAATAAAGAAGATAAAGCGCACTCGTACTCTCAGAATCTTTATCTTGGGACTCTGATGTTAGCATCAGGGATGTGCTCAAACGAACACTGTCCTCCAGCATGGTATCTGCTGACCCTGAGGAAGACAATGAGGATCCATCCAAACTCTTTGAGGTAGAACTTTTGGCCCAGTTTCTTGATTCACAATGGAAGATGCGATTCGAACAACGAAAGCCTCCCACCGAGGATTCAATCAAACAAATTGACCTCGGCGAAGAATCATCCTCAAAACCTATCGTCGTCAGCAAAAGCTTTCCAAACAAAGACCGAGAATCCCTACTGCAACATACATCGATATCTTTGTCTGGAGTTATGAAGATGTGCCAGTGCTAGATCCTCAAATCATGGTACATAAACTCAATATTTTGTCGAATGCCAAAGTGGTCAAGCAACAATAATGATGGATTCGACCGAACATAATAAATTTTATTGAAGCTGAATTCAACAAGCTGATAGCTAGTGGTTTAATCCGCGAGGAACAACATCCCGACTGGGTAGCCAACATAGTACCTGTCATCAAGATAAATGGGAAGATTTGAATCTGCATCGAGTTTCGTGATCTGAATGAGGCATATCCTAAGAACAAATTCCTCCTCCTGATCACCGACATAATGATCGACAATACCTGTGCCTTCGAGCGCATGTCCTTCATGGATGGCTTCTCAGGCTACAACCAAATCAAGATATTTCTTGACGACGAGAAGCATACATCATTTCGGACCCCAATAGGAGTATACTACTACACGGTCATGTCTTTCGGTCTAAAGAACGCATGTGCTACATACCAGCGAGTTATGAGAACTATTTTTCGTGAACATCTGTACAAGACGGTGGAATGCTACGTGGATGATATCACCGTCAAGAGTCGCTCTAAAAATGATTACCTCTAAGAATTGAGGTCTGTGTTTGACTTAATGTGCGCACACCGCCTCAAGATGAATCCTACCAAGTACTTCCTGAGAGTCTCCGGCGGTAAATTTTTGGGTTTCGTCATCACTTTCTGGGGTATTCATATAGACTCCGACAAGACCAAGGCTATCCTGGAGATGAGCTCGCCAAAGAACCTCCGGGAACTCTACGACATTCAAGGGAGGCTGGCATACCTCAGGAGGTTCATATCAAATATTGTCGACCGTTCACCTAACTCATGAAGAAAGGTGTCTCCCTTGTATGGGATAAAAAATGCCTATGCGCATTTGACGACATCAAGGAATACCTAACAAACCCTCTCGTGCTGGGGTCCCGGTTATGGAAAAGCCTTTCCTGCTCTATGTACTCATGATGGAGCACTCTCTCGGTGTCCTGTTAGCCCAGAATAGTGATGCATTCCATGAGCAGGCCATATACTACCTTAGCCGGATGATGGTCGGCACGGAGTATAGGTACACCGCCGTTGAGAAAGAATGCCATGCTCTAGTATTCGCTATTCAGAAAACTCGACCTCATCTGACTGAAGAGACCATTCATTTAATCTCGTGAGTCAACCCCCTCAGGGTCCTCATGACCAAACTAGGGGCACTCTATTCCCGCTTGGCTACCTGGAAAATACAATTATCTCCATATGATATGGTATTCATCCCACAGAAGGCCATCAAGGGTCAACCACTAGCCGACTTTCTGGCAGCCCATCCTGGGTCAAAAACCTCGAAGCACTATGAGGAGATTCCAGATGAGGCAGTGGACTACAACGTCACTTTACATGAAGCTGTTTGGCGAATGTTCTTTGATGGCGCTTCAAAAGCAGGGCCCAAAGACGGCATCATCGCTAGGGTCGGGATAGTGTTGATCTTCCCATACGGCCTCATCATCAATCGTGCCTACTCTCTCACGGATCCATGCTCCAATAATTTTGCAGAGTACAACGCCTTAATCATCGGGCTCCAACTTGCTAAACAAGTTAGAGTAGATTACCTGGACGCTTATGGTGATTCTCAGCTAATAGTCGACCAGGTCTGGGATGAGTATGAAGTCCAAAACAAAGACTTGATCCTCTACCACCAAACTACGCTTAGCATTATTGCAACTTTTGAGATGTTCTTCATAGAGCATGTCCCTCAGTTGCAAAATATTGAGGCTGACACTTTAGCTGGCCTCGTTGCTTCATTGCAGGTACCAAACAACACCCATCAGCTAATCGATGTGATCAGCCAAGAGTTGGTCAATCCCAAGAGCAACCTATGCTTGTGCCTCAGCTATGCAGCGGAGGTCGACATCGATACTCAGGATTGGAGGCTTTTATTTATTGACTATACAGTCTATAGAATTCTTTCCGAGAACCCGAAGGAGGCCACTTCAATTAGAAGATGCTTCCTCCATTTCTATCATGACACGAAGACCAAAATATTGTATTATCGGTCCTATGACGTCCTTCTGCTATAATGTTTATCAAACATAGAGGCACAAAAAGCCCTCGTGAAGCTCACCACGGCGTCTACGGGGTGCATCAACCTGGTCCGAAGCTACAAGATCATCTTCGGAGAATGGGCTACTACTGGCCTACGAAGGTAGCGGATGCTGTTGATTATGAAAGAAAATACCAAACATGCTAAATCCATGCAGACTTCATCCACCATCCCTCAAAGTTCCTACACCCAAAGTAGCATATTGGTCATTTGAAGCATGGGGATGGACATCATCGGACCGATAAGCCCACCTTCTTCTAAGGGAAATCGGTTTATTCTTGCCATCACTGATTACTTCTCCAAGTGGGCGAAAGTTGTTCCACTCGCCAAAGTAAAGACATCAAACATGATCAGCTTCGTCAAGCGTCACGTTATTTATCGCTTCAGCTTGCCTCGGAGGATCATCCACGACAATGGTCCACAATTTGTCAGTTATGCCTTCCAATTTTGTGAGAAGAACTGAATCCAAAATATATCCTCCACAGCCTACAACCCCACAACAAACGATCTGGCAAAAGCATTCAATAAAACTATCATCAAGCTCCTCAAGAAATTTGTGTCTTCTATTAAACGCGACTGGAACGAGAAGCTAGGTGAATGTCTCTAAGCATACCGTACAACTGTCTGTACAGCTACTGGCAATACGCTATTCTCTCTGGTGTATGAAAGTGTCACGCCCCGTCCCAAAATGACGAGGGACTGGAGAGGCGTGGTAATGGCCAGCAGCACGCACCGATGGACAACCCAAATTAATGGATCCATCAGGGCATGCTTAAGCTGTAGTCTAGCAGTAATATGTTACAAGTCTCAGGTAATTCTAATCTCATCCACAGAAATAGACAGATTAATTGCCAGAAAGAATGCAATGGAAATAAATAAGCAATATCAAATAAGGTTATCTCGGGAAACAAATCCGATAATTTATTCTGTTACAATTAAGAAGAGACAGGAAATAAAATGCTGGAAAATGTAAATACTGAGTAGTTGAAGCCGGCGCTCAAGAGAAGTCTTCGGCCACTATCTCGTCCTCTGTTCCTGGTTCTGTTCCGAGGAGTGCTCCGGTACCGTACACTTCTGGGTAGTTCTCTTCAGCTGTACCTGGGGACATCATCCATTCCAGGTCCTCAGGGGACATAGCAAGGTACAGAAAAACTCAAGCCAAATGAATATCAGTGCAGCAATAAGATAATCAGCAGGGTAAACTAAGTAACCAACTATGTGATATGCAATATGAGAGCAGCACTAGATCTCAGGCTGAAGCCACTACAAGCTCTGTGTCGGGGAGCCGGTAGCGGCAATAACTATGAATTACACTATGATATATACTATGTTATATATATAATATCAGCCTGTAGTCTGTGTGTCTCTCCCCACCCAATGTAATCACGCAAGCCATGACCATAACGTCTCATGTCCATGTCAGCGGGATTATAACTAATGCAGCAAGTCTGGTAGCTATGAATCAAAATGTCTAAGGATGTAACGTCTATGTCATATAACATGCATCATATACAGAATCACCTTGAATGTCGCAGGAAGACTCTGTCTCATGAAATAGTGTCAAGTGTCCTGGATTCTGGTGTACTTGATAGGACAAGTACGAGAATTATCGGGTCTCGATATCCATGTCTATGTGACGTTACACAACCCCGCGTACGGAGTTGGCACCCGACTATGATCGGACACTAAGTACATCACACGTCTCCTAGGTCAAGCAGTTAAAACATGTTTATATTTAATTCACAAGAAATCAAGTAAAGTACTATGTCAAGAATTACTGAGATTTGGCAGGCTTTATTTGTCCATTATTGCATGATTAAGTCCAGAAAATAATTAGCAAGCTGCAGGGTTTGGCAAGGTACACTTGCCTGTGGTTCCTATTCCAATTGCGGCTCTGACTTCAGCTGGAATTGCAGGCGGTACTCCGGTTGCTGAAACAAATATCACCATCAGATTCAAAAAATATCAATCAGCTAGAAACGCCTGTCCTTGGGTCCAATTTGGAGACAAGGGCAGAAACGACAGTTTCGGGCCAAAACGGGGTCCACCGGTGGGCCCGCTTTGCACCAAAAAACGCGTCAGGGTCAACGGTCTCCAAATTCACCAAACTTAGTGTCCATAGATCAGAAACGCTGATACGAACCCAACGGAACTTTCAGAATTGAATTCCGATGAGCCGATCACAAAATCGCCCGTCGAGCGGGGCCTGTGGGGCCCACGACACGCGATTTCGTCAACGTTCTCAGAATCGAACCAAACTTGACCCACAGGACCAGCGTATCGCTACGGGTCCGATGGCACAAGTTTCGTCTCGATCCGACGTGTGTACACAAAGTTAGGTCGAATTGCAGAAAAGACGGATACGGGGCGATGTCCGCGGATACGCGTTGATTCCGGTGTGCACGCACACCCAAATCAGCTTCCGCGAAATCCCACACGTCCGTATCGACGAGGCGCACGTATCTGTGAAGACCGCGCGCGACCAAGTCGTCCCGTTTGGCGGGACGTACTCAGTTCCGGGGTGAATCGGGGTCTGGGTTTTTCCTGTTTTTGGATCGCGGTGTGCGATCACCACAGGACGCGATGCCCCGAACGGTTTGTCCGGACACCGAGAGGGTCATACAGGCTTCGTAACGCAATTTGCGGAATCGAAAACGGAGCTACGAGCAAAAAGTTACACGCACCTGAACTGGGCCTGAAAACCGAGGTCAATCCGTGTCCGACACGACACGGACACTGTGTCCTGTGTCCGTGTCCGACACAGGGAATAGGAACTAGGGTTTGGGGATTCCGGTGCTGCGGCGGCCGGAGGACCGCCGGAGAAGGCTGGGGGCAGCGCTCTGCGGCCAGGCGGAGACGGCGCGGCGGGCTGGGGAGTCGCCGGCGGCCGGAGCGGGCGGCGCGGGCTGCTGCTGTCCTCTCTGCTGTTGCTGCCGGCGGTGGGGGAAGCCGCCGGAGACGAAGGGGAAGCGGAGGAGGGAACTGCGGCGGGCGGCGCGTCGTCGAGGCGGCGCTGGCGGCGGAGCAGGGTGGCGGTGGAGCGGAGGCTAGGCGAGTGGTGGCTAGGGCTGGCCAGAGAGGATCTTATATAGGGGAGGGAGAGGGAGGAGCGGCCGGGGAAGGCGGGGTCGGGGCCGGAAAGGTCGGGGTCGTGCGGGGCGTGGGTGGCTGGCCGGGTGGGGCGGAGCGGCCGGCGGATCCGGCGGGAGACGTGGGTTCGTGGGGGAGACGCGGGTGCAGCGGGTTGGCGGGTGCGGGTCGGGCGGCGGCGGATCCGACCCGACCCGCTGGGCAGGGTCTGGGCCGGGCTGCTGGGCTCGGCCCACTGGACCGGGCCGGGCCCGAAAAAATAAAAATTAAAAAAAAAAAAATAATAATAATAATAATAATAATAATCAGAAAATTAATTAATAAATTAAATAAATAGTTTTTAGGTATTTAAAAATAGGTCCGGGGTCCGATAAATTCCAGAAAAATTATCCTAAGTCCAGTTTTTCATTTTACATCCAAAAATAATATTTTCCTAATATTTTAATACTGTTTAATATCAATTAAAAATGATTGAATAATTAAAACCCTGTTTTTAATTTACAGAAAAATCCCAGAAAATTCCAGAAAATTGTGAAAAATCCAGTTTTTAAAATTTTGAAAATTCAGGGGGTTTACAATCTACCCCCTTAAGAAGATTGCGTCCTCGCAATCAAAGAATAACCGGTCAACAGAGATGACGCGGTCGCAAGCATCGTTTGAAAACACATCACAAGAGGCTTCAGGGAAATATCGTTTCCCTAAAAATCGAAAGTTTACACTTTCCAGGAAAATCTAGTTAAAACTATAACTTTTATGAAAACCAGGTTATTATTACCAAGTTGCAAATTACTAGGTTGGGGCTGAGGTCACGAACCAACGGGCACGAACTACAACAAGACTAGAACGGAAAACTATAAATCACTTACTCGCATCAGCGTCCTGCACAGTCAACGCATAAGCTTGCCCTCGTCCTTGAGGTAGATTCCTCTGCTGCTGTTGGGCTTGCTGGAAGAGTGTCGCCTGAGGTGCCAGAGGTGGCCTCGGTGCTGGTGAAGCTGGTTGGTTCGCCCTTGGTGCTCCATCTCGATGCTGGGGACAGTCCTTGGCTATGTGCTGATTGGTGCCACAAATCAGGCACAATCCCAACTTGCGTCTGCAGTCCTTCTCGACATGACCTAGCTTGCCGCAGTAGTGACAGGTAGGAAGGGTCTGCGAAGCTGCCCTAGGTGGCTGGTTCGTGTGAGTTCTCTTTGCAGATTCTCCCGGTGGTGCTCTGTTTGGTGCTGAGGTGATTGGCCGCTTAAGGCGAGACTCTCTCCTGGTGACGCGTTCCATGCGTCGGGCTGCAGCGAGAACATCCGAGTCGGAGGTAGGTGCGACGGATCCGATGAGTTTCTGCAGCTCAATGTTCAGTCCGTCGAAGAATTTCTCGGCCTTCTCTTCCTCTGTCGGGATCAGGGTTGGGGCAAAGCGGCTCAGACGAATAAATTCCGCGTTGTACTCTTCCACCGTCATAGAGTCCTGAGTGAGGCGATTGAATTTGTCCCGCAGTTCAGATCGTGCGACAGCCGGAATGTACATCTCTTGGAAGAGTCTGGAGAACTCCTCCCAGGTGACTCGGTCTGGTCCGAGTCGCGCCTCCTCAGACAACCACCAGTGGTGCGCGTTGTCTGTCAACTGCATTCGGACAGCAGTCATCCAGCGTTCCCGTGGAAGCTCGGCTGCTTCGAGTTGATGCCGTATGTTGGTGAGCCACTCATGAACTTCTGTGGGCTCCTCTTTTCCAGAAAAAGTGCGGGGCTTCAGTTGGCGGAAGTCAGTGATAGAGCCTGTAGATGGACGTCGATCTGGTAGGTTGGCCTGCTCCAGTACAGTTACGATGCTGTCCCTCCAGAAGTTAGCTTCGCGACGCTGAGCCTCGTGTTGGACTTGTTGCTGCGCTTGCATCATCGCGTAGATCATTTGGAATATCTGCTGCCCGTCAATTGGCTGTCCTTGTGGGAGTACGGGCGTTGGTGGAACGAACTGCGGCGGAGGCGGAATATCATCGCGTCGGAATCGGGAGTTAGGTTGACCTGCCTGCTGGCTCTGTTGAGTTATGGGAACTCCTCCGACGGGTGTCACTTCGTCGTCGTAGGTGACACCTGCAGCTTGTGGTGTTCCGACGGGAGTCTCATTGCACTCTTGTGGGTCCATTTTCCTGTATCAAAAATAACCAATAAGAGGCGCACAGGAATCAAGGCAAGATGCAAGTAAATTATTTGAAGTCGATATAGAGATCAAAAACGATTCAAGCAAGTGGATGAGATTCTAAAACTTATCATATTCTTATTGCAGGCCTGTTCGGTCCCTAAGTTGAAACCGAACAATTTAGTCGTAGACCTGCATGGGCCACCACAAAAACCATGTCACGCCCCAGTCCCAAAATGACGAGGGACTGGAGAGGCGTGGCAATGGCCAGCAGCACGCACCGATGGACAACCCAAATTAATGGATCCATCAGGGCATGCTTAAGCTGTAGTCTAGCAGTAATATGTTACAAGTCTCAGGTAATTCTAATCTCATCCACAGAAATAGACAGATTAATTGCCAGAAAGAATGCAATGGAAATAAATAAGCAATATCAAATAAGGTTATCTCGGGAAACAAATCCGAGAATTTATTCTGTTACAATTAAGAAGAGACAGGAAATAAAATGCTGGAAAATGTAAATACTGAGTAGTTGAAGCCGGCGCTCAAGAGAAGTCTTCGGCCACTATCTCGTCCTCTGTTCCTGGTTCTGTTCCGAGGAGTGCTCCGGTACCGTACACTTCTGGGTAGTTCTCTTCAGCTGTACCTGGGGACATCATCCATTCCAGGTCCTCAGGGGACATAGCAAGGTACAGAAAAACTCAAGCCAAATGAATATCAGTGCAGCAATAAGATAATCAGCAGGGTAAACTAAGTAACCAACTATGTGATATGCAATATGAGAGCAGCACTAGATCTCAGGCTGAAGCCACTACAAGCTCTGTGTCGGGGAGCCGGTAGCGGCAATAACTATGAATTATACTATGATATATACTATGTTATATATATAATATCAGCCTGTAGTCTGTGTGTCTCTCCCCACCCAATGTAATCACGCAAGCCATGACCATAACGTCTCATGTCCATGTCAGCGGGATTATAACTAATGCAGCAAGTCTGGTAGCTATGAATCAAAATGTCTAAGGATGTAACGTCTATGTCATATAACATGCATCCTATACAGAATCACCTTGAATGTCGCAGGAAGACTCTGTCTCATGAAATAGTGTCAAGTGTCCTGGGTTCTGGTGTACTTGATAGGACAAGTACGAGAATTATCGGGTCTCGATATCCATGTCTATGTGACGTTACACAACCCCGCGTACGGAGTTGGCACCCGACTATGATCGGACACTAAGTACATCACACGTCTCCTAGGTCAAGCAGTTAAAACATGTTTATATTTAATTCAAAAGAAATCAAGTAAAGTACTATGTCAAAAATTACTGAGATTTGGCAGGCTTTATTTGTCCATTATTGCATGATTAAGTCCAGAAAATAATTAGCAAGCTGCAGGGTTTGGCAAGGTACACTTGCCTGTGGTTCCTGTTCCAATTGCGGCTCTGACTTCAGCTGGAATTGCAGGCGGTACTCCGGTTGCTGAAACAAATATCACCATCAGATTCAGAAAATATCAATCAGCTAGAAATGCCTGTCCTTGGGTCCAATTTGGAGACAAGGGCAGAAACGGCAGTTTCGGGCCAAAACGGGGTCCACCGGTGGGCCCGCTTTGCACCAAAAAACGCGTCAGGGTCAACGGTCTCCAAATTCACCAAACTTAGTGTCCATAGATCAGAAACGCTGATACGAACCCAACGGAACTTTCAGAATTGAATTCCGATGAGCCGATCACAAAATCGCCCGTCAAGCGGGGCCTGTGGGGCCCACGACACGCGATTTCGTCAACGTTCTCAGAATCGAACCAAACTTGACCCACAGGACCAGCGTATCGCTACGGGTCCGATGGCGCAAGTTTCGTCTCGATCCGACGTGTGTACACAAAGTTAGGTCGAATTGCAGAAAAGACGGATACGGGGCGATGTCTGCGGATACGCGTTGATTCCGGTGTGCACGCACACCCAAATCAGCTTCCGCGAAATCCCACACGTCCGTATCGACGAGGCGCACGTATCTGTGAAGACCGCGCGCGACCAAGTCGTCCCGTTTGGCGGGACGTACTCAGTTCCGGGGTGAATCGGGGTCTGGGTTTTTCCTGTTTTTGGATCGCGGTGTGCGATCACCACAGGACGCGATGCCCCGAACGGTTTGTCCGGACACCGAGAGGGTCATACAGGCTTCGTAACGCAATTTGCGGAATCGAAAACGGAGCTACGAGCAAAAAGTTACACGCACCTGAACTGGGCCTGAAAACCGAGGTCAATCCGTGTCCGACACGACACGGACACTGTGTCCTGTGTCCGTGTCCGACACAGGGAATAGGAACTAGGGTTTGGGGATTCCGGTGCTGCGGCGGCCGGAGGACCGCCGGAGAAGGCTGGGGGCAGCGCTCTGCGGCCAGGCGGAGACGGCGCGGCGGGCTGGGGAGTCGCCGGCGGCCGGAGCGGGCGGCGCGGGCTGCTGCTGTGCTCGCTGTTGTTGCTGCCGGCGGTGGGGGAAGCCGCCGGAGACGAAGGGGAAGCGGAGGAGGGAACTGCGGCGGGCGGCGCGTCGTCGAGGCGGCGCTGGCGGCGGAGCAGGGTGGCGGTGGAGCGGAGGCTAGGCGAGTGGTGGCTAGGGCTGGCCGGAGAGGATCTTATATAGGGGAGGGAGAGGGAGGAGCGGCCGGGGAAGGCGGGGTCGGGGCCGGAAAGGTCGGGGTCGTGCGGGGCGTGGGTGGCTGGCCGGGTGGGGCGGAGCGGCCGGCGGATCCGGCGGGAGACGTGGGTTCGTGGGGGAGACGCGGGTGCAGCGGGTTGGCGGGTGCGGGTCGGGCGGCGGCGGATCCGACCCGACCCGCTGGGCAGGGTCTGGGCCGGGCTGCTGGGCTCGGCCCACTGAGCCGGGCCGGGCCCGAAAAAATAAAAATTAAAAAAAAAAAAAAATAATAATAATAATAATAATAATCAGAAAATTAATTAATAAATTAAATAAATAGTTTTTAGGTATTTAAAAATAGGTCCGGGGTCCGATAAATTCCAGAAAAATTATCCTAAGTCCAGTTTTTCATTTTACATCCAAAAATAATATTTTCCTAATATTTTAATACTGTTTAATATCAATTAAAAATGATTGAATAATTAAAACCCTGTTTTTAATTTACAGAAAAATCCCAGAAAATTCCAGAAAATTGTGAAAAATCCAGTTTTTAAAATTTTGAAAATTCAGGGGGTTTACAGAAAGTAAAGCGGTCCTCCTGCTCGAGATCCAAATCCCCTCACTACGAGTGGCTCTCTCTAACCGGCTAACTGCGAACGTTAATTACCGTCGACAGTTACAGGAGTTGGAAGCACTCGATGAGAAATGACTCTTAGCTCAACAACGCATCGAGCTGTATCAAACACGTCTCTCTGGAGCCTTTAACAAACGGGTAACATAGGGAACTTTCCAAGTGGGTGACCTCGTTTTAGCTGTAAGAAGGCCAATTATTATGTCTCATAAAACAAAAGATAAATTCTAACCCAAATGGGAGGGCCCATTCATTATGGAAATTGTGTCCTCTAACGGCGCCTACCGGCTGGCAAAACCTAATACGACTTGCTCATGATGCCTATCAATGCAAAGTTCCTCAAAAATTACTACGTCTAAATTAGACTTGTACTCCTCTATTACCAAACTATATCGTATCTTCCTGGACGTTGGTTCATGTCCATAATTTACTCTGGACTGTCATTCTAATACACCACTCCGACCGAGTTTGCCATGTCCATATTACCTCTGAGCAAACTTTTCGATCTTGACCATCGATCATTACATCCATGTTACCTCCGATATCGATTGTCTCCTAACTTACCACCAGTACCCAATCCAGAGTATGTCCGCGGTGTTAAGTCCACAAAACCTATCAAGTTCATATCACCTCTGTTAGGCTTTATTTCGAATCTATTACTTGCATCCCTGGTGCACAAAAGGGTAATAGGTCCACCAAAATTATCCAGTAGGATATCCTTATTAACCACAGTTGCTGTACTACGTCCATATTACCTCTAGTAGGAGCACCCTAGATATAACGATGTCCAAAGAAAGTGATTTCTCTTTTTATTAAAACAAAAAGAAGGAGAGATTATAAACATCAAGAAGAAGAGGAATCATAATCTTTCAAATTACTGATGTACATAGCAAAAAATGAAAAATAAAAGCATCTGAGAATGCGGACAATTGACGTGGAGCATCTCCAATACCTTGCTTTCCCGAATCAGCAAGGGTTTCCAAGAGTTCTTGGAAGATGTCCACCTTGCGCACTCGAACAATAAACGTTTCTCCCGTCCTCTCAACATAAAGCAACTCGGGCTCACTGGAGCATGGATCAGGGGTAACTAACGCCGCAAAAACAGACGTGTTAGCTTTCTTTGGAGCATCTCCAGAAGCCATCGCACTAAAGATGAATTTGTGTAAGGAGTTTTGAGATCGTCTGCCTCTTATAAGCCAGAAATTGATGACTTACTTCTTGAGTCGTAACTATTTACTCTACAAGATACGATAATTCGCTCATGTACAACCCAAGATGTGATTATCAGAATTTGGGGTAATCCTCTCAAAGACCCAGACTAACAGTGGTGTGAATACGTCAGGCGCCCATCAACACTTGAAGTGCAAGAAGTGATCATTTCTCTCTCAGGAAACAAATCAAGCCAAACGGACAATCTCAACAAAAAGGAACTTAAAGGGCTACCAGCGTCCCAACCACAAAAAAAATTTAAAAAAGAAAAAAAAGGGGGATGGTCTCATAAAATAAAATGCAAACTATTGTTGTTCATCATTGGAGCACAACTCTGCTTTTCGCCCACGGAGACGGGCAATGTGACCATCTAGGCGCGCTTTAACTCGACGCTCAACCTATTTTGCCATGACCTCGGGATCCTTATAGAGGACGTAGGACTCATATCGGTCATCCACCTTATGCACCATAACAACAACAACAGCCATGTTCTTCGCTACCTGGTTTACCTCGGTTCGAATAGCCTCTTCTTCCTGCTGGGCCTCCTGGAGGTTATTCCCCAGCACATCGAGCTTGGCTTGGAGCTATCTGATCTCCTCGCTCAACTCCTTTTGCCTGATGAGGCATTCCTCCCTTAGGGTACCCAGTCGATCACGCTCCTCCTACAACTTTTGGAGGTCTTATTGCAAACCTTCCTTAGAGAAAGAAAAGAGGGCCTTCTCTGTATCCAGCCGAACTAAGAACTCCTTATATTCATCTGGATATCAGTATCCCTATATTGGCATGTTGATGCTATCATAATTTCATCAGGCATTACTCTACCTCCACCAACTTTTGGTTCAGGAGGTCCGTCGTCTCTTCTAACCCAGGGATGCTCCTTAGAGAATTTGCCTGAATCTCGGCAAAATTCTTCGCCCAGTCGAAGGGCCTGTTTCGCTCTAACACACTCTGGACCCCCTGTCTCAGAAACATGTATAAGCTCCGAAGGAAGATCTGGACATTTTTATCAATCTCCTCTATCGTTGCCAGAGTCAAAGGTGGATGGAACGAGAAAGAACTCGCGGGCAAAGCAGGTTGTACAATAATGCCCGAAAACCTTAAAGAGGAGGCAGTAGCGGGGGAGCGACCAAGGACATGGCTCTCATTCCAATTCCTCATAGTCGTCTCAAAGGCCCGGACATCCGACAGCTGAGCAAGACTGGTGGTACGACCTAGGACAGGAGTACCAGGGCCCCCCACTATTTTGGCTCCTACCTCCGCACCAACCCCAGATGGTGTCACAACAACCTAGATGAGGACCCAACCACCGTATTATTACGGACATTGGGAACAGCCTCCGCGAGACGGTCTTCTACCCCACCATCTAAAAAGACCTCAACGACAAGTAGAAAAAGTGCCTCAGCACCAGAGAAAACCGCAGCGGACCCTACAGGGTGCTCCTTACCTCTAGAAGTGCTAGAGAGAGAATAAGGCCTCCTCTGAATAAGCCTACAGTCCTGACCCTCTGCCTCGCCCTCTTCGGCGGCCACATCCACAGTCCTCAAGGGAGACGCAGTGCTTGCACGTCCAGCACAACCAGTATTTAGCTTCGCACAAAGAATGAGAAGCTGAAGCCAGAATATCTTTTCATTGGTAAGTATATGGGATAATATACTAGGAGAAGTCGGCAGGGGTTGCGGCCTACCTAGCATAGTCAAAGCATTCCCCATATCTTCTATATCATCCAAAGAGACGTGCTCGAACAGGGTGAAGGGCTTTGACATGCCGGTACCCACCTCGTGGGCCTCCAAAGTTTCAAAAGCAGGCTTTAACAAGCCTGCACCATCTCTTGAAATCCAAAAATCTCAGGTGCATGCTCTGAGGCACCCATGTCAGACACCAGGGAAGTCTCCTTCTCCGGTTCTTTGTAAGAGACCACTGAGCTAGCCGCTCGCCGGGGACGGTCATTCATCCCTTGCATCTGCAAATTATCATACAGACTAGAACCAAGTTATTTATACAAGGGACCAGGAAGAATTAAACAGAGAGGGTCTATAAATACCACCTCAGCACCCAAAGCAGGGGATATTCTGGAATCCACCGTGAGGGGTCCTACCCCGCTTCACCTTCTTCCTCTTCTTCACCTCCTCCTTCTTCTTCTTTGCCAGCCTGTACAGGGACCTTGACAGCAACCTGCTTTCTATAACATATCCTTATGGCCGCAGAGGGTTCTTGTCTTCTCCTTTTTGGCAGAGGGCTCCATATCGGGGAGGCCCTGCGCTTCGCCGAAATATTTATGGGAAGAGAAGGATTGTCAAAAGTATCCCCTTCCTCTGTCACTGAGTCAGAGTCAACAACAACCGCCTTTCCCTTGCCTTCTCCCTGACTTTATCACAGCTCCCCACGCCGGCTATTCTGCTTAGTGCCCACAATAAAGTGGGTATCCCAATCAAAGCCAGGTGGAGGGGCATTTACGGCTATATGAAAATCAGCCGTCGCATTCATGATATACCCGCAAACTTTATCCTCTGCCAGAGCAAATTGGACCTGAGTACCTGTCACAAAATAATAATCCCGGGCTCGGACACCATCAAGGACGCTATCCTTGAAACTAAGACATGAGCTTGGGTTGCTTAAAAATAGCTAGCTATAACAAAACTATCAGAAAAACCTACTCGGCAGATAGGGTTCCAAGAAGACGAGGTTCCGATTTTGATACACCAAATAGAAAGGCCGGATGGAAAGCAGCCAGTGGAAGAGCGTTGGAGACAAAACCTGATGGTCGGCGCCGCCATCAAACTGAACCCCATTCACCTCGTCCACTGTGAAATTTGGGACTAAAACAAAGAAAGAATAGTTTGCCATGCGAGCGAGCGCATGCCGACAAGTGGGAACCTTAGTATGAGCCTAAGGCATTCCACCATATTGGCGAATAAAGGTGTCAGCCTCCATCGTCGTCCCCTCGACACCGGGTCACATCAAAGATGGGTAATGCATCAACATCCAACCCAATAGATAGTGGTAAGGCATCTCGACCCAGTTAAAATCTCCGGAGGGGTCCCGGGCAATTAACTTATTGGTGAAAGTACGAATCCCGCGATGGATGCTATAGACCATCGCTGGGAGCAAATCAAGCTTATGTTTGAAGATCAACTTCACAGCAAGGAGGATGAGGTTACGTCTAATCCTCTAAATTACCCCAGAGCCTCCCGAGATTATGCAAGTTCATAGCCATATCATCAAGAACCCAACCTAGGCAGCTTTGTCAGACAATGGTTGGGTGTCTTAGTAGAAATAACTGAAGGTGTCACCAGAACTACCAAACCCTTCGCTAGTTATGGAAGTTCTCTTGGTGCCACACACTTGGTCCTCAACTGCCCTCTAAGTTTGGGGGCTCCGAACGGTGACCTGACCCGAAGCTTCAGTACTAAAAAGGTAACTGATCCAGGCCTTGATATGGGATAAACTCCCCTTCGAGCTCTTGTCCTTCTTCTTTGAAGTTTGCTGGCAAGTACTATGGTGGCACAACACTTCCAGTTACACGACGAGAAATCCTGGATGTTACTGCTCTAATTCTTCAAATTCCTTGTTAAATGGGGTAGACTCCTCATATAGTTTTTCACCCCAGGAAAACTGCGAGACATCGTACATCTCATGAAGGATGAGACCCATCTCCTTGCCAGGAGTAAAGAAGGTTCCGGTGCGGCAGTTGTACATCTCGACCAAGGCCACGAACAACTTCGGGTTCTTCTCCAAACCATAACGAAACCCCTTATGGCCTAATAGAGGTTGGCTTCCTTCAAGGTCTGCTCATAATTTCCTAATACCTACGTTGTTAGGCCAATCCAAGCAGGCGAATGATACACCCTGTTGAGCAGGCTCACTCTTCCCCGGGGATAGGACCCCTTGGCTGCAAGCTAGTTTAAAAAAGTGTCAACTTCGTAAAGACGGATATTCGGCCCCACCTCACTCGCCAAGGTGCCAGGTTCCAACCTGCAAACAAAATAAGAGAACAATTCCCTGGTCGCCACCGCTCTTTTCAGCTCAGAGTTAAAATGGATACGGCCGACTTGGGTCCCCTTTTGATCTAGAGTCAGGTTACCCACCATCTTCCTCTAAAAAGGCACAATATTGAAAGCAGACAAGGGCAGATTATGCTCAATCGTGGGTATATGCACCTTCATCCCACTGGAAAAGAAGTCCCAGCTCTCCTTAATCTTCACTACCTGGGCGTCCAAGACAGTGAGAGCATCCCAAAAAGGAAGATCGACTTCAAATAAGATTCGCCCTTGTCTCCTTCGATCATCCTGGAGTTCAGTTGTCTAAGCAAATAGAACGAGTGTTGACTCGCTATTAACTTTAGCCTCACCTCAGACTGATTCTTGTTTATTTGTGCCTAGATATTGGCCACTATAGGATCAATCCTAATACCCAAGGCAGCCTGGGCACCCCCAACCAGCACCTCCCCTGACGGAGCCATGGGTAAAGTCACTACAAAATCGGAGGCAGAAAGACGGTTAGATGCCATACGACCAAGTTATGAAGGGTGCATGCGACCAAGTCATAAAGGGGGCATATGGCCAAGTCAAGACCTCCATGCGGCCAAATTATGGAAGGTCCATGCGACCAAGTCATGAAGGGTACATACGGTCAAGTCAAGACCTATATGCGGCCAAATCATGGAGGGTCTATGTGACCAAGTCATGAAGGGTACATGCGGCCAAATCAAGACCTCCATGCAGCCAAATCAGGGATGGTCCATGCGACCAAGTTATAAAAGATGCATGAGGCCAAGTCAAGACCCATGAACATGTCAAAAGAGACCCACACATAAGGCATACAGTATGGTCATGTGGAAGGATCTGCATAGCAGACTACGTATAAAGTGTCTGTATGTCCATACTTCTTCTCCAACCCTTACCTTTGATGGGAACTTGAACGTCTGGATGAAAGGTCGGCACCTCATCCTCAGCTATAGACAAAGAAGGAGGGTGCTTCCCCTTATCGACAGCCTTTTTGGCCTTTAACGAGGAAGATGAAGCTTTAGGGGCCATGATGAGTAGTCGGAGAAGACGATCGGAAACAGAGGAAGTGACAAAGAAAAAGGGGAAGGCAAATCACAGCAAAATAGAAAGTTCTCTCTCCTCCTCCAGACCCCTATTTATAGGCCACTAAAAGACAAGATTAACTCCTCAAAATTATCGTGCTCCACTGTTATCAAATGACAGTGGCTCACGGTTGAATTTTTGGGGTGACATTATCCTTTATAGTCGTCAGCTTGGGATCTGCTCGAAGAGGCAGCTCAGAATCCGAACAGAATCCACTCAAGGGTTAGAGAAAATCTAGCAATAACTGACTTGACAGCCTGGCGGCATACGTCCATGCGGTACAACATCCGTATGACCTAAATATCCATGCGGCCCAAATGTACCCCGTCCATGCTTCTTATTAAAAGTATTTTAAACTTATCAGTTAGAAAATTTTGAAGGAGTTCTTGTAGAAGCATAGAAAATACGAATCCATGCAGCCAACAACCATGCGTCCCATGATAATGCTCAGTATAAATTCGACCACGTAGTCATCATGTGACCCAGAAAATCTATATTCATGCGGTCCAAACGGCCGAAGCAAACCTTGGTCGCAGATGGACCTAACATGATATCCTAACAACCAGATCAAGTCTGACACTGAATCCTGACAGAAAGGATTATCTGAATGCCTCAAAAGACGAAACCTCACTAAAAGACAGAAGTCTCCCGGAGTGTGCAGCACCACATGTATAATACGTTAAAAGATTCCATGCGGCTCTGCCCGTGCTTCCCAGAATCCATACATTACATGCGTCTCTAGCCGCTGTGCCGTCCATGCATCCCAGACTCCATGCGTTCCATGTGTCCCAAACGCCATACAAATCAAATTCTACTATTACAACTAAAGTGATTCTCTCCAACCAAATAGCGGTCACACGTCTATTTGACCAAGTCGCGCATACAATAGTTGAGAACCGCCCAGATACTTAACAAATATTAAAATCCTAACAAATGACCATATGGCAGCGGAGCCTAGATTCGCGTGCATAGATGTAGCTTCCTTCTGTTAAGAGGGGACACGTAGCAAACCCCCACCATCCATGCGGTCCAAAATCCATGCGGCCACAAGTATGGCTATAAATAGTAGGGTACCACACCCGAACAAAAGGCTGACTGGCTATCTGGGAATCTACACTCGAGCAAGAGAGAAGAGATTTCGCATCAGATCGTCCACGGAGTAAAGAGAGTTGCTACACTCCTAACCCTCCATTTTCACCCACAGAACACAAAATTTGTACTTAGATTGTCAGTTTAGAACTCCTCTTTATACTCTCTTTAGTTTGTTTAAATAAATCTAGTTTCTTACTAAACTTTCATATTTAATAGAAAATAAGGATATCATCATGTGCGAGTTCGAGAGCAGGATATACCGAAGACATCATTTAGGTCACGATATGGGCATTACGAATTCTTAGTTATGTCATTTGGACTGACTAATGCTCCAATCATATTCATGGACTTGATAAACCATATTTTTATGCCATACTTAGACCAATTTATGGTAGTATTTATCGATGACATCCTGGTGTATTCTCGTAATGAGGAGAAGCATGAAGGATATTGTAGAACATAAAAAATTTGAGTTCGTGTGCTAGAAGATACGACCTCAAAGCCTGCCTCTAGTCATAATGCAGAGAAGCTATGTAGCCAAGAGGCTCATCCAGATCCCCAAAGCAAGCCTGCAGGTGCATCCATGCGCCCGACGTCCCTGCGCCCCAAAATAAAATCCAATAGATGTTGGACCACATAGACACCATGCCGCCCAGAAAAGGGACACCCACGCAGTCCAAACGAGTATCCTAAAAACTGGCCCAGGTCAACCTGACATGACGTCCTAGTAACAAAGATGGCGCTTGACACAGAATCCTGACAAAAATGATTTTTTTGATCGCCTCAAAGGACGAGAACACACTAAAAGACAGAAGTTCCAAGGATAGTGCAGAGCCACGTATAAAATACGATAAAAGATCCCATGCGTCTCGGGCCCATGCGTCCCAGACTCCATGTGTTCTATGCGGCTCTGGCCCATACGTTCTAGACTCCATGCGGTCCATACGTCTCTGGTCCATGCGTTCTAGACTCCATACGTCTCATGCGGCTCTGGCACATGCATCCCAGACTCCATGTGTCCCATGTGGCACTGGCCTATGCATTTTAGACTCCATATGGTCCATACGTCTCTAGCCCCATGCATTCCAGATTCTATGCGTCCCGTGCATCGTTGGCCACATGTGTCCCAAATTCCACATAGACCAAATCTTGCTGTTACAACTTAGTGATTCCTTCCAACCAAATAGCGGTCACGTGTCTACTTGACCAAGTCGTGCCTACAACAAATGAGAACCATTCAGATATTCAGCAACAAGAAAACCTTAACAAATGTCTACGTGATAGCTGAAGCCCGGATTCTTATGCACAGTTGTAACTCCTTTCTGTTATACGAAGACACATGGCATGGCATGCAGCAATAGTTGTAACCGTATTATGTTGATGGAGCCTTATACGGTCACCAAACAGAGGGCTATGCGGCACCTATAGCCCATCAACACAATGGTTATAAATAGGAGCAACTCGAACGTTCTAAATGTCAACTTTTTCTTCTTCAGAGAGAGACCAAAAGAAAGGCTAGCTATCTGCGAATCTACACTCAAGCAAGAGAGAAGAGCTTCTACATCGTACCGTCTACGGAGTAAAAAGAGTTGCTACACTCCTAACCCTCCATTGTTACCCCCTCCCCCCAGAAAATAATTGTATGCTATAACTGTTTTTGTACTTTCTTTAGTTTGTTGAATTGAATCAAGTTCTTTCCAACTTTTATATTTAATGGCAAACACGATGGCGACTATACTAGAGAATGTCCTTATCCTCTGTTGAGAAGTCGGTGATGCAGTTCGATGCGGCCAAGCTTGGCTCGACATGAATGATGCTAGTGGTCCGCTTCGACTAGCAAGTGTTCGAGGAAATGCTCTCCGAAGAAAGTGCTAATCCTTCACCAAGGATAGCCAAGCCCAAGAAGACCCACAGAATGTGGGTGGCCAAGGCCGTTGTACCCCACCCAGCTACGGAGTAGACGATTCCAACCTCTCACTATGTTGCCAATGACGGTCGTCGAACGAACACCCAGAATGTCCACGTATATGCGGTATCTCGGGATAACGCATAAACTGTTTAGCACCCAAACTATGGCAGAGAAAAATACTACGATGCGAGACATTCTGGTGCTAACACAGCTTCTATGTAGCCAAGGAGGAGGCCGCATAAGACTATCTATGTGACATCACCTCCCACAGACAGCAGGCCGCATGCGGCCCTGATAGCAAAAGAACCTCTATTTTCGATCGTATCTCATGAGACGCAGAGCCTATGCGACCCACTAAGAATGGTAAAAACCCAAATCTAGACTATTCATACTATGCGCCTGCGATTGCTAAGCTGAAGAAGTCCGGGGCAGTGCAAGACAATAAAGCTCAAGCAACTGCTCATACGACCGACTGCCAACAGGCATCGCTAACTATTACGTGAGACTCTAACAAAAAGTTGTACATGAATGACCCATGCGTCCTGCCCACAGGGACCAATGGAAAGGGTCAATCTCAAAAGTCTTCCACCGGTACCTTGGGAAAAGTTCATGTACGAACCCCAGGCTAGAGAGAAAATACAGCACCTGCGCATCCGTGTGCCCAAGATACCCGGATTCATAAAAAGGATGCAAAGCTAAAACTCCATTCGCATAATTTATGTGACGTGATTACTCACAAGCACAAAGTAAGAAAAACAACTACGGCGTGCGACGTACCCTCTCTAAGGCACAACTGCACCAATATTATTATCAACTGCTGTTACAATAAAGTGACAGTACCCACAGACAGGCAGTCGTCCTTCCAATGACTGTACCATAAAGCACCTACCTGGCAACAACCTGGAGATCAGGTGCAAGTACCAGAGGAGAAGGAGTTGCCCTTCGCCTCATGCTACTCAACTGGAGATCTTTCTGCCACCAAGGGAAAAAAGAAGTTAAATACCTTTAGTCCGGCGCTCACTACCACTACTCGCGAAGGCGACTACACGGAGGGCTGACAATGGCACCTACAGAATGAGTCTTCCAGGGCACCTGCTCAAGGAAGAAGCTGTCAGCCCCTGGGGGTAGTTATTCCTCAGAACCTCTGGGGGTGGCCCAAACTGGGGGTAGTGTCCCCCTCGATATACGCAACAACCCAGCATTTCGTATAGATAGTGAATATCAAGGGATAGATACCGAGTTCTCTGGAGGTAATCACCCTCATCAAGAAGACGCACCTTCCAAAGCTGGGGGTAACATTCCCTCTGAGTCTGAAGAAGATGTAGCACTTTTGACTTTTTCTGAGGAAAATAATTCCAAGAAAGCTGACAACAATGTTCCTAGGGTTAATGCAGCATCTAGGGCTGGGGGTAGCAATCCTCCAGAATTGGAAAACAATGCGATAATATCAACCTCCCCTGAAGACTGTAACTCCCAAGCAACAAACAATGACAGGCTAGGGGGAGTCACCCTCGAAAAGTCAGAGCTTTATCTGAAGATGGTGGTAGCATCTCTTTTGAGTCTGAAGATGATGCAATGATACCCATCTTACTTGAGGACAGTACGACCCAGGAGCCCAAGGTGGAAGGGCTCAGCGATTTCCAACAACTCGAGGTTCTCGAGGCCATGATGCACACCATGAGTGCCATAATGCAGACTCTGGTCCAGGCAATACTGGAGATCAAGGCAAATATGGTCCTGCTACCCGTAGGGCCCGCAGTAACTCTGTATGCCGGGAGTAGCAATCTTCCGGTGATCTACACCAACCCATCATTCTGTAAGGATAGTGATTTCCAAGAACCAGACAATGACACGTCTGGGGGTAGTCTCTCTCGACAAGACAGAGCAGCATCTAAAGCTGGGGGTAGAATTCTCTCCGAGTCCAAAAATGATACAAAATTACCGGTCTTTCCTGAGGACAGTACGACTCAGGTATTGGAAGCCCCAAAGCAAAATGGCACTTTTCCCTTCAATGATGATAACATCATTAAAATCTTCAACATACTGATAAAGGAAAACAAACTTCGGCTACCCAACATCAGATGCCCTAAAGAGGCTGACAAGGTCGATGATCCAAAATATTGCCTCTTCCATCGGTACATTCATCATCCAACCAGTGACTGCTCTGTATTAAAGAGATATATCTAGCAATTGATTGATACCAATGAGCTCACTCTTGAATTCGATGCTAAGATAGTTATTGCGAACATAGTATCCCTCCAATAAGGTAACTTCCTAGTGACGGAAGCCCAGGCAACCAAGGAGGTCATCAACCTCCCGTTGGCTAGCAGCCGAGTAGCATACTTGGTATCACTTACAACCCCAAGAGGTGAGCCTATTGCTCAAAAACCGGCACAACAAATAGCACCTTCGACGACCAGGTCGAAGGAAAAGCAATACAGGCCAGGCCGCATGATCATTTCCTCAAAAAATATAACTTATAGACTTTGGGTGCTCAGTGCAGCTCAACAAGTTTCCCTGGGCCCAAAAATCAAGTCTTGCATGACCCATTAGCAATGGCGCATGATAGGCAGCACTCCATTATATGCATCCGAGCAAGTCTTCAGCGCAAGGATGTATCATACTTCATGTGCACATGATAGTACTTCTCATCGTAACGAATCCTTACGGGAAACAGACAGTGTTTCCTGCGCAATATACAAAAAATGAGCAGCAAGTAGTGGTCCTCGACGTGGTAGACAATCGTGTGTATGCGGCAGTGACCCTATGCGCACAACTCAGCCAACTCTGTCATGTATACGTGGCAGTATTCCAGTGCACAGAGCTCCTTATTCGGCGCAAGATAAGTCATCAACATATTTTAATACAATAAATGATGAGCTGCCTCAGTTCCATTATTACAGCCAACAATCACTCAGTCTCGTATCAAAGATAAGATATGACCTCCATAAAGCTGAAGGTCTAAACTTTAGCAAAGTACGGCGTATTCTTTTATAATTCGACAATTATTACAACAACTCTCGCAGAGGGCTATGATATGGAGACGCTTGTACGCGCCATGACTCACAAGATAGCTGGCAAATTTTAACCTAAATGGGTGTAAGCACCCTGATTTTTAGAATTTAATATTTTTGGTATTCTGAAATTATTGTGATTAAGGGAAATTTTTTATTTATTTTTAGCTAATTGTAATATATAATATTCATGAATTTTTAATTAAGGATATTTAATTAATTATTAATATTATACAAAATATATATTTTTTGGGTGTAAAACTAATATTAGTGTATTGTATAATTTTTCTAGAATTTATTGAGGTCAAAAACTATTTTTAGTGGCCATATATATATATATATATATATATATATATATATATATATATATATATATATATATATATATATATATATATATATATTAATAGAATTAAACCTAAATTCTAAACCTAAACTCATAATCCAAAACCCACTAACCCAAACCCTAAAACCTACCCGTGCACAGCAAACTAACTCCCCCCCGCGCGTGTACATGAACCCCCACCATCTCTATCATATATGTATATATATGTGTAAACCAAAACCCTAACCCAAATCCTACTCCACCTCCGCCTACACCACCCCGACACCCCGGTGACCGCCCACAGCCCCGTCGCCCGCACCACTGCATCGTCGCGCCGGAGCAGCGCGTCCATCCCCCCGCGCGCACATGCACAGCCGTGTGGCCCTCCTTCGCGTGCAGTTTTTGCCCTCCTCGCTCGTTCGATCTGTATTCCGTCTTCGCTGGTATGTTCACAACCTAACCTTCTAGTATTTTTTTAAGTGAAACGAATTTATGCATCCAGGTTTGATCGAAAAATCGACCAAAAGTAGGCCGAAAAACTGTTCGAAAATAGTTTAAAATTTTAGTCCAAGTATCCCTGTTCATGTCCAATTTGCCACCAACTCGTTAATATTTTCAAAATATAATTGAAGGGACTTCTTCACAATATAACCAAGATTTTTACTCTTCTTTTAGTTTTTATTAGTTTGCTTTAATGGTAAAATTATTCTTGTTCCAAAAATACCAAAAACTTGTTTTTAAAATACCCAAAATCTAGCGATACGAGGTGCGTTCCGCCAAACGAGGCAACTTCGTCGTGTGTGAGTTGTACCGAAAGGCACATATCTTCAACACGGATGTGTGGGCTTTCGCAAAACTTGATTTGGATGTGCGTGCACACCGAAATCAACGCATTTTCGTCAAAAAATACCATATCGGCATGTTCTGACACTCGTCGTAACTTCGTTTGTGCTTATCGTTTCGTAACAAAACTTGTGCCATCGGATTTGTAGCGTTACACTGGTCCTGTGATCCAAATTTGGTTCAATTCTGAGAACATTGATGAAACATCATTTTGTGGGCCCCATAGTTCCACATGACTAGCGTTTTCGTGACCGACTCACCAGAATCCAATTTCAGATATTTTATGGAGTTTGTGCCATTGTTCTGGACTCGTAGACACTAAGTAGGACAAATTTGGACAACTTTATTTTTGGCATATTTTACGGTGCAAAGTGGGTCACATGTGGATCCCGTTTTGACCCAAAACTGTCAATTTTGCCTCTGTGTCCAAATTAGACTTATGGGTAGTTAATACTAGCTATTTCAAGTATTTTGAGAACAATAGTGATGTTTGTTTCAGCATTCGGAGGTGTACGTACAGATTCTACTTTCCCAGGAGCAGTTGACGGAGTTCAGAATCCAAGCAAATGTACCTTGCCATAATGTATCACAGTTCCTTGCCTTTATTATCTTATTTAGTTATTATAGTTATTTGATATGTGTGATGTGTGTATTTATCCTAGGACCGTGAGACATTGCTTAGCGTCCGAACAAGATTCGGGTGTCGATGCCGTACGCGGAGTCGTGCAACGTCACTTATAGAGTTGATTCCACGATCCTATTTTTACGTGCTTGCTTTACTAAGTACGCCATACCCTAGGATACTTGACACTATTTCATGTGACCGAATCTTTTTTGAGTTATTTATGGTAATTCTGTATAAGCTTACAGGATTCGTGATATGAGACTTGCATATACATATATATCATTATGACTCGTTGTACTAGTTAGAGGTCATGATCTTGCGTGTTATGGACAAGAGACATTGTGGACATGAGACATATGATTATATTGGGTGGAGAGAGACACATAGGCTACAGGTTGATTACATATATTAATATTTTATTATTGCGGTACTTTAGTCTCTGTTCCAGAGCTTGGCCCATTACCAGCTATTACTGTTACCGGCTCCCCGACACAGAGCTTGTAGTAGTTTCAACCTGAGTACTAGTGATGCTCTCACTTGCATTTTACTTAGATGATTACAGTAGTTTACCCTTGAGTGTGTGGCATTATACTATTTTACTTTTGGCATGCTATTTCTTGTACCTTGTTACGTCCCTCTGAGGACCTGGTCCCCTGCCAGTTTTTGCAGCATAGACGGTTACGGAGCCTTTGGAGTTGCTGATGGAGTTGATTTTCTTGCAGGCATTGGTACCAGGTACTTATATCATTTCTACCAGAGTTATGGTTATTTATTCATATTGTTTATTCATCTGCTGATGTAGCCTAGTTTTATAGACTAATATTTCTTTCTCTAGTCTATTCGAGTTTGTGTGTTGCTGGGCGGCCGAATTTAGCACATGTAGCTCATTCTTGTATATTCTATTTATTGTGGATTGAGGCATAGATATTTATATTTACTTGATTATTTAGACAGTGACCATTATAATACAGCTTATACGTATTCGAGTCAGACCAGAGCCTGGTCGAATGCGTAGATGGCATGTTACGTATTCCTAGTCCTACGTATTTTGGGACTGGGCATGACAATGGGTGGGCCCGGCCATTGTGGAAACCATATTTCCTAACGGGGCATACCGGCTAGTGAAATCCAATGGTGACTTGCTCATGATGTCTATCAACAGCAAGTTTCTAAAAAAAGGTACTACGTCTTAACTAGACTTGTACTCCCCTTATCCCCAATGGGACAACCAAGATGTACGAATCAACTTTGTGTTCTTCATCCACAGTAAGTGCCTATGTGCAACATTTTCTTCTTCTTTATAAATTCTTATAAAATCAATCATCTGTATCATGGAACCCTGGATACGCAATGGATGATGAGTCCCCAAAGTCTCCCCAGTAGAGCAGTGCTCAGGTCCACTCGTACAATCCTGCAGTGATCACTCAAAAACTAATTACTTTAGACGCTAGCCATGTCCAGATCACCTCTGAGCGATCGTCCCATCAATCTCCCCAGTGGAGCAACCCTCAGGTCTATCCTCATTTTTGGATAGACCACACTCAGTAAATCACTCCTCGGTGAGTTTTTTGGGCATTGGTTCACGTCCATATTACATCAGAACTACTGTCCTAATATCTCTCCCCGGCTGATTTTGCCATGTCTAAGTGACCTCTGAGCAAACCTCTCGGGTTTTTGGCTATCGATCATCACGTCCATATTACCCCTACTATAGGTTGTCATCCCCACTCATCACTCGTACTAACCAAGGTACACCAGCAGTGTTAATTCCATAAAAACTGCCACGTTCATATTACTTCTGTCAGGGATTGTCTCATACCTATTACTTGCACTAACATGCACAAAAAAGTAATGGGTCCATAAAATCTATTACGTCCATATTACCTCTGATAGGGATTATTTTCGAACTTATTGTTTGCACTCAATATGTGCAATAAATAATAAGTCCACCCAAAAATTCTCCAGTAGGGTTTGTCATGTCTTTCGCACCTATAAGCAAATATTTTGGGTTGGCTATCGATCATCACGTCCACAGTACCCCTGATATCGGGCGTCGCCTAAACTAATCACCCGTGCTTAAATTTAGGTACACCAGCGGTGTTATGCCCACAAAATTTATTATGACCATATTACCTCTGATAGGGTTTCATCTCAAACTTATTACTTGTACTCTCATGCACAAAAAGTAACAGGTCCACCAAAAAAACCTCGGTGGGATGCCCGTAATGGAAACAAATAGTTCAAGTCTATATTACCTCTGAACTACTTTCCTTTTGCCCCAACAGAGAAAAAGTCAATTTATGTTTATATTACCTCTGAACTACGTCTCTCCACTATCCCCACAAAATCATATCTTATCATGTCCACATTACCTCTGGGTAAAGTTCTGCTTTTCAACTTTCTACTATCACGTTCGCATAACCTATGATAGTGCTAGTCGTTTCAGCTTATTATCAGTACTTAAGGTACGCCATGGGTAATAAATCCACAACTTAAGAGTTTGTCATGTCCATATTACCTCTGAGAAAACATTCTTGCCCATCGACTTTCTACCATTACGTCCATAATACCTCTGATGGTGTCATTCGTTCCAACTTATCATCTATACTAAACCCTAGGTACGCCAAGGATGATGTGTCACTACCATATTTCTAGAGTATGAGCTTTTTGGTCATTTATAATATTTATATATATTATGTTGATAGTTGTATGATATGTAAAATATATTATATTATATTTATTAATGACATGGGTTAGTGGACTAGACTTGATGTGACCATGGACCTTGCATTAGACTAGATATTTAACCCACTAGACTAATTCCTATTCTATTAATTAGAATCTAGTGAAATTCCTCACTTAGGACTTAATCCCTTATTAAATAACTCTTCATGACAAGCCATTGAGGGCAAATGAGTCATTGTGCATCCACCAAATCCTAACCCTAGCAAGTGGCCGGCCCTATAAGTATAGATGAAACCTCCCTCAATGATATTTTATCACTCATGAAGAAACCCTAGAAATAGCCCCCCAAAACCCTTCATTCCCTCCACAAATTTTAGAATTTATAAACCTCAAATCCCTCATTTCCCCCATCTAAAGAGGCCTAGAAGCTTGGGCACAAGGAGTCTTAGAGAAGAAGAATCTACATTAGGAATCCATCTTCCAATAGGTGAAAATCTGGAAACCCTCTTTAAATTTCTGTTTTTATCTTTGTTTGGCCATAAGGAGCCCACTCTTTAGTTTAGGAATAGCTATTAGGGAGAGCATGAGTCTCTATTAGTTTTATGATGATTTCTCCATGGTGTCATATGTATATTTAGGAGTTTTTATATTCCAAAGATGCATTTCCCCTAGTTTTTATAACCCTAATCATATATATGTATATATGTATATTTATATGGTATATGTAGATGTTTAGTGGTATATTTAGGGTTTATACATGAAGATTTATGGTGTATCAAGAGTATCCTAGAATTGTGCACACTAAGTGCTTGTTGAAATATTTAATAGGAAGTATACCTATTCATATGATGTATTGGATATGTATACATAAATATATAAATGTGTATATATATGTATGTATACATATTAATGTATATATGCATTGGTGTGGGACTGTCATGGGGAGTCGGGTTCCTCAGTCTTTGTGTGTGTACTGTGCACACTGTGTGTTAGTGTGATGGGGGAATTAGTTTGTGTACGAGGTTGGTTTCTGTGTGCAGTGTACATTGCAGGGGGATTCAGTGAAGTGCACTTGGTATTAGATGTTTGGGTTGTGTGAAATTGAGTGTGGGCATTGTGGTTTGGTGGTGATGAGTGGTGTTGTACCATCGGGTTAGTTTTCAGTCATGTGCAGTAATAGGGATATTCGGTTGAATCAAGTAAATGATACTTGATGGTATCAGTCACTGAATGCAGATGCCAATGAGTATCAGATTTACTGTAGGTAAGTAGCAGTGAAGTAATGGAAGGTTATTTGTGTGTGTTCTAGGTATTAGAGTTTGGGGAGAACTGAAACAACAAATAGGAAGTAGCAACAGCAACAGTAGGTTTTGTTGGTATCAGGTATGCACGAGTATTAGATGGAAGGGGGTACCAGTTGTGGAGAATAGAGAAATGGCATCTGATTTACTGATACAAGGAGAGGATGAAGGCTCGGACTGAGAAGACAGTGTGCATACCTCCCTGTGCAAGTATCAGTAATGGGGATGAATCAAGTTTGGACTTCATTGTGTGAGTGTGTGAGAAATTCGAGGGATAGTTGTGTATATGTGTGGGCTTGTTGATATTGGTATTAATGTTGTTGTTGCTCTTGTGTGATATTGTTGTAGTAGTAGTTGTTATTGCAACAATGAAGTGATGTTGTATAGGAGTACAGTAAGGAGGGAAGTTGAACAGATCTATGGGTAAGTGTGTTGGTGTCCTGTAGGGATTAGATGGGGATGTGGGACTTAATTATGAACCTGGGAAGTTCAGTACAGAGCACTGAGGCTGCTGCATTAGCAACTAGGTCTCTAAGGAAAGCCGGGTATAGTTGTTTGAGTTTAGGTAATCACCTAAAGACTCTATACCTGTGAGTATATTTATAAAATTCATTCACTTGGTTATAAGGTGGCAAGTATGGCAAACTGATGTGAGATCTAAACTGTGTAATCAGATTGGTAAAGTGAGTGAGTTCAGTAAGTGAGGGTGAGATGTTTGGACTGAGCAGTTAAGGGAAAAAAACTGAGCTGATACTCTAGCATCGGGGTGCACTTGATCATGGGACCTAGGTGTTGGGACAGCTAGGGTATACTGCTGATGCTTCTATATGTTGCTTCTATGATGATCATTCCATTATTTGCTGGGTATCCTGGATATCCTTGCTAGGTTCAGTTTTGGTAGATATATTTGAGTATCCTGGGTATCAGTGGATACTGTGATGGATGGGTATACTGCTGATGCCTTTTGTGAAAGGTTATTTTGTACACATTGGGGATCAGGCATTGGTTTGGAGACCAAGTGCCAGTATATGTAGGGTATAGGAAACCTGAGAACTGATACTCTAGTATTGGTGCAATACAAGTATCAAAGGATGGTCAAGACCTGGAATATGTTAGAAATATATGCTATGGTTAAGTTAGGTATTGGTTAAGTTATAGTAGCTGTTGGGGCAATATTAGGACTGGTTTAGTTAGGGTATTCACTGACACTAGATGTTATGATCCAAGGTATGGGGTTAGTAGTATATGCACACTAAGACATCAGTTGGGTAATACATAGTATCAGTCAATTACACTAAGAAATAGGTATATGGTATAGTTATCTAAGTTAAGGTAATGAATTAAAGTATTAGTAAAGGTAGCTTTTATTAATTAAGGTTTCTAACTTGATATAAATAAGTTATTTACATACTAATAGCATCTAGTATATAGATATTAATTAAGGTATTAACTAAGTATAAGCTAATTACATTAGATTAACCTTGTTAAGACCTAGAAGTGGCCTATAAACACCACAACAAGTTTATTAATTATGTTTTCAACCTCACATCACTCATCGACACTTAATTTCATATTTAGGTCATTGTGATTCCATCTTGGACATCGATCCTCATTCATCGCTCAGGATCGCACGCGAGTATATTCTCTGACAGTTTTTATTATGTTGATTATTATTATGATTCTAGTTATAGTGTATACTTAATTCTGACACTGTGGATACACGGGCTAGTATCATAGATACCTGTCATGAGGAGTCGTGATTGGAATCCATCGTGCTAGCTGGGGACAGGAAAATATTAGTAAGATTATGTTATCATACCCTACTTTACATGCATCATAGCTCACCCACATATCACGTAGGGTGTAGCCTGACCATTTACATGTCTCATAGCCTGTTATATATGATTAGCCTGACTATTGCTCGTATCATAGCTAACCAGACGGTTAGCCTGACCTCACATGTATCATAACCAATCATATATAACAAGCCTGATCTAGTCCCAAGTCAATCATATAACAAACTGATATTTTACAATACTTAGCTAGAATTTTTATTCTTTATTCCAGTTCACTTATTTCTAGCATTCACATATATTTGTTCATTGCTAGTTAGTACTATTGCTGATTACATGTCTCTCCAGTATTTTCTATTCTTTTAGTATTTTTTTATCATGTATTTCCTTACATTGTCTTATAGTTTTTGTCAATATAATTAAAATTGTTGTTTAGTATTTATGCTTTGCTCCAATCCTGACTGGATAACATTTTCAGAGGATCTTGAGAATTTATGTCCTACTCACTACGGTCCAGGAGTAGAGGGAGACTACTTACCGGAGATTCCAGAGGAGTCACTCTCCTTAGAGGTGACACCACCCGCAGTCATTTAGACAGCTTCTTAGTATAGTTATCTATGTATTAAATTGTTCTAAACCTGAGATTTGGATTATATTATGTTGAGACTATTTATGTTGGGATAGCTAGACTCCAAATCATTATTATTTTTGAGTTGTGTGCTAGACTCATGTCAGAACTTCCTTATCTTTTATATCATCGTGCCATTTATTTTTCTATAGTTATTGTGATTGAGTACCATATGTTTAAGGAGCATTATGCATATTCATTGTCCTCCTTATGGAGTTGTGATCATTGACAGGTTATGTTATGAGTTATGTTTAGTAGACTTGAGACCTAGACAACGTTCTACCGCCGATGCTGCGACGTAGGCTGGACGTACCCACGGCTCATGCCTAAATTTTGGGTGCGGGTCGTGACATGATGAGTCCACAAAAATTCTACAACAAAATTATCTCCAAACAATCATGTTCATATTACCTCTAAATTATTTTTCCATAAAAACTCCACTCCCACAGAAGTTTATTTTACCATGTCCACTTCACCTCTGAGTAAGATACCTTCGACAGAATTCCAAGTTGGCCACGTCCATGTTACCTCTGAGAAAATAACCCTCCAAACAGTCTGATATTACCTCGTTCTAGACCCCTGATAGTGTTAGTCATTTCAATTTATTATCTGTATTTGATCTTAGGTACATCATGGATAATAAGTCTACTAAAATTCTCCAGGAGAATATCCCGAGAGAAGGCAATGACCTACTACATCCACATTTTCTCTAGTAGAATGTTCGCCTTCTTGACCAAGTCAAAACTCTCTTGCATGTTTCTTTTTACAAAGTATTTTAAAACTTGTTCAAGTTTTAAAAACTTTGAGGGAGGTCTTATAGAAGCATAGAAAATCTGAGTCAGTGCACCAGAAAATATGACCTCAAAGCCTTCCTCTAGTCATGCTGTAGAGAAGCTATACGGCCAAGAGACTCATCCAGATTCCCAAAGCAAGTCTGCAAGTACATCCATGTGCTCGATGTCCCTGAGCCCCAAAATAAAACCCAACAGGTATTGGACTGCAGGGACACCATGCGACCCAGAAAAGGGACACCCATGATGTCCAAACGAGTGTCTTGATAACTGGTCGTAGGTCGACTTGACATGACGTCCTGGCAATAAAAGATGGTGCCTGACACAGAATCCTGACAAAAAGGATTTTCCTAACCGCCTCGAAGGATGAGAATACACTAAAAGACATAAGTCCCAAGGATAGTACAGATCTACGTGTACAATATGACAAAAGATCCTATGCAGCTCAGGCCCATGCGTTCCAGACTTCATGCATCCCATTCGGCTCTGGCCCATGTTCCTAGACTCCATGCATCCCATACGTCCCTGGACCATGCATCCTAGACTCCATCTGTCCTATGTGGCTCTGGCCCATGTATTCCAGACTCCATACCGTCCATGTGTCTCTGGCCCCATGCGTTCCAGACTTTATGCGTCCCATGCGTCTTTGGCCCATGCGTCCTAGACTCCATGTATCCCATGCATCTTTGGCCCATGCATTCTAGACTCTATGCGGTCCATGCATCTCTGGCCCCATGCGTTCCAAACTCCATGTGTCTCGTGCATCTTTGTCCACACGTGTCCCAGATTCTACATCGATAAATCTTGTTGTTGCAACTAAGTGATTCTCTCCAACCAAATAGCGGCCACTTGTCCACTTGACCATATCGCGCCTACAATAGATGAGAACCATCCAGATATTCAGTAACAAGAAAATCTTAACAAATGTCCACGTGACAGCAGAAGCCCAAATTCTTGTGCACAGTTGTAACTCTTTTCTGTTAAGAGAAGACACATAGCATGGTATGCAGCAACAGTTGCAACCGTATTCTGTTGAAGGAGGCTTATACGGCCACCAAACAGAGGCCTATGCGACACCCATAGCCCATCAGCATGATGGCTATAAATAGGAGCAACTTGAACGTTCAAAAGGTTGGCTTTTTCTGCTTCAGAGAGAGACAAAAAAATGCTAACTATCTATGAATCTACACTCAAGCAAGAGAGCAGAGCTTCTGCATCAGATCATCTACGGAGTAAAGAGAGTTGCTACACTACTAACCCCCCATTGTCACACCCTAGAAAAAAACTTTGTACTTAGATTGTCTGCTAGGACTTTTCTTTGTACTTTTTTAGTTTGTTCAATTGAATCAAGTTCTTTCCAACTTTCATATTTAATGGCAAACAGACATCTCAGGATAGTTCTGCAAATCTTGAGGGAGCACCAATTATATGCAAAGCTTAGTAAGTATGAGTTTTGGATGTATCGTATATCCTTTCTTGGGCACATTATTTCTGGAGCATGAGTATCATTTGATCCCAAGAAGGTAGATACTTCAGAGAACTGGCCAGTTCCGAAGATAGTAGCAGAAGTAAATAGTTTTCTGGGGTTGACAGGATAGTACATGAGATTTGTGTTAGATTTTGCTAAAATCTCGTCACCATTGACTCGGTTGACGCTCAAGGAAGTTAAGTTTATATGGTCAGCAGATTGTCAGATTTCCTTTAAAGAGTTGAAGAATAAGTTAATCTCTGCACCAATCCTTACTCTTCCAGCAGGTTCCGGAGGATTCACAATGTATTATAATGCATCTGGCAAAGGACTTGGATGTGTTTTGATGCAACAAGGAAGAGTGATTGTGTATGCTTCTCGGCAACTCAGGGATCACGAGAAGAACTATCCAACTCATAATTTGGAGCTAGCAGTAGTAGTGTTTGCACTTAAGCTATGGAGGCACTACTTATATGGCGATCGAGTAGAAATATTCTTATATCATAAGAGTTTGAAGTATAACATGAGGCAGAGAAGGTGGCTAGAGTTGTTGAAAGATTATGACATGGAAATTCAGTATCATCCAAGCAAGACTAATATAGTAGCTGATGCCCTTAGCAGAAGAGGTAAAAAAATTATGTTGACTACTCAGAAGCACATTATAGAGGACTTATGAGAGATGGTTATCAAAATAGTACTTCCACAGAGTACAGGAGTTCAGGCTAGCCTTCAGATTCAATCAACTTTGGTAGATAGAATCAAACTAGCTCAGACAGAGGACCCGAAGATTCAAAAGCTACGAGAAGAATGTAAGTCAGGCATACAGAAGGAGTTGACAATACATGCGGATGGAATGCTAAGGTTTGGGAATCATCTATGCGTACTAAACGGGGATATTCGGCAAGAAGTTATGACTGAAGCATACAGTTCCCAATATTCCATTCATCCGGGAGGTACGAAGATGTACCAAGATATCAAGCAACACTTTTAGTGGAATGGAATGAAGAAGGAAATATCATGCTTCATATCGGGATGTCTGATATGTCAGCAAGTGAAGGTAGAACAACAGAGACTGACATGATTATTGCAGTCGCTTCCTATTTCAGAGTAAAAGTAGGAACACATCACGATGGACTTTGTGACTGGTTTACCTAGGTCAACGACTAGTCCAGATGCAGTTTGGATGATAGTGTATCGTCTCACAAAAGTAGCTCACTTTCTTCTTTTTGAGTAGGACAGTCTACAGAATAATTAGCTAAAATATATATACGACAGATAGTAAGACAACACGGTGTCCCAATAAGTATCGTGTCAGATCGAGACACTCGGTTCACTTTATATTTTTGGAAAAATTTGTATCATATTTTGGGCACCAAGTTAAGATTCAGCACAACTTACCACCCCCAGACAGACGAATAATCAGAAAGAACCATCCAGACCTTGAAGGATATTCTATGAGCTTGTACCTTATATCTTGGTGGATCTTGGGAGAATCACCTTCACTTGGTGGAATTCTCGTATAACAATAGTTATCAGGCCAGTATTCAGATGACACCTTTCGAAGCACTATATGGTAGGAAGTGTAGGTCACCACTGGCTTGGGACAACATTGGCGAGCGAAAGATGTTAGGCTCTAAAATGATCACTCAGACAATAGAGATTGTCAAGCAGATTAGAGAGCGACTTCAGGTTGCACAAGATATGCATCGTTATTGGGCAGATCGGCATCATAGGCTATTAGAATTTTGTGTCGACGACCACGTATTTTTGTAAATTTTGCCTACCCAAGGAGTCATTAGATTCGGGGTTCGCGGAGATCTTAGTCCGCGATACGTAGGTCCGTTCGATATTCTCGAGCGGGTAGGCGACGTTGCTTATTGTCTTGCCCTTCCATCTTCGCTACGTGAGGTACACGATATATTTTATGTGTCTCAGTTGTGTAGGTATATTCCAGATCTGAGTCATATCCTCGATCACTCTGAACTATTCATTTGTACCGACTTATCTTACGAGGTGCATATTGGACCGAAGTGAGAAGGTGCTCAAGAATCAGACTATTTCTCTTGTTCGGGTTGCTTCGGGCTATCACTCTCTAGAGGAATCGACGTGGGAGCACGAGGATAATATTCGATCTCGGTACCGCACATATTCAATTCAGAAGGTATATTCTTTCTTACGCCTTCATATCTCAGATTCTGTGATCAGGTGATCACCTATATGTTGTGATGATATTGCTTGCATGTGTAGTTGCTAGTAGATTTATATCGTGCTTGTCCTAACTTCTCTAGCTATTGTTTGGATTTAAATTTCGATGATAAAATTTTTTTAAGGTGGATAGAGATGTCACTCCCCATTCCCGATATACGTATTTGGAACGTATTTTTATTTTATTTTAGCATGGCTACATGTGCATGGAGACTAGACCTATTCTTTAGTTTAACCTTGCTCATAGTTTATTTTGTGGGTTGGTTCAAGTTATGAGAACCTTTGGTTCAACCCTCAACCCTACTATATATAACTCAATATTTTCTCTCCCCCCCCCCCTCTCTCTCTCTCTCTCTCTCTCTTCACTTCTGTCACGCCCCAGTCCCAAAATACCGAGGGACTGGACACGTGGCAATGGCCAGCAGTACACACCGATGGACAAATCCAATTTAATGGATCCATCGGGGCATACTTAAGCTGTATTACAACAGTCAGGGTTTATTATTCTCATCCACAGATAAAAGACAGAAATATCAGCAAAAGAAATAATAAACAACAACCAGTCAAAGTAAATAAAATCGGAGAACAATCCGATATTAAGTCTGTTACAATGTTCTCAGAATCAGGAAATAAAGAGTTTAATTAAACAGAAAGAAAGTCTATTTGCCATAAGACTGAGCATGGCGAAGCAATTGTTCAGGAGAAGTCCTCAGCGATCACCTCGTCTTCAGGTTCAGGTACTGCTCCGAGTAGTGCCCCTATTCCGTACACCTCTGGGTAGATCTTGTCTGCTAAATCTGGGGACATAATCTATTACAGGTCCTCAGAGGACATAGCAAGGTACAGAAATACACAAGCCAAATATAATGCAGAAATAAAGGAACAATAGGGTGAGTAATTAAACCAGCTAAATGATCATGCAAGTGAGAGTTATTAGTCATACTCAGGCTGAGACTACTACAGGATCAGTGTCAAGAAACCATAGCAGTATTTTCTCGAAGGGCCAGAACTGGTGCCAAAGCTCTGTGTCAGAGACTAGGACACATCCAGATTATATTATATAATATATTCAGCCTTGATATGGTAATACTCTCCCCACCCAATGAAATCTCACGTCACAGTTCTCAATGTTCATGTTACGCAAGATTAAACTAATGCAATCAGTCATTTATTAAGATCTAAGAAATAAAGCTCAAGTCATAAAATCTATATCCTATACAGAACCACCTTGAATAATCAGGAAGATTCTGTCTCATGCTCTGTGTCAAGTGTCCTGGGTATAATGTACTTGATAGGGCAAGTACGAGAATTATAAATGTCACGATAACCAGCTCTAAGTGACGTTGCACAACCCTGCGTACGGTGTTGGCACCCGACTATGATCGGACGCTAAGCAAGTCACACGGCCCTAGGGTTGAACATTTACAACAATCACAAGAAAATAAGTCAAGAGATAATAAATCATTAAACTGCATTTGTGGCAAGGTACACTTACCTGGGTTTCCTGTTCCAATTGTAGCTCGGGCTTCAGCTGGGATTGCGGGCAGTACTCCGGCTGCTGAAACAAACATCACCATCAGGTCCAGAAAATATTAATCATCTAGGAACGCCTATCCTTGAGTCCAATTTGGAGACAAGGGCAAAAACGTCATTTTCGGGTCAAGGCGGGGTCCAAATGTGGGCCGCTTTGCACCGAAAAATGTGCTAGGGTTAAAGGTCTCAAAAATAGTCCAACTTAGTGTCAACAGGTCAGGAACGATGATACGAACCCAACGGAACTTCCAGAATTGGATTCCGATGAGCCGTTCTCAAAATCACCCGTCAAGTGGAGCCTATGGGGCCCACGACATGCGATTTTGTTAAAGTTCTCAGAATCGAACCAAAATTGGCTCACAGGACCAGCGTATTGCTATGAGTCCGATGGCGTAAGTTTCGTCTCGATCCGACGTGTGTACACTAAGTTACAACAAGAAACAGAATGGTCGGATACGGGGCGGTGTTCGCGGATACGCACTGATTCCGGTGTGCACACCCATCCGAATCAGCTTCTGCGAAATCCCGCACGTCCGTATCAACGATGCGCACGTATCTGTGAAGACCGCACGCGACCAAGTCGTCCCGTTTGGCGGGACGTACTCAGTTTCGGGGTAAAATAGGGCGTGGGTTTTTCTGTTTTTGGATCGCGGTTCGCGATCACCACAGGACGCGATGCCCCGAACGGTTTGTACGGGCACCGAGGGGATCATACAGGCTACGCGATACAATTTACGGAATCAAAATCAGAGCTACGAGCAAAAAGTTACAAGTACCTGAAGTGGTCTGAAAAATTGAGTTTTCTCGTGTCAGACTCGTGTCCGACACGCGTCCAAAAACTAGGGTTAGGGTTTACTGCTCAGGCGGCTGGGCTTCGCCGGAGCAGGCCGGAGAAGGGATGGGGTGCGGAGGCGTGCTGGCCGGAGGCTCGGCGGAGGAACCGGGGCTTCACTTGGCCGGAGACGACGGCGTCGGGGGCTGCGGAGGTCCGGGAAGCTCGACACGGGGAGGTGGTTGGCTGGGCTCTGCTCGGCTGCTGCTGGTCGAGACTGTCCGGAGGGAGGCGGAGGTGCTGGTGGGTCTCTGAGCGGAGGAGACAGCGTGGCGGAGCTATGCGGGAGGTGGCGGCTGCTGGGGACGACAGGGACGGGCTCCGGCGTAGGGCAGCGGCGAGGCGGGGAGAATTGGGCTCCGGTGAAGGCTTTATATAGCCGGAGAAGAAGTCGGAGGGGCGGCCGGTAAGGGAGAGAGGAGGCGGAGGGACGGGGACGCCATCGGGCGGCGGCGGCGAACGTTCCGGTAGCCGGAGCGACGCGGGCGGCGGCGGTTGCGGAGCTAAGCAGTCGGGGAGGGAGGAGAGGAGTTTTCGGGTTAACGGGCGGCCGGGTCAGGTTGGGTCAGCGGCGGATCCGGCCCGATCCGCTAACAAAAATGGGTCGGGTCAGGCTAGCGGGTCGGGTCTGGGTTAGACCCGGATCCGACCCAATAAGAAATTGGTTTAGTAAATAAACCCGGTTTGGTTTGGTTTATTTAATAAAAACCCGATTTATTTTGGTTTAATTAATTACTTAGTATTTAGGGCTTTAAAAAAATCCATCCGGGGTCCAATAAATTTTCGGAAAATTATCCTATGTCTAGTTTTTTATTTTACACCATAAAATATTATTTTTATAATATTTTAATATTATTTATTAATATTTAAAAATCTTTTAATAATTAAAATACCTGAATTTAATTACAGAAAATTCCCGAAAAATTTCAAAAAATTCCAGAAAAATCAGAAATCCAAATTTATCAAATTTTGAAAATCAGGAGGATTACAACTTCATTTCTCACTCTATTTTTGGAGAGTTTTTTCCCATTTCCATAGGCAAGTACACCTTGCATGAGAAATAGAGAAACCTCTATATTATTATTTTATTATATTTATTATGTGTTTCTTAGCACTTTTAGAACTTGGAGTTTTCTGTTTTGATGGATAGATTAGTGTAGATCTACATTTACATTTCTAACTTAGAATTTTTATGGGTTTCATGAATTTTTTTTTGTTTTGATCTATTAAACATCTATTTTAGAAAACCAATTTTTGCTACATGATAGAGCTTTCAATTTAGAGCATTTTGGTTTTTGGTTCATCCAATTTGGACTTAAAATAAGGATTTGCTCTGGGTACATAATGGGCATGAACCAATCATGTGATCGGATGCCCCACATATGAGATACTGGCCATTGGCCCTCCAACACTGATCTTTGGTATTCTCGGGCTTGCCACAGTCGTTGCATCCTGCTGAGATAGACTTCTTGGTAGATTGTATAGAGGTTAATGTAGAGGTTGGAGGTGCTGGAGGTAATGGCTGAATACTGGTGCTTCTCAGGGATGAGTACAACCTCTTCTGGCCTCCGGTCCTTGCTACTAATCTCTAACTGGCAAGTTCTTGGGACCTGACTGCCCTGAGTACTACATCATTGGTGGTATAATTATGATCCACTATAAACTGCTGAAGCTCAAGATGTAACCCTTGCTCAAATCTCTTGGCTCGGTCTTCCTCGAAAGCTACCATATGGGGAGCCAATTGGCTGAGTCGGCAAAACTCGGCCGCATACTGGTCGACCGATCTTGTGTTCTGGCGGAGGTTGATGAACTGCTGTTGGAGCTGGAACTTGACAGTAGTGTAAAAATACTTCTCCTGGAAGCGCTCCTTGAACGTCTGCCAGTCAATGGGCTTCAGAAGTGCCATTTCTTATGCTGTCCACCAATCTCGGGCAAGATATGATAATTACAGCTTTACGACTGCTACCTTCTCATCGTCTGGGGTCTTGGTTGCATCCAGGATGGCCTCAAAGTCATGGAGCCAAGAATCTGCTGAAACTGCATCTTTTGTGCCGAGGAACTTGGCTGGACGCATGCGACTAATATTGGTCGTCGAGTTATGAGTATAACGCCCATGTTTTCGAGTGCTACTCTAACTCCTTGGTAAAGAGTAGTGTTGGTCTGTTCTTGTCCTTGCTAAAATTATTAGCGGAGTTGGACCACTTATTGCTGAAGCTGGAGTTGTTGTTGTTGTTGTACCATCATCATGGCTTCGATTATTTCTAACATAGCCTGAGAGCCTGTCTGCCCAGGTTGTACTGGTAGAACTGGTGGTATTGTCTGGGCTGTAATGACCCATTTCGTTCAAGCGGACAGCCGATTCAAACGACAAAAGTGCAACGTCCCGACCCGCTTTGCTCAGCGAGAAGACTCGTTTGAGGCAAAAGGATTTCCTGACTTGGCCCTTCAGAAGTTTCGGCTTGGGCTTTCAGAGGCTCGCTCGGAGTATCGCTCGACCGAGGTAAATCATCGCTAAGGTGGGTGGCTGCGATAAACTTGTCTTTGCTTAGCCAGCATACTTAAAATATGGACGATACATGCTAGTCGCTAGGTGAATCACCCTCTGTATGCTAATAAGAATACAACGCACCTAGCTAAGGAAATAATCCCAACTTATATTGCTTGTGCTAGAACATAGAAATAAAACTTTGCATATAATTGGACCCTCGTATGCTATATTTTCTTTGTACAACTAGACCCCACTATGCCTCAAGTAGAATGACATATGTATACTCTTCGTAGTACACTATTTGCTTGCTACACTGCACGCCCATAGTCTATGTCGCTCGGTATGTCCATTACGGTTTTACTCCTCGCTTCACCCTTAGACCCGTGCCAAACGTAAAGATATATATTTCCTTACGAATGCAATGTTTGCCTGCTTATATGTTAACTTAGACTCGTTGCCTCGATTCAATGCTTGTCACATAATTTATGCCACAACTGTCATGACCCGCACCCGATAGAGGTGCACGAGTACGTGGGTACGTCTAGCCTAGGCAGCAGCATCGGCGGTAGAACACTGTCTAGATATCTATAATACTAAACATAACTCACAACCTGTCAATGATATCAACTCTATAAGGAGGACAATGAATAAAATATTGTCAATAGTCCATAATATATATCAATCACAATAGCTATAAGAATAAATGGCACGATGAGATATAAAGATAAGGAGTACTGATATACGTCAAGCACAATAACTCAAAACAGAGATAAACTAAAGTCTAGTTGTCCAACATAAATAGTCTCAACATAAACTCAACATAAGTCTCAAAATAAGTCTCAAAGATGTATAAAATATAACTGTCTAAATACCTGCAGGTAGTATCTCCTCTAAGGGAAGTGACTCCTCTAATATCTCTGGTATGTAGTCTCTCTCTACACCTGGCTCATAGTGTGTAGGACAGAAGTTCTCAAGATCCTCTGGAAAAATGTTATCCAGTCAGGATTGGAGCGGAGTACAAGCACTAACAGCAGTTCTATATATATTGACAAAACCTATAATACAGTGTAAAAAAATACAATATGGAGATAAATACCGAAAATAAGGAATACTGGAGATAATAAAATACTGGAATAAGAAATACTGGAGAATATATCATCATCAATAGTACAACTAGCAATGAACAGAAATATAAGTGCATGCTAGAACAATGAACTGGAAATACATGAATAGAATATCTAGCTAAGTATGTAAAATATCAGTCTATCATGTGATCGACTTGGGACAGATCAGGCTTATTACATATGATTAGCTATTGTAGAAGCATAAAAAATACGCTGGATAGCTATACGCAACATGTTGATGCAGGGCAGCGTAAAAAGATGACCTCAGAGTCATCAACGTGCAACAGAGCTTTTTTGCTGAGCACAAAGTAAAATATGAACTCAAGGACCATCCGCATAATACAGTATGTCCAGGCTGCTTTTGCGTAAAAAGGGTGCTATATCGCCTTTATGGCGTAAAACTCATCCGCTTTCAACGCAGCATTGAAGTGTACGAGGAACGCTTCGTATTCTTCGAAAAGAGCCTGTCAGATCATGCAATGAACCTGACGTCTGGACTTCTGACAAAGAGTACTGCACGACTACCCAAGCGACGGCTATAATGATGGCGTGGCACTACAACCCAGGCTGTCATTTACTGCCATTTCCTTAGCGTAAACCGCTTTTACGCATACAAGGGAATACGTTGCCTAGTTTTACACAGGCAGATGTGAGCTGTTTACGCTCCGCAGAAGACAAACAGACTGCCACGTCAAAAGATGCTCTTCGTACAGGGCTCGAGGCACGTCTCTGCATTTAATGCGCAGAGTGATGACAGAGCTCGAGGTGCGTCTCTGCATTTAATGCGCAGAAAGGGTGGCAGACCTTCAAAATACGCCTCTGTATTTAATGTGCAGGATAATGGTGGATCTCTGCATTTAATGCAGGAGATTTGATTAAATGTTACCGAACCGTCGTTTAGTGACATCCCCTTTGCGTAAACTACTTTTACGCATACAAGGAATATGCTGCCTAGTTTTACACAGGCAGACGTGAGCTTCTTACGCTCCGCAGAAGACAAACAGACTGCCACGTCAGCAGTTGCTCTTCGTACAAGATTCGAGGCGCATATCTGCATTTAATACGCAGAATGATAGCAAATCTTCAAGACACGCCTCTGCATTTAATGCACGGGATGGGGGCAGATCTCTGCATTTAATGCAAAAGATTTGATTATATCTCCAAAAGCCGTAAATTCAGCTAAGACGTCCACATCATCACTTTAGCACATTTTGCCAATTCAGGCCTCAGTCAGGAGAAGAGGATCAGCTATCTTCTGCGCTCACTCGGCTTCTACGCCCACTCGGCTTCTACGACCACTCGGCTTCTACGCCTACTCGGCTTCTATGCCTACTTGACTTCTACGCCATGGTGACAGTTATTGGCTTCTACGCCAACCTCTTCAACGCGAAGGATAACTATCTACGTGGCTTTTATGCCGTGATCTTCGCAGCAGTTATACGCGTTGTCTCTTAATTGGACACGCGTCACATGCTCATTCAAAAGATTATTTATACGCGGGTAACGGTTATTATAACCATCGTGTAAAAGGGTGTTATACTTTCCACTGTTCAGCTTCTAGGCTGACTGGATGGTCACTGTCACTAAAACTCTATAAATAGATACCTCTATTGATAGAGGTCGAAGGTCGAAAAAAAAGAAGAGTATCAGATCAAGGGTCGAAAATTGGTCAAGAAATCCAGTATCAGATCCAAGGTCGAAAGACGGAAGATTGAAAGGCCGAGATTTGGTCGCAGATTTCAAGAGAGAAGAATCCAGAGCTCAGGCAAAGAGTAGTGATCGACGATTTTGGTATCGAGCATCCACTCTCTTTAGCAACCTTCGAAGCTGCTTTCTGTCTTCTACGGCACTTCTTCATCATCGTATGGTCCAAGGGACAAAGTGATCGACTGCAGATCAGACTCCTATAGCAATATTTACCCAGATTAAAAAATTGTACTCGACATCCTCGTATAGGATTAATTGTACTGCTTGTTTGTAAACATAAAGAGCGGGTTTTCATATAAAGCCTCGTTTCCATATCTTTCGTTTATTTTATCAGACAACAAGATGGCGACTCTGCTGGGGACATCTTTCTCTTCTGATGAGGAAGCAATTACTCAACACGATACGGTATCCGTGGGATCCGTGAAGAAGACACTGGTCATCCAGTTCGACCAGTCTGCCTACGAAGATATGCTTCGAACAGGGGGTAGCTCTCACTCTCTCTCTGTCCAAGACAACAGGAAGCTGCGTAAGGTCTAGATGCCCAAGACATCCTCTACCATTCCTGTCGACTCTCCGATCTCTCCGACCAACGAGGTTGTAGCATTGCTCCCTCCGCGTCTTGTGCGTAAAATTCAGTCGCTTGTCGCTGACAGGGCAGACAAAACTTCTGGCAATGCCTCAGCGCTAACCCAGAAGTATGCTCCGCGCCTTGCGCGTAAAATTCAGTCGCCTGTCGCTGACAGGGCGAACAAAACTTCTGGCAATGCCTCAGGGCTAATCCAGAAGTATACATCGCGCTCTACGCGTAAAATTCTGTCTCCCGTCTATGACAGAATAGACAAAATTTCTGATAATGCCTCAGCGCCAAATCAGGAATCCCAAACGTGCTCCGCGCATAAAAATGCATATGTCTTCCGTAGAAAAGCAGATGATCCCTGCAATCTACGCAAGGGAAAGCAAGCGACGGACTACTCAACTTCTCGGCCTTTACGCCAGCAAGGGAACAATCTGCCCGCCCTCCAGATTACGCGAGAAGCTGATGGCCGACTGAGGACCTCCTCGGTATTACGCCAACCTGAGCAAAGCTCCAAATTATGCCAGGCGAAGCCCCTCAGCGTAAAGAAGGCTCAGTTTGCGGAAAGATACCCTCCTCGGGGATTATCCGCCACCCAGATGGCTAACCTGTTGTATACGGGTGGCACAGGGAAAACTATGGTTCCCAACATCCGCATACCCACTGATATGAACAGAAGGAACAAGCCATCATCTTTTTCTTCTGTAACTCCTCCTGACCCACGCATGCATCTGTGAACATGGCTTCACACATACCTAGAGGAAGGTCGGGCTCAAGACGTTATCCCTCTAGAACTCCGAGCCGAAGGAGATTCAACATGCTCCTTAGGAACACCGAAGCTGGGGTGTTCCGAAACACTCGTTCGAGGTCACGACAACCGGCTTTGTACTCTTATGATTTCGATGCTGGGGGTTGCCAGTCTCCTGAATCAGACACCGAAAGTATAGAGTCAACTTCTACAGAGACCTATACTAATCTTTCAATGACACCCAGGGAGATGGAAGTTTATGCCATTAGAGATGAACGCGAGGAAGCTTCCCCGCCCGGGAGCGCGGAGCAACGCATCACTATACTGGAGACGTCTCTGAAAGAGATGCAATCCATGATGGAGAACATGCACCAGATGATGCTAACTCAACACGCAGCTGCCATGGCTCAAGCATCGGTCCCTCTAACTCAGATACGTGTGGGGGTGGACTTACCACCATCCAACATGATCCAAGAGCCTGCTCTAGATCAAGAGTCAGCAGTTCCTCCGCTACCTCACTCGAAGAATGTATTACCTCCCGTTGGAGTCGCAATACAACCGATTCCTCACCACTCCATGGTCCCGCTACCGGCTGAAAATCCGATGTAGGCAGTACGAGAGCTGAAAGCCCAATTTGATGCCTTGAAGCACAAAGATCAGCTCAAGAAATTGGGAATCAACCAGCCTTACCCGGCTATCTGGGAAGAAGCCCCTTTCTCTCCTAAATACAAACCACAGACCATGGCTCTGTTCGAGGGAAAAATATCACCGAGTCAGTACATGAACAACTTTAGTATGATGACGGTGTTACTACAAGGGGATGACGCCATCCTCACTCGGGTGTTCAAGGGCTGTCTCTCGGGAGTGGCTTACCAGTGGTACCGCAGCCTGGCGGACAACTGCATTGAGTGGATTTAAATTTTATAAATATACATTTAGTGTATTTAAAATTAGATGATTGAATATTAAGTTTTGTATTTAGGGATTAGCATAAAATTCTTGAGGAGATTTTGATAAGAATAGAATTTGATTTTTAATTTTAAAGGTTTGCGGAAATATGATACTTATAGAATTTGGAAAGAAATTTTGTGAAATAGCAATATGGATTTACTTCATGATTGTGTGATTCGATGAATTTAAAATCTTGATGGAGAATATAATATAAATGAATACATACAACTATTGAGAATTTTAAATTTCGAGGACGAAATTTTTTAAGGTAGGTAGACTTGTAACCTCCGTATCCTAAAATTCATGCTTAAATGTTGTTATTAGGTCAATTTGGGGCTATTGGAATTTTTTTATAATTTTTAGTTAATTAAAATCTAGTAATCCTAATTTTCTAGGACTTTCAAGAATTTATTTTAGGGACAAATATATTTAAAAATATCCCAAACTTTTATTTTAGGTTCTAAATAATAAAATATATTTTCTAGAATTTTTTAGAAATTTTTTGATTATTTTTAGCATTTATTTTGAGTTAATTATGAAAAACTGAATTAAAAACTATTTTCTGAAAAAGAAAACCCAAAAGGTAATTATTTCTGCCCAGTCAGCAAACAGGGGCCCACATGTCAGCCTCCCGCAGCAAACAGTGTCGGGCCTGCCTGTCAGTGACTGCGGGGCGGGCAGCGTTGGATGGCTGCCACGTGTCAAGATCTGAGCCGCGACTGCTTTCTCTCTCCTCTATATATATATTAGTTTAAGTTTATTTCTAGGGTTTTTCTTCAGCCGAATTTTGGAAAATTGCCATTTAGAGTTCCTTCATCTTCCAGAAGCCATTGCGCATAGCTCCGGCCTCCAAATGAGGCCTAGTTTTTTTTGTTGGAACAATATTGAGGTTAGCTTTCTGATTATATAATTTGTTTTACGAAATTATTAGTATTAAATTTTGGAAAATTCGTAGAACACAGCATGTCCGAAAATAGACGTGTGTCGATGTTTTCGTGATTCCGGGAGAACCAGGAATCAGAATCACGAACCGTTTAAAGTTTCGAAAAGCTAATGTCGAGATAATTAACATATGTTTTTCCAGAATTTATTTCGAAGTATTTATATAGTGTTAATTCTGTAGAACTTCTAGGGTAGAATTTAACCATCGGTGCACGATACGAAACTTGTATGTGCCATAATTCCCAAACAAATTTGAATTTGGACGAGCCGTAAATTCCAGCGTGTTTTTGATGCTGAAATCTACAGGGAATCATGCATGAAAGTCGAGTTTGTGTCGGTTGAATTTTCGGTCAACAGATTGCCTCGATTTGCGTGCCATGAGTCTCGAGTCGATAAATTTAGGTTCTTTTGGGCAAAAATTAGGATTTGACCTAAAAATCAGAGTAATAAGATTAAAATAGGATTTTAGAGTAATTATTCCAGAATTAAATAAATTAAAATAAATTATATTTTGACATGGTAAATTTGTAATACATAGGCTATTTGGACCGTGACTTGGACTCTGATTCATACCAGCTAAGGACCCTAGGCGAGTACATTCTCTGACAGTTTTCATTATGTTGATTATCTCTATAATTCTTGCTGTATAGCATACATGACTCTGACACTGTTCTTTACACGAGTTGGCATCATCGAGACCTGTCACGAGGAGTCGTGATTGGAATCCATCGTGCTAGCTGGGGAAAATAGGGAAATATTAGTAGCTTATGTGATCATACCCAACCTTACATGCATCATAGCTCACCCACATCTCACGTCGGTGCAGCCTGACCATTACATGCCTCATCGCTGTTACATATGGTTAGCCGGACTTGTTGGGGATGAACGATAATCAATGTAATGAGTCATATAGTCCTAAGCCGATCACATGATATACTGATGTTTTACACACTTAGTTAAATGATTCTTGACATGTATCTCTAGTATATGGATCTAGCATCTCCATATGTTCTAGTTATTGTTCTTGTACACACTTATATACCAGTTCATTGTTCTTGCGTGTACTTGTATTTCTATTCATTGCTAGATGTACATTGATGATGATATGCTCCAGTACTTTATTATTCCAGTATTCCATTTATTCCAGTATTTCTCTATTCCAGTATTTCTTGTTGCCAGTATTCCTATCTGTCTTGTATTTCTTTACACTGTGTTATAGTTTTTGTCAATATGCATGGAACTGCTGTTAGAGGTGTATTTCGTTCCAATCCTGACTGGATATTTTTTCTAGACTGTGACATAGAGGACTTTTCCGACATACTTGGAGACTTGGATGTTATATTGATTGCAGGTTAGACTATTTATTGTGTTTAGACTTGTCTTATATTGCTTGCTTCGATATCTCATCGTGCTTTAGCTTATGTGATTGAGTATATTTCCATATTATTTTATGATATCTGCGTCTCCTTATGGAGTTAGATATTCGTGAGAGAATAATTAGATAGTATTATGACCTAGACATCGTTCTACCACAGATGCTGCGGCGTAGGCTGGACGTACCCACGCTCTCGTACCCCTATACCGGGTGCGGGTCGTGACACATTTTTAGTGGTGGCCCATGCAGGTCAGACTTCGCAAGATGTGCGATATCGTGGTAGTGCGACGTCTTAGTTGTACTACTGCTTGCCTACTATAGAATATAGGACATAGGATACTAGGATGAGAGAGGATACTCAATCACAAAAATTCTTTAGAGATTCCTGGGATGACCCCTTGAGAATCTTATTATAATTTACAATTTAAATCTTTCCTTGTTTCCATCCGCTCTCGCTTGTTGTTATTGAACTTGATTCTTGTTGATCAGTTATTAAATTAAAATCTTGGTATCATTGTTGAGTTTGATTCTTGTTGACCAGTTGTTAAATTTAATTCTTGGTATCGTTGTTGATTTGATTTCATATCGAGATGAATTTTACGGGCTAAAATTTACGGTATCATCTGATGACATATGTTGATGAGGACAGTGAGAAAGATAAAACGTCTACTTTGGTTATGGAACCTAGAGTTTATCGCAGCCATATTAGCTGTCGTGACGAGAACGTAGGAACCTGACTTGGATGTACATACTTTAGTTATAAAATTTAGAATTTCTCACAGCCATACCGGTTGGCGTGGCGAAGATTCTAGATGACATGATTATAGAGTTGCATACCTTAGTTACGGAACCTGTCGTTTATCGTATTTATGCTTACTGGCGTGGCGAGGATTCTGAGTGTCATGATTTCAGATAGATGTGTATGATTATCAGGTTGTATCTTAAAATGGTTCTTAAAGTATCATCTCAAGACTTATCTATTTCCGTTATTACATGACCTTGTTCCATCGCTTCTTTTCTTTACTAGCAGTAGAAATACCTTCAGTCCTTATCCAGTTTCTTTTTGAGCTTCTTTTCTTGAGGATTCCTTGTTAGTATGATAATTAGTGACTTGTAATTATGTCTGTGTTTTATATTAGTTTTGACTGAGTGTGACTTGTTAGTTGTAAGTATTTTTTTTAGTTGGACATGTGAGCAGTAGGCATTAATCTAGAGTTAACTCATAGCATAGTACCTTGTAGCAATAGTTCTATGATAGGCGTGTTATAGTTAGTATTTGCACTATAGATAGAAGGAGAAAAGAGTATCAGTGAAGGTTCCAAGAGTAAGTATCAGAGTCAGCATGCCAGTCCTGACTAGTCGTGAATTCATGTAATTGGATGATCTATGTAAACAATTAAGTATCAAGGAATTGTGTTAAAGATTAATGGAGCATGATGTTCAATTTGATGATTTAAACTGGGTGTATCAAGAGTAAAGAAATATATATGCATAAAGGGTTTTAATAAGATGCCATGAGTAGAAAAATATCAAGATTGGTAATAAAAGTTATGAAATGTATCACATATTAGTTTAACAGGCTGTAAAAGGTTTAAGAGATATGCTTATACATCAATCGAGATATGGAACCATATGCCTGTCCTTGAGATTGAAGTAAAGCATGGGTATTATAGAAATTGCAAGTGATCATAAGTTCTAGTCAACGTGACGAGGTGATCTAATGATGAAGCTAGTGTTACCATACCAATAGTGCTAGTGATTCTATATCAAGGATTATTGAGAATGGTGCTAATAACAGTAAGTACTATGTGTAATGATAGTTAGATTGGTGTATCAATTAATATAGATAGAAAATCATTGGAGAAAATATGTGTGATGATAACTTTGATTATTGGAAGTAATATTGCAAGTAATCCGGGCAGTACAAATTTTAGTACACAGTTGAGAATTGCAGACAATTGGTGTATTGAGTGCACCTTGAGTATTAGAGACTGCGAGTATTTATATGTATACTTGTGGATTTAAATTTATAAATTGAAGAGTGGAAATAAATTTCAATTTTTAAGAATTTTAAGGAGTTGAGATTTTATGTTATTAAAATGTTTGAGGATTCAAAATTTGATTCAATAAACATAGTCAAAGCTATAAAGATTTTTGGAAGTGATTAAAATTTTATTTTGATATTTGAATATTTGACTTTTGAGGAAAGTATATGCATTTTATTTTAAATTGTTTAAGAAGTTAAATTTTGATGATTTTATTTTGAGGATAAAATTTTATGGTGGGTAAGAAATGTATAACAGTATATGAGTGGTTGATGTGCATGTGTAAGGATCTATTGGCTTGAGAATGCTTGAGATGACACTGCAAACAGACTTGGGTGTCCATCTAGAGTGGCATTAGAAGGAGCAGTACTTAGTATGGTGTGTTGCACTTGGTGTGCACTTAAGTGATAAGAACGACTAGTATAAACAATTGCAGTAGGTAAGAGGGCTAGCAGTGAGTGTGCTTGTAGTAGAAACAGTAGTACCAAGGGATAGAGGTATCAAAATTTGGATGCATTATTAAAATATGGTTGTGTTAGAGATTCTTGGTATCAGATTTTGGTATAAATAGACAGGTGTGTGTAATATGGATGTATTCATGGATGTCTTGTGGACTAGTGATTAGTTGATATGGGTAACAGTGTATAGGGACAAGAATTTGTGAATAAATGTGCCAGAGGTGTATGGTAGAGGTTGTAGATGTCCAAGTAATGGGTTAGAAAGCTATGTTCTGTTCTTTCCTCATATTTTTTTTATCTGTTTGTTTGATTGATTGATTCCTTAGTGCCATAGCTTGTATCAATAATTTTTTTGTTAGAATATAGTTAGTAGTACACCCTAGCAGAGACTGCAATACCATGACAAAGGAGACCATAACCATGTATGTTTTCTCTAGATTGCATGTTGTGTGACTATAGGTAGGATTTTCTTAGACCTTGATTGTTGGGGATTTGATCGTAGTAAAGATTTATATAGAGGATATGACTTGACAAAGAGAGACAAGGTACTTTAAATATCAAGGATAAATATTAATTTAAATAAAGAGTTGAGAATTTAATATGGCGGAATTGACGATTTTGCTAAAACATTGATTTTTATGAATATTAAGATATGATTGAATCTATCATTAAAATTTGAGAAAATTAAGGAGATTATCATTATATTCATTGGACTGTAAGTTATGAACTTATATTAAATATGGTATTTGAAGATTTCATAACTAATACATTATTTGATTTTGTGTGAAAAAAATGAATCGAGGATTAAGATCACTAATGGGTTAGTGTTCGATTTTAAAATTTTGGGATGAGAATTTAAATTTTATAAACATGCATCAATTGGTTTTAAATTTGAGGAGTAAGATGATTAATGGGTTAGTATTTGAATACAAACTTTTTGGACGAGATTTTTAAATTTTATAAATATACATTGAGTGGATTTAAAATTAGATGATTGAATATTAAGTTTTATATTTAGTGATTAGCATAAAATTCTTGAGGAGATTTTGATAAGAATGGAATTTGATTTTTAATTTTAAAGGTTTGCGGGAATATGATACTTATAGAATTTGGAAAGAAATTTTGTGAAATAGTAATATGGATTCACTTCATGATTATGTGATTCGATGAATTTAAAATCCTGATGGAGAATATAATATAAATGAATACATACAACTATTGAAAATTTTAAATTTCGAGGACGAAATTTTTTAAGGTGGGTAGACTTGTAACCTCCATATCTTGAAATTCATGCTTAAATGTTGTTATTAGGTCAATTTGGGGCTATTGGGATTTTTCCATAATTTTTAGTTAATTAAAAACTAGTAATCCTAATTTTTTAGGACTTTCAAGAATTTATTTTAGGGACAAATATATTTAAAAATATTCCAAACTTTTATTTTAGGTTCTAAATAATAAAATATATTTTTTAGAATTTTTTGGAAATTTTCTGATTATTTTTAGCATTTATTTTGGGTTAATTATGAAAAACTGAATTAAAAACTATTTTCTGAAAAAGAAAACCCAAAAGGTAATTATTTCTGCCCAGTCAGCAAACAGGGGGCCCACATGTCAGCCTCCCGCAGCAAACAGTGCCGGGCCTGCCTGTCAGTGACTGCGGGGCAGGCAGCGTTGGATGGCTGCCACGTGTCAAGATCTGAGCCGCGACTGCTTTCTCTCTCCTCTATATATATATTAGTTTAAGTTTATTTCTAGGGTTTTTCTTCAGCCGAATTTTGGAGAATTGCCATCTAGAGTTCCTTCATCTTCCAGAAGCCATTGCGCATAGCTCCGGCCTCCAAATGAGACCTAGTTTTTTTTGTTAGAACAATATTGAGGTTAGCTTTCTGATTATATAATTTTTTTTACGAAATTATTAGTATTAAATTCTGGAAAATTCGTAGAACACAGCATATCCGAAAATAGACGTGTGTGGATGTTTTCGTGATTTCGGGAGAACCAGGAATCAGAATCACGAACCGTTTAAAGTTTCGGAAAGCTAATGTCGAGATCATTGACATATGTTTTTCCCAGAATTTATTTCGAAGTATTTATATAGTGTTAATTCTGTAGAACTTCTAGGGTAGAATTTAACCATCGGTGCACGATACGAAACTTGTATGTGCCATAATTCCCAAACGAATTTGAATTTGGACGAGCCGTAAATTCTAGCGTGTTTTTGATGCTGAAATCTATAGGGAATCATGCATGAAAGTCGAGTTTGTATCGGTTGACTTTTCGGTCAACAGATCGTCTCGATTTGCGTGCCATGAGTCTCGAGTCGATAAATTTAGGTTCTTTTGGGCAAAAATTAGGATTTGACCTAAAAATCAGAGTAATAAGATTAAAATAGGATTTTAGAGTAATTATTCCAGAATTAAATAAATTAAAATAAATTATCTTTTGACATGGTAAATTTGTAATACATAGGCTATTTGGACCGTGACTTGGACTCTGATTCATACCAGCTAAGGACCCCAGGCGAATACATTCTCTGACAGTTTCCATTATGTTGATTATCTCTATAATTCTTGTTTTATAGCATACATGACTCTGACACTGTTCTTTACACGAGTTGGCATCATCGAGACCTGTCACGAGGAGTCGTGATTGGAATCCATCGTGCTAGCTGGGGAAAATGGGGAAATGTTAGTAGCTTATGTGATCATACCCAACCTTACATGCATCATAGCTCACCCACATCTCACGTCGGTGCAGCCTGACCATTACATGCCTCATCGCTGTTACATATGGTTAGCCGGACTTGTTGGGGATGAACGCTAATCAATGTAATGAGTCATATAGTCCCAAGCCGATCACATGATATACTGATGTTTCACACACTTAGTTAGATGATTCTTGACATGTATCTCTAGTATATGGATCTAGCATCTCCACATGTTCTAGTTATTGTTCTTGTACACACTTATATACCAGTTCATTGTTCTTGCGTGTACTTGTATTTCTATTCATTGCTAGATGTACGTTGATGATGATATGCTCCAGTACTTTATTATTACAGTATTCCATTTATTCCAGTATTTCTCTATTCCAGTATTTCTTGTTGCCAGTATTCCTATATGTCTTGTATTTTTTTACATTGTGTTATAGTTTTTGTCAATATGTGTGGAACTGCTGTTAGTGGTTTATTTCGTTCCAATCCTGACTGGATATTTTTTCCAGACTGTGACATAGAGGACTTTTTCGACATACTTGGAGACTTGGATGTTATATTGATTGCAGGTTAGACTATTTATTGTGTTTAGACTTGTCTTGTATTGCTTGCTTCGATATCTCATCATGCTTTAGCTTATGTGATTGAGTATATTTCCATATTATTTTGTGATATCTGCGTCTCCTTATGTAGTTAGATATTCGTGAGAGAATGATTAGATAGTATTATGACCTAGACATCGTTCTACCGTCGATGCTGCGGCGTAGGCTGGACGTACCCATGCTCCCGTACCCCTATACCGGGTGCGGGTCGTGACACAGAGGGAAGCAAAAAGAAGTGCGCTTCGATAAACCTGTAAAAAACATTCAAAATAAAGGTTTAGAGAAGCCATACAACTTCGACATCCTGGCCCAACTGGCTAATACACCAGCCAGGTTGTCCATCTTTGAACTACTCAGGCTATCTCAAGACACTCGTCAAGCCCTGAGTGAAGCATTGATGCAGGCGGATGCATACTTGACCCAGCTCAAGTCCCCTGACGAAGAACCCGTGGCGTGTCCTCAATGTCACAGTATGATGGAGGTGGTCCCGAATATAACTTTCACTCAAAACGATATGCTATTAAAACATAACAGGCATGACAGACCCCTCTATTATACCGGGTACGTCGGTTCCATGGAGGTCGACCAAATTCACATAGATCCGGGATCATCAATTAGCATCATTCCTCATAGTCTGCTTAGACCGCTGAGCATTCCTACTAGCGAATTGGCTTACGCCACCACTACAATCGTAGGTTTCAACGCAAGAAAAAGTAAGCGGACGGGTATTGGCACCCGACTATTAATCGGATGCTAAGTAAGTCACGCGGTCCTAGGTCAAGCATGCACATCAATATAAATGAATCAAGGAAAATATGTAACAAGATTGCAAAGTTGGCAAGGTACACTTGCCTCGGGTTCTGGCTCCAACTGTAGCTCTGGCCTCAGTATGATTTGCAGGTACTACTCCGATTGCTGAAATAAACATCACCATTAGATTCAAAAAATATCAAATAGCTAGAAACGCCTGTCCTTGATTCCAATTTGGACACAAGGGAGAATATCATAGTTTCTGGTCAAAGCGGGGTCCACGTGTGGGCCGCTTTGTACCAAAAAATGTGTCAGGATCAAAGGTCTCCAAATTCATCCAACTTAGTGTCAACAAATCAGGAACGATGATACGAACCCAATGGAACTTCCAGAACTGGATTCCGATGAGCCGATCACAAAATCGCCCATCAAATGGAGCCTATGGGGCCCACGATATGCGATTTTGTCAACGTTCTCAGAATTGAACCAAACTTGGGTCACAGGACCAGCGTATTGCTACGAGTCCGATGGCACAAGTTTCGTCTCGATCTGACGTGTGTATATAAAGTTACAACGTGTTCCAGAATAGGCGGATACGGGGCGTTGTCGGCGAATAAGCGTTGATTCCGGTGTGTACGCACATCCAAATCAACTTCTGCAAAATCCCACACGTCCGTATCGACGGCGCACACATTTCGGTGAAGACTCGTGTGCGACCAAGTCGTCCCGTTTGGCGGAGCGCACTCAGTTTTGGGGTAAAATGGAGTGTTAGTTTTCCTGCTTTTGGATCGCGGTTTGCGATCACCACAGGACGCGATGCACCGAGCGGGTTGCACGGGCATCGAGGGGGTCACACAGTCTACGCGTCACAATTGACGGGACAGAAAATGGGATAACGAGGAGAGAGAAAACGCTACATGAACAGGGCTCCGTAGGGCGATGATTCTTCGTGTCCGCGAGGAGATGCGACACGGGGAAACTGTGTCCGGTTGCTGTGTCTAGGTCTAGGACTTGATGTGTCCGTGTCCGCTGTGGGAAACTCGCCGGAGGAAGGCAGCTGCTGGCTCGTCGGGGCGTCTAGGGTATCGAGGCAGTGGGGCAGCCGAGGTCGGGCTGCTGTGCTCTGCGGGAGGTGGAGATGGTGATGGGGGTGGCTGTGCTCGAGGCGGAGGGATGGTGACAGGTCAGCGAGGGGTCGAGCGGGGAGCGGCGGTGAAGGATGAGGGAGACGGGTGGAGGTCAGAGACGACGGGGATGGTGATGATCGTGGTTGTGTTGAGAGGAGCGGAGGAAGAGGGAGAGGGGAGACGGAGGCGAGCGGGGTGGCTAGGGTTCCGTTCAGGTAGCTGCGGGTCGGGGCTAGGTGGAGGACGGCGAGGGTGAGGCAAGTTTGTTCTGGGAGAGGAGAAGGAGGTAAGTTAGGGCGGTGGAGATGGTGAGGCGAGGGGAGTCGAGCGGCGGTTGGGCGGATTAGGGTTCGACGAGGGCTGCGGGGACTGGAGCGTGGTGGAGCGGCGGGTCGAGGGAAGGAGACGGTGGAGATGGGTGCTCGGGGTGTTCGAGGGTGAGGGCGGAGGAGGAAGGGAGCTTAGGGTTCAGTCTAGGGCGGAGGATGACCGGAGTGGCACCGCGAGTGGAGGATAAGGATCTGGAGAAAGGTGACGGCGGCTAGGCACGGAAGTCGAAGCGCTTAAATAGGCGCGCCGCCGGATCGGAACAGTGATTCCGACCCGAATTAGGTTTAGGGTTTCGGTGTGGGTTTCGGGTCGGGTTCGATTCGGATCCGACCCGACCCGTTAAGGCTGGATTTGGTTCAGTGAACCGGGTCTGGGTTGGTTTGGTTTATTTCAAATAAACCCGATTTATTTTAGGGGTTTAATTGGTTTATTTATTAATAATTTTTAGGGCTTTAAAAATGTTTTCGGAGTCCAATAAATTCTCGAAAAATTATCCTATGTCCGGTTTTCCATTTTATACCATAAAATATTATTTTTATAATATTTTAATATTATTTAACAGCAATTAAAAATCATTTAATTACCAAATGCCTACGTTTTAATTACAGAAAAATCTCGAAAAAATACAAAAAATTATGAAATATCCAAATTAAAAAATTTTGAAAATCAGGGGGCTTACAATCTACCCCCCTTAAGAGGCTTGCATCCTTGCAATCAAAGAATAACCGGTCAACAGAGATGGCACGGTTGCAAACATCATTCGAAGCACATCACGATTAAGAAAAATCAAGGTTGAGGGTGTAAGAATAATACAAAAGGAAAATTATTTCCCTAAGCATTAAAAGTTATGTAATTTCCCGGATGAAGGAAATCTAGAAGATTACAGTTTTTAGAAAAAACTAGGTTATCACTTATAAAACATTCTAGATTATTAGCAAGTTCACCATTACTAGGTTAAGGATGAGGTCACGAACCAATAGGCACGAGCTAAAACAATACTAGAACGAATAACTATAAAAACTTATACGCATTAGCTACTCCATGGGTCTGTGCGTCTTCCAAAGTCATCGCTGGAGCTTGTTCACGTTCTTGCAGTTGATTCCTCCGCTGCTGTTGAGCTTGCTGGAAGAGTGTTGTTTGTTGTGCCAAGGGTGGCCTCGGCTGATTTCCTCCTGGGGCTGGTGGTCTGACTCCTTCAACTCTCGTTTGCGGTGCTTCCAATGCTGGAGAGGCTGGCCTCGGTGCTGGTAACGTTCTTTCTCGACGTTCGGGGCATTCCTTTAATAAATGCTGACTGGATCCGCAAGCTAAACATAATCTCCCTTTTCGTCTGCACTCGTTCTCTATATGGCCTCGCCTGCGACAATATGGACAGACAGGTAGTACTTACGGAGATGCTTCTGGTGGCTGGTGCATGTGAGACTTCTTTGCAACTTCTTCCTGTGGTGCTCTGGCTGGTGCTGATGTGGCTGGTTGATGAACCATCACTGCTTTCTCTCGATGCTGAGAACAGTCCTTAGCTAAGTATTGATTGGTTTCACAAATCAAGCATAATCCTAACTTGTGTCTGCACTCCTTCTCAATATGGCCTACCTTGCCACAATAGTAACAAGTAGGAAGGAATGAGGCTCTGGGTGCTGCTCTCGGTGGTGGATTAATCTGTGGTCGCTTTGTAACTCTTTCCTGTTGTGCTTGGTCTAGTACTGACGTATACGGCCACTTCTGGCTGGACTCTATCCTTGTGTTGTACTCCATGGGTCGTGCTGCAGTAAGATTGTCCGGGTCTAAGGTAGTTGCAACGGGGCTGATTAACTTTCGTAGCTCAGAGCTAAATCTGTCGATGAACTTCTCTGCTTGGTTTTACTGAGCTTCTTGATAAACTTTCTGGTGGGCTTGCATCATCGCGTAGAATATTCAAAATATTTGTTGTTCGTCCATAGCCTGCCCTTGTGGAACGGTAGGCATCGGTGGAGCAAACTGCGTCGACTGTGGAACGTCATCTTGCTAGATTCTCGAGGCATGCTGATTTGCTTGTTGTGATGATTGACCTTCATCCACTAGTATTACTTCATCTTCGTTGGTTACCACAGCATCTCGTGGTGATCGTACAGGAGTCTCGTTGTTTGTTCGTGAATCCATAACTCTGTAACCAAAATAAATAATAAGAGGCGCTCAGGAATCAAGGCAGGATGCAAGTCAAGAATTTAATTCGAATCCGATATAGATGTCAAGAACGATTCAAGCAAGTGGATGAGATCCTAAAAACTTATCCTATTCTTATTGCAGGCTTGCTCGGTCCTTAAGTGAAAACCAAAGCAATTTAGTCGTTGACCTGCATGGGCCACCACAAAAACTATGTCACGCCCTAGTCCTAAAATATCGAGGGACCAGACACGTGGCAATGGCCAGCAGCACACACCGATGGACAAACCTAATTTAATGGATCCATCAGGGCATGCTTAAGCTGTAATATAACAATAAGTAGGTCCAATGATATAAGTCACAGTTTATACTAATCTCATCCACAACAGATAATCACAGACCAAATGCCAGAATACTGCAAATAAATAAACTGACAAATCTCAATAAAAATGTCTCGGGGAACAATCCGAGAACAAGTCTGATACATCAATGCAATAGACTGAAAATAAAATAACTAGAAACAGAAATAAATGAGTATCTCAAGCCAATACTCAGGGGAAGTCCTCTGGTATGATCTCGTCCTCGGGTGTCGGTACAGCTCCTGTATCAGCTCCTGCTGTTGTCCCGTATACCTCGGGATAGATCTCGTCTGCAAATCCTGGGGACATAATCCGGATCCAGGTCCTCAGGAGACATAGCAAGGTACAGAAAATACAAGCCAAAATAAATACAGTACAGAGAATAAATGAATAAATATAGGTAAAATATGTAACCATCTGTGTGAAGTGCAAGAGAGAGCATCACTATTACTCAGGCTGAAACAACTACAAGCTCTGTATCGGGGAGCCGGTAGCAGTGATATCATGTGGTGGTATAGCTCAGCAAGAGACTGAGACGCCGGCATAATATAGTCAACCTATAGCCTGTGTGTCTCTCCAGCAATAAATGAAATAATAGGGGAACACTAAATAACCAGCTAAGTGATATGCAAGATGAGAGCAGCACTAGAACTCAGGCTGAAACCACTACAAGCTCTGTGTCGGGGAGCCGGTAGCAGTAATAATGAGTAATGGGCCAAGCTCGGGCTTAGAGTCTTGAGCCTCACAATAATAAGGGTTATATATATATGATCAGCCTGTAGACTGTGTGTCTCTCCCCACCCAATGTAACCACACGTCTCATGTCCACGGTGCATCATGTCCATGTCACGCACAATCATATCTAATGCAACAAGTCATATAGTATCTATGAATATAGTATCTCTGTCAAATCATGTATCCTATACAGAATTACCATGAATATCTCAGAAAGATCCTGTCTCATGTAAAGTGTCAAGTGTCCTGGGTTATAGTGTACTTGATAAGACAAGTACGAGAATGCAAATGGTCACGAATGTCCATCTCTATGTGATAATACACAACACCGCGTACGGTGTTGGCACCAGACTATTAATCGGATGCTAAGTAAGTCACACGGTCCTAGCTCAAGTATGCACAGCAATATAAATGAATCAATGAAAATATGTAACAAGACTACAAAGTTGGCAAGGTACACTTGCCTCAGGTTCTGGCTCCAACTGTAGCTCTGGTCTCAGTGTAATTTGCAGGTACTACTCCGGTTGCTAAAATAAATATCACTATTAGATTCAGAAAATATTAAATAGCTAGAAACGCCTGTCCTTGAGTCCAATTTGGACACAAGGGCGAAAATCACAGTTTCTGGTTAAAGCGGGGTCCACATGTGAGCCGCTTTGCACCAAAAAATGTGTCAGGGTCAAAGGTCTCCAAATTTGCCCAACTTAGTGTCAACAAGTCAGGAACGATGATACGAACCCAACGGAACTTCCAGAACTGGATTCCGATGAGTCGATCACAAAATTGCCCGTCAAGTGGAGCCTATGGGGCCCACGATACGCGATTTTGTCAACGTTCTCAAAATCGAACCAAACTTGGGTCACAGGACCAGCGTAGTGCTACGAGTCCGATGGCGTAAGTTTCGTCTCGATCCGACTTGTGTACACAAAGTTACAACGCATTCCAGAATAGGCGGATACGGGGCGTTGTCGGCGGATACGCGTTAATTCCGGTGTGCACGCACATCCAAATCAACTTCTGTAAAATCCTACACGTCCGTATCGACGGCACGCACGTTTCGGTGAAGACCGTGCGCGACCAAGTCGTCCCGTTTGGCGGGGCACACTCAGTTCCGGGGTGAAACGGGGTATTGGTTTTCCTGCTTTTGGATCGCGGTTTGCGATCACCACAGGACGCGATGCACCGAGCAGGTTGCACGGGCAACCAGGGGGTCACACAGTCTACGCGTCACAATTAACGGGACAGAAAATGGGGTAACGAGGAGAGAGAAAATGCTACATGAACAGGGCTCCGTAGGACGATGATTCTTTGCGTCCGCGAGGAGATGCGACACGGGGAACTGTGTCCGGTTGCTGTGTCCAGGTCTATGGCTTGATGTGTCCGTGTCCGCTGTGGAAAACTCACCGGAGGAAGGCAGCTGCTAGCTCATCGGGGCGGCTAGGGTATCGAGGCAGTGGGGCAGCCGAGGTCGGGCTGTTGTGCTCTGCGGGAGGTGGAGATGGTGATGGGGCTGGCTGTGCTCGAGGCGGAGGGACGGTGACAGGTTGGCGAGGCGAGGGGTCGAGCGGGGAGCGGCGGTGAAGGATGAGGGAGACGGCTGGAGGTCAGAGACGACGAGGATGGTGATGATCGGGGCTGTGCTGAGAGGAGCGAAGGAAGAGGGAGAGGGGAGACAGAGGCGAGCGGGGTGGCTAGGGTTCTGTTCAGGTGGCTGCGGGTCAGGGCTAGGTGGAGGACGGCGAGGGTGAGGCGAGGTCGTTCTGGGAGGAGGAGGAGGAGGAGGAGGAAAGTTAGGGCGGTGGAGATGGTGAGGCGAGGGGAGTCGAGTGGCGGCTGGGCAGATTAGGGTTCGACGAGGGCTGCGGGGACTGGAGCGTGGTGGAGCGGCGGGTCGAGGGGAGGAGACGGTGGATATGGGTGCTCGGGGTGTTCGAGGGTGAGGGCGGAGGAGGAAAGGAGCTTAGGGTTCAGTCTAGGGCGGAGGATGACCGAAGCGGCGCCACGTGTGGAGGAGAAGGATCTGGAGAAAGGCGGCGGTGGCTAGGCACGGAAGTCGAGGCGCTTAAATAGGCGCGCCGCCGGATCGGAACAGTGATTCCGACCCGAATTAGGTTTAGGGTTTCGGTGTGAGTTTCGGGTCCGGGTCGGGTTCGATTCGGATCCGACCCGACCCGTTAAGGCTGGGTTTGGTTCAGTGAACCGGGTCTGGGTTGGTTTGGTTTATTTCAAATAAACCCGGTTTATTTTAGGGGTTTAATTAGTTTATTTATTAATAGTTTTTAGGGCTTTAAAAATATTTCCGGTGTCCAATAAATTCCCAAAAAATTATCCTATGTCCGGTTTTCCATTTTACACCATAAAATATTATTTCCATAATATTTTAATATTATTTAATAGCAATTAAAAATTATTTAATTATCAAATGCCTAGGTTTTAATTACAAAAAAATCCTGGAAAATTACAGAAAATTGTGAAATATCCAAATTAAAAATTCCTGAAAATCAGGGGGCTTACACGAAGCAGAGAAGGAATCCCACCGGGAGCCAGAGGAACCCTCTGCCGAACAACCTCTGTCAATCAAGGTGAAAGGACGGACTACTCGTCCAAAAGCCATAGAGCCTATGGCTATCCACCTGAACAAAACCAGGTCAGGAAAAGGGGGTGATCCTCTAGTGATCACTTTGAACCAGAAGCCTCCACCCTTGGTCATCAACCTTCGACGCAACAGGCAGCCGATTGATGTAAATGCCACCGGGAACAAAGTTTCAGATGATAATAAACATCCTCTTTTCCAGTATATTGACGGTCAAATTCCGAATCAGAAATCCTCCCCCCATGACGATATAGAACCTATAGCGCAAAAATTCTTGGAAGCTATAGATTCCTATCATCCGTATATATGGGAAGTGGCATCATCTTCTAATATCACCACAACATATGGACCGCATGAGGATTCTATCTTCATTATCCCGCCTACTTGCAGCAGTCAGCATTCAATAGTCTTCGGCCGCATGCGCAATGAACCGACTGCCCAAGAAGATTCTTTCGATGATGATGCTAGAAAAATCCAGGTTCACAGATACAGCCCGCAAGCTCTGAAGATTATACAAAGTATGGGTTATGACTTGAAGCTGGAACCAGGTCTCAACTACGGGAAAGGCAGACGAATACCGCTGTACGGCGATCCCTACTATCAACGAACTCATTTCGGGTTAGGGTATACCACCTCCCTCGCAACTCCTGAGTCAAACGAGGATATCTTTTCCTCCTCTCAAAATGGCTCAGCGCCCTCCTACTCATATCATGCTCTCGAACAAATATTATCAGTAAATATGGTAGTGACAGATTCCTTTGAAGCAGACGAACAAGAATCTGAACTGTTTGAGAATGATACTTGGGCTCAGCAAATGGATATACAATGGGAATTCCGCTTCGAGCAGAGAGAACCTGCCACTGAAGATAAAGTTATCCAGATTGACGTTGGGGATGAATTTTCACCAAAGCCGATATTTATCAGTAATAATCTTTCTGAAGCAGAAAAAGAAGAAGTTATCTAGCTGATAAAAGAATATATCGACATCTTTGCGTGGAATTATGAGGACATGCCAGGCCTTGATCCAAAGGTGGCTACTCATAAGCTCAATATATTGCCCGATTCAAAACCTGTGAAGCAGCACCAACGCCGATTCCGTCCGAATATGATGGACGCCATTGAAGCTGAAATCAAGAAGTTGATAGCCTAAGGTTTCATCCGGGAAGAACAACATCCCGACTGGATCGCCAATGTTGTCCCAGTCATGAAAAAAAATAGGAAAGTACGTGTCTGCATCGATTACCGAGATCTGAATGCAGCCTGCCCCAAGGATGAGTTTCCTCTTCCCATCACAGACGTCATGATTGACAATACATGCGATTTTGAACGTATGTCTTTCATGGACGGATTTTTAGGATACAACCAAATCAAGATGCATCCTGAAGACGAGAAGCATACTGCCTTCCGGACACCATTGGGGGTATATTTCTATACGGTCATGCCCTTCGGATTAAAAAATGCTGGGGCCACGTACCAACTGGCTATGAGTAACATATTCCATGAGCATTTACGCAAGACAGTGGAGTGTTACGTGGACGATGTAGCTGTCAAAAGCCGCCTCAAGGATAATCACATCCGAGACTTGAAGACAGTATTTGAATTGATGCGCCAACATCAACTCAAAATGAATCCTACAAAGTCCTTTCTGGGGGTATCTAGTGGCAAATTTCTGGGATTTGTCATTACAGCCAAAGGCATTCAAGTGGACCCTGATAAAGTCAAGCCATCTTAGAAATACGACCGCCCCATAATCTGAGGGAACTCAGGGGATTTCAAGGTCGTTTGGCTTATATCCGAAGATTCATATCCAACCTCTCTGGGAGATGTCAGCCCTTTTCTTGTCTCATAAAGAAAGGTGTATCCTTCGTATGGGACGAAGCCTGTCAGCAAGCGTTTAACGATATCAAATGCTACCTCACTAGTCCGCCAGTTCTGGTGCCTCCCGTCATAGGAAGACCATTTGTGCTATATGTTCGAGCGATGGATCATTCTCTGGGAGCTCTTCTCGCATAAAAGAACGATATGGGTCACGAACAGGCTATCTACTACCACAGCAGGATGATGGTCGGAGCCGAACACCGGTATAACCCAGTGGAGAAAGAATGCTTGGCTCTGATGTTTACTATTCAGAAAATGCGACACTATGTCACAGGCCAGACGATTTACATCATCTCCAGGATCAATCCTCTTCGGGTACTAATGAACAAGCCAAGTGTTCTTAATTCCTGACTCGCGACTTGGGTGATGTTATTAACACTGTATGACATGGTGTACGTCCCTCAGAAGTCCGTCAAAGGCCAAGCATTGGCTGACTTCCTAGCTGCTCATCCGATCCCGGAGGCCTCCAAACTATACGAGGACATTTTCGACGAAGTTGTAGAATGTAATTCCGCAATAAAAAGTGATGCATGGCAACTATTCTTCGACGGTGCCTCCAGGACTGGTCCCAGGGGAAACATGGTTTCAGGAGTAGAAATTGTCCTGGTTACTCCTGATAAGCTCATCATCTACCGAGCATATTCTCTTAGCGAGACCTGCTCTAACAATGTGGCAGAGTATAACGCTCTACTAATTGGGCTCCAAGTCGCTAAAGAATTGGGCGTCGAATCTCTGGAAGCTTTCGATGATTCTCTGCTGATCGTCAATCAAGTAAGAGGAATATATGAAGTCCGGAATCCAGACATCATCCCCTATCATCGAGCAACGGTCGAGATAGCCATGACATTCAAAGGATTCTTCCTAGAGCATGTACCTCGATCTCAGAATCTGAAAGCTGATACCCTAGCCAGTCTAGCTGCAGATTTAGCTACCCCTATAAGAAGGCAGAATTCGGTGATCCTTCTTAAAAGAGATTTATTCTGTGTGAAAAATAACTTTCACATATAACACAGCTACGCGCTGAACACAGATCTTCCAAAAAGAGACTAGAGAAGTTCCTTTATAGATTTTGTAGCATACGGAATCTTGCCAGAAGGCCCTAAAGAAGCAGTATCCGTCAAAAGACGATCATTGCGCTTCTATTTCGACGCATCTTCACAATGTCTATATCGCCGGTCTTATGACGGACTATTATTATGATGTCTCTCTGGTGATGAAGCACATCGGATTATCCGTGAAGCTCACGACAGTGTATGCGGAGTGCATCAACCCGGTCCTAAGCTACAGGATCGCATCAGGAGAATGGGCTATTACTGGCCTACTATGATCACAGATGCAATAAAGTATGCAAGACAATGCAGAGCATGTCAGGTCCATGCAGACTTTATCCATCAATCTCCTGAATATCTACATCCTATGGTTGCGTCCTGGCCTTTCGAAGCATGGGATATGGATATCATTGGTCCTATTCACCCGTCTTCTTCTAGAGGTCACCGGTTCATACTGGCCATCACGGATTATTTCTCCAAATGGGCAGAGGCGATCCCTCTTGCTGAGGTGAAGGCATCTAATGTGATCAGCTTCATCAAGCATCACGTTATTTATCGCTTCGGGATACCCCGAAGGATAATTCATGACAATGGGTCTCAATTCATTAGCCAAGCGTTTCATCGATTTTGCGATAAAAATCGGATACAAAATGTGGCCTCTACGGCATATAATCCTGCTACGAATGGTTTGGCGGAAGCTTTCAACAAAACCATTATCAAGCTCTTGAAAAAGTTTATCTCTTCGAACAAGAGGGATTGGAATGAGAAGCTGGGAGAATGTCTCTGGGCATACTGCACAACGGTACAAGCACCGACAGGTTGCACCCTATTCTCATTAGTTTACGGGAGCGAAGCAGTTCTCCCCATCGAGATCCAAATTTCGTCACTCAGGATAGCCGTGGCTAATGAGTTGACTCAAGAAAAGAATGACATGTTAAGGCTTCAAGAGCTAGAAGGATTAGACGAGAAACGTCTCCAAGCTCAACAGCGCATCGCGTTCTACCAAGCACGCATTTCCAGAGCTTTTAATCAAAAAGTAAAGGAAAGAGTTTTCAAAGTTGGCGAGCTAGTTTTAGCTGTGAGAAGGCCGATGATTCTTACTCACAGGAGTAAGGGCAAATTCTAGCCCAAATAGGAAGGCCCTTATGTGATCGAGACAACGTTCTCAAACGGTGCTTACAGATTAGCCAAGCCTAATGGAGACCTGTTAATGGCTCCTATCAATGGCAAATTCCTGAAAAGGTACTACGCTTAACCTCCTTTGCTCAAATGGAGTATAGTGAAGGTCTTATTCTGACAATACTACTTCCAAAACGAAACTAGTTGGACCGTATTCTATCATGTCTATATAACCTCTGAATAGATATGTTCGACTAATTTGGAACTGCAAGACCTATCACGTCCATATTACCTCTGATAGTGTTTTGTGTACAAATTTTAGCTGAAGCATATTCTATCGTGTCCATATAACCTCTGAATAGATATGTTCGACTAATTTGGAACTGCAAGACCTATCCCGTCCATATTACCTCTGATAGTGTTTTGTGTACAAATTTTAGCTGAAGCATATTCTATCATGTCCATATAACCTCTGAATAGATATGTCCTACTAAAACTTACCGAGAGTATATCACGTCCATATTACCTCTGATATCACTTTCACCCAAACCTGTCATTTATATTCCAAAATGATGGGTCCACAAAGTCAGATGAAAGCCTCTTTATTATTCCCAGAAAGAGCAAAATTGCATTGAAAAGCAAAAAAGTACATCATTTGGGGGGAGCGGTCAGGTCGCGAATCTGCTGCGCCAGTACGGCCATCTTCTCAGTCCTGGAATCCAAGACATCAACGCGGGCCCGCTCCAGCCGTGCCTCATCGTTGCTCAGGAGGGACAGTTCGAATCTAGCCCGAACAAAACCAGCACGAGCGACTCCTGCACGCGCCAAGTTCTGTTGTGCTACGCCCAATCGGCCATTCGCCATATTTAGAGCTTCCGACGACTGAGAAGCCCACTCCTTTGCCTGAGCGAGTTTTGTTTCCAGCCTACGGACCCTCGCTACATTCCCTTCATGCTCGGCCTGGCACTTCATTTGAAGAGCAATGGCCTCCTCCAAGACAGCTTTTCCTTCATCCATCTCCTGCTGATGTATCTGGATGGATTTATTTAGGCCTTCCATCTGTTCAGCAAGCTGCGCAGTCAAGGAGTCGTATTTAGCCTGGACCAGATCTTCAATGCTGCCTCGAGCTAGCTGCAATTATTCATTAATGGGTTGCTCCAAACCATTAACTATCTCCTCCAGCGTGTCAGCTACCCCAGTGTCGTTAAATTCTCGGATCGGCACTATCGCGGACCGGGAGGACCTCCTCAGCGCCTCGAAGCTCAGTTTCTTCGCCAATACCATTGATATTAATATTTTCAAGGTGGTGTAGAAGATACTAGTGTACTGCTCGGTCAGCGCAGCTATATCCGAATGGACGCTGGGAGTGGCCGCGATATCGGCGAATCCCCCTCCAGGAATGATCGTAGACGATGTGGCCACGACCGTCGCCTCAACAGGTGGTGCGACAAAAGAAGAAGCGCCAACAACGGATGAAGTGACCGGCGTACTCAATGGAGGCATTGTCGCAATGACAGGCTCGTCCTTCTCTTGAGATATCATAATCTCTTCGACGGGCGAGCCGGCACCCGAAAGTGTCTCCTCTTCAAAGTCAGGCACCTCCGTATCGCCGCCAGGACCTGAAATAGTGCCAAAAGACGCGACCAATCTGCCCTCCCCGAAGATGTCTTCCCCTGAAAAGAAGACAAAAGGAAGTTAATATCGAAATGATGTTAACTTTACTAAAAAAAGAGGCATAAAGACGATATTTACCCATGGCTGATGGCGTATATGTCGTATTCGCAGCCAGTACAGCTAAATCATTTCTTAATGATGCTAGGCAAGCTGTCATACCTGGAGAAGGTGGTGTGTGAACCGACACTGACAAATATTCTTCCAGGTCCTCGTCAAGTTCCAACCGAGGCTCATTGGCTGGAATCTCGCTGGGTGCACTGACGGACACGGCAGGGGTTTCTCCCGATGCTGATCCGGATAAAGATATCCTTATTCGGCTCGGCCCCGAAGGCGATCTCTTTCCACTACCTGAAGTGGTAGCAGCGACAGCAGCCTCCAACAGGAATTCTCTGGCACCACCAGCCGGAACATTAGAGGGCCCCTCTCTAAAAGGCGAGGAACCTCCAATCAAAGAATCATCCCCAACAGGGGGAGATGTAAGCTCACTTCTATGAGCCTCATTACCATGAATCCGAAGAGGACGATTAACCGTCTTCTTTCTCCTCTTGCGAGGGGAAGTCTCCTTCGGAGCAGGAGCCCTTCGCTTCCCAGAGATTACCAAAGCCCCTGTAGGCGGAGGTATTTTATCCCTCGGTACCGCCAACAGAGGCTCATCTGGATTCACGGAATCTTCACCCTCGTCAGAAGAGACCGAGGGGACTTTATCTCTTCCTGCAGACTTGGAAGAGGGCACCCTAAAACTTTTATGTTTATCAAAATTGCGATGGAAGGTGTTGGTTGCCACATAGAACTAGGCATACGAGTGGAGGATGCGCAGCTCCGTGGAGAGTGAGATGACGAGCACGGTAAAAGTTGCTTCAGTGCAACCCATGATGAAATATCGCCATCCTCTAGCTCCATCAATGAGTCCACCCCTGGACCTAAAGCTGGTGACGGCATTGTCTACGTGCAACTGGTCGTACCCGAATTGCCTGGCAAACCGACTAGGCAGATAGGGCTCCAAGAAGCAATGGTCTTCGCTTATGTACAGCAAATGGAAAGGTCTAATGCAGACCAACCAATTAAAAGTCTCAGGAGAAAGAATGGTCTGCCCGTCGCCTACATCCTGAAGTCTGATCCCCTGTTGATTGAGATGTACAGGGGGGACAGTGCAGAAGAGCTTCCAACTGTGACTGAAACTCAGCACCCGCCGACAGTCTAAAACTGTGGTCACATTCTAGAAGGATTTCTTGTAATTCAGCAAGAAACTACCCCCCGAACTACTTCCAGATCCGGGAGACATCACCCGGGGGTTATGGAGAATTAACCATCCCATCAAATACAGGTATGGTAATTCTACCCTGGGAAAGCTATCACGCCGAGTTTCATCGGCAAGCAGCCCATCAATCATGGCCCTCAGGCCAGCTTGTATACGGTACACCATGGCAGAGAGCAAGCCCAATCTTGCCCCGAACACCAGACGCACTGCAGGCCACAGCATATTGCGGTGAATGCGGTCCGCGGATGTAATGCCGGGTACCACCAGTCGGTGCAGCCATATAGAGAGGAAGCCAACCAGTTGAGCTTCCTTGGACAGAGGCCTACGGCAATGCCTCAAATAACTGTAGGCCTTAGTGCCTACAGGATATTTCCCTATCCCTTCGTCGAGAATCTGGTCCGGAGTCCCAGCGTCCTCCATGAGATCGTCGACTACCTGAGCACTAAGCACGCCCAGAAAATTCAAAGGCTGATCCCTCGTATCCAAGACCTTCTCTGGCTTAGCAGTCCTGGCCCGGTGAAAGAAGAGGTAGGACGTCCACTTATTGGTATGAGCCAAATCTGAAGGCTCACCGTAAAAAGCGGTGCAAGCAAGGTAGTAGCACATCAGCTCCCGGTACACTGCCACTACCCGAGGGTCAGAATCCTCCAGCTCCCGGTTTGTGGGAACGTACTCCTCATAAGGAGTATCCCCCATCGGCAGTCTCGAGATCTCTGCCATCTCGTGGAGCGCCAATCCCAACTCCCCCAGTGGAGTGACGAAAGTCCCGGTGAGCGAGATATATCGCTCCATCAAAGCCAAAAACAGATTGGGGTTGGGAGGTAACCCAACACTCATAGCGTTCACAGCTGCGAACAGACCAATGCTCTCCAGCTCAGTCTGAAAATGCTTCAGAGCCCAATCAGCTAAGGGAGCCTACCGAAGATTTGTTGGGGTGACCCACCCACTGCACCGAGGGTTCACCTTAGGGTATACTCCCCCGTGCCCCATAAAATTATTACAGAAGGTCGGTAATTGCACCGGCTGGAGCACCAAGCTATCTTCACTCGGGACACTGCCCGGGTACAATCCCCTGAACGGCATTACAGAGCCGGAAGGGCGGCTGACAAATGACCCTAGGCCAGATCCCTTCTGGTAAAATATCTTCCCCGGCCTGCCGTGAAGATCGGGAGTCAGCGTCCACGATATCCTCCTGGGATGTGTAGCATGGAAGAATGCCGAGATGGGATAGTCTCTCAGCATCTTGGGAAGATACAGGACCAAGCCCCCGGCAGGGAAAACCCAGAGTTTGTTCTTGGGCTTTGTCTGGGACTGCTTGTCAATCATGTCCCCGAAGAGAAAAGCCGGCTTTATATACTGGTTCCCGTCTATGTACGTCAGGGGATCTCCGTTAATCATGTTCAGCAGCGTTCGCTCGCCCTGAGCCGATATCAAAATTTTATTTCCTTCAGGATACTGGGGCCCGGAGATAGGAAATGTCACGTGCGACAGATCCTCCAGATAGTTAGAGTGCAGCATCCCGGCGGCAGAACCCATCATATCGGCTAGCGGAGACGCATGCAAGTCAACTGCAAGAGTGCAAGAAAAATACATCAGTTCCTATAAACTAGACATTACAGATCTTGCAGCATACGCCAAAAATCAACAGTCTGTGATTTACGCCAAGACTGTAAAAACTTGATCCTTACGCCGAAATCCAGTTCCTAAACGTAAAATTCAAGGTTGGCAGTATACAGTCTGTGTTTTATGCCAGATTGTCAAAATTGAGTTTTTACGCCAGCAATTCTCATCCAGAAGCGTAATACTCAAATTTTATAGTATACGCCAAGTTTCGACAGTCTGAGCTTTTACGCCCGACTGCGAAAATATGGAGTTTTTACGCTGATACATTAGGAATGTGGGCGTAAAATATTAAACGTCTCTGTGCATCATCTTCCTCAAAGAGGCTATCAGCACAGAAGATGACCTAGCGCGTTCACGTACAACGTGTGCGAAGGATTTTTAGTATTCTTTTTCGTCCCAAAAGCTCTACCTCTAAGGCCGGGTGCACTGCTCGTCGGCGGGATACTTCGCTCAGAATGAAGTTCACCTTGCCCGACCGAAGACGCTCTCGCTTGAGTAGAAGAACGAGAAGAAGAATCAACATTCTTTCCCTTAGTGGAGGGGATTTATTTCGGGGCCATTACTGAAAACTTTGAAAGCGCGGAGAGGAAACGAAGAAGAACTCGAACAGTCGAAGGCTTTCTCTCGCAGAAGACGGATAAAAAGTTTTTCTCTCAAAAGCTTGGGATATATATAGAGTTCGGATGGACTCCTCGAATCCCGAACCAAATCTCAACATTTAATATTCGGTCATGATTGGGGACTACGTCAGCTTATTACTCTCGAAAGGCGGACAGTCAGAGAATTCGAAAAGTTTTCGTGCAAAGAAGAGATGAGGTTCTACGCTAAGGAGCTTTCTACGCTCGACAGCTACAAATCTACGGTTTTACGCTCAGGGACTATAAGTCTATGGTTTTACGCCCGGATGCTTTTATGCTCGGTAGCTTTTACGCTCGAGAGGCTACAAACCTATGACTTCACGCTCAGGAGCTACAGATCTATGATTTTACGCTCGGTGGCTTTTACGCTCAGAGGCAACAGATCTGCAACTTTACGCTAGGAAGATTTCCTTTTCACAGACTACGAATCTACAGGTTCTACACTAAGGAGCTTCTTACGCTCGACAGCTACAAATCTACGGTTTTACGCTCAGGGACTATAAGTCTATGGTTTTACGCCCGGATGCTTTTATGCTCGGTAGCTTTTACGCTCGAGAGGCTACAAACCTACGACTTCATGCTCAGGAGCTACAGATCTATGATTTCGCGCTCGGTGGCTTTTACGCTCAGAAGCTACGAATCTACAGTTTCTATGCCCGGATGCTTTTATGCTCAGCAGCTTTTACGCTAGAGAGTCTACGGACTCAGGATCTTACGTTCATCCATATTTACGAATCTATACGCAGGCCAGGGCATGCGTATATATATGAACAATCTCAAGGTGGTCAATTGCAAGAGTTCACACAGAAGATACTCCTTCTTGACCTCAAAATATCCTAAGTACCTGAAGCATACAGAGTTCAACATTGAAAATTACTCTTCTCTATGGGTCGATTGAAAGTTCATCCAGACTCCAGTCTGAATATTTTATCTACGAATTCAAGACGGCGACTCAGTTTTTGACAGCCATTTCTCGCCCTATTCCAAGGAATTTTTAAGAAACCATTCTTGAAGATGATTGTCTGAACAAAAATTCTGTTTATCAGAAATGATAGTTCAGAATTCTGCGTAACTCTCCATTCCTAACAGCAGGACAGTTCGAATACTCGAATGCTAAGCGGCTTTCTACGCACCCTTAGTTATGCGTAAAAGACAGGACGGGACCTAGCACTCTTTCAAACAGAGTCGGCATAAAGTTACCAGACGTGTCGAAGCTACACATATTCAGACTTCACAGCAAAGTATATGGCAAAATAATCATATGCACAGAAGAAGACGATTTTATTAAGATTAAAATCATGATTACATATGAGGAAAATCCAGTCTACAAAAGGATTTTTTTTTATTTTCATGATTACATATGAGGGAAATTCTGTCTACAAAGGATTTCCTCGTCGTCGTCGGAAGGCCACCCCCAGAGTCTGTTCTGCCAGGTTCTCGCATTGGTGGGCTTCTTCATCCATCTTCTCCAGCAGTTCATGACTCCCACAGTCGATAAACAAGAAGGTGGTAAATGGCGGGAGGATACAGAAATGGGCCTAGACCCATCCTCCAATACAGAAAAGCAGGATAAATCTGTTTTCCTGCGTCCAGTGCCAGGACAGATTGAGTTAAGATATTTGACCCAACTCAATCCTGGACAGAGCTAGTTTGTCTGCTCTGGTCCACGAAGGTATCAGGAGAAGATACAGCTTGTAAGATGTGTGGTCAAATACGACCCTTCCTCTCTCTCGAAGAACTGCCATACAAAGTTGCTGATTATCCCGAGCAAAGGAGACTATGATATCCTTCCATGATCCATCGTTGCAGAGGATATTTGCTCGAAGATGCCGTCTTTTTTGGCTTCTTATATGCTAGAAGAACATGGTCTTCTTCTTCCTCAAGTCAACCCGACGAACTCCGGCGATCATCTCTGTGTGGTGAAAGAGATGTGGGAAGAACAGGTTAACTCTTCGGCCTTTTATAGGCAAGAGAGAGCCCACCGAACCCCAATAGATCCCCAATAACTCTGCCATAAAGTCAGCCTTGAAGGACGTATCAGACTTGACCGTTTCATGCTTCATTCAAAGCATTTCAAATTACGAGGAATTTAAAAGCTTTGAAGGGGGTCTTGTAGAAGCATGAAAAATACGCTGGATAGCTATACGCAGCATGTTGATGCGGGACAGCGTAAAAAGATGACCTCAGAGCCATCAACGTGCAACAGAGCTTTTTCGCTGAGCATAGCGTAAAATATGAACTCAAGGACCATCCGCGTAATGCAGTATGTCCAGGCTGCTTCTGCATAAAAAGGGTGCTATATCGCCTTTATGGCGTAAAACTCATCCGCTTTCAACGCAGCATTGAAGTGTACGAGGAACGCTTCGTATTCTTTGAAATGAGCCTGTCAGATCATGCAATGAACCTGACGTCTGGACTCCTGACAAAGAGTACTGCACGACTACCCAAGCGACGGCTATAATGATGGCACGGCACTGCAACCCAGGCTGTCATTTACTGCCATTTCCTTGGCGTAAACCGCTTTTACGCATACAAGGGAATACGCTGTCTAGTTTTACACAAGCAGATGTAAGCTGTTTACGCTCTGCAGAAGTTAAACAGACTGCCACGTCAAAAGCTGCTCTTCGTACAGGGCTTGAGGCACGTCTCTGCATTTAATGCGCAGAGTGATGACAGAGCTCGAGGCGCGTCTCTATATTTAATGCACAGAAAGGGTGGCAGACCTTCAAAATATGCCTCTGTATTTAATGTGCAGGATAATGGCAGATCTCTGCATTTAATGCAGGAGATTTGATTAAATGTCACCGAACCGTCGTTTAGTGACATCCCCTTTGCGTAAACTGCTTTTACGCATACAAGGAAATACGCTGCCTAGTTTTACACAGGCAGACGTGAGCTTCTTACGCTCCGCAGAAGACAAACAGACTGCCACGTCAGCAGTTGCTCTTCGTACAGGATTCGAGGCGCATATCTGCATTTAATACGCAGAATGATAAAAAATCTTCAAGACACGCCTCTGTATTTAATGCGCAGGATGGGGGCTGATCTCTGCATTTAATACAAGAGATTTGATTATATCTCCAAAAGCCGTAAATTCGGCTAAGACGTCCACATCATCACTTTAGCACATTTTGCCAACTCAGGCCTCAATCAGGAGAAGAGGATCAGCTATCTTCTGCGCCCACTTGGCTTCTACGCCCACTCGGCCTCTATGCCTACTCGGCTTCTACGCCTACTCGGCTTCTACGCCTACTCGGCTTCTATGCCTACTTGGCTTCTACGCCATGGTGACAGTTATTGGCTTCTACGCCAACCTCTTCTATGCGAAGGATAACTACCTATGTGGCTTTTATGTCGTGATCTTCGCAGCAGTTATACGTGTTGTCTCTTAATTGGACACGCGTCACACGCTCATTCAAAAGATCATTTATACGCGGGTAACGGTTATTATAACCATCGTGTAAAAGGGTGCTGTACTTTCCACTGTTCAGCTTCGAGGCTGACTAGATGGTCACTGTCACTAAAACTCTATAAATAGAGACCTCTATTGATAGAGGTCGAAGGTCAAAACAAAAAGGAGAGTATCAGATCAAGGGTCAAAAATTGGTCAAGAAATCTAGTATCAGATCCAAGGTCGAAAGACGGAAGATTGAAAGGCCGAGATTTGGTCGCAGATTTCAAGAGAGAAGAATCCAGAGCTCAGGCAAAGAGTAGTGATCGACGACTTTGGCATCGAGCATCCACTCTCTTTAGCAACCTTCAAAGCTGCTTTCTGTCTTCTACGGCACTTCTTCATCATCGTGTGGTCCAAGGGACAAAGTGATCGACTGCAGATCATACTCCTATAGCAATATTTACCCAGATTAAAAAATTATACTCGACATCCTCGTATAGGATTAATTGTACTGCTTATTTGTAAACATAAAGAGCGGGTTTTCGTATAAAGCCTCATTTCCATATCTTTCGTTTATTTTATCAGACAACAGCTATGATTCATGTAAGGTCAGGCTAACCATCCGGTTAGCTATGATGCGAGCAATAGTCAGGCTAATCATATATAACAGGCTATGAGGCATGTAATAGTCAGGCTGCACCCGACGTGATATGTGGGGTGAGCTATGATGCATGTAGAGTGGGGTATGATCACATAATCTACTAATATTTTTCCGTCCCCAGCTAGCACGATGGATTCCAATTATGACTCCTCGTGACAGGTCTCGATAATGCTAACCCGTGTATCCATAGTGTTAGAATCAAGTACACTATACAACTAGAATCATAGAGATGATCAACATAATAAAAACTGTCAGAGAATGTACTCGCCTATAGTCCTTAGCTGGTATGAATCAGAGTCCAAGTCACAATCCAAATAGCCTATGTATTATAATTTTACCATGTCAAAAGATAATTTATTTAATGGAATAATTAATCTAAAATCCTATTTTAATCTTATTATTCTAATTTTTAGGTTAATTCCTAAATTTTGTCCAAAAAAACTAAATTTTACCAATTCGAGACTCATGGCACGCAAATCGAGGCGATCTGTTAACCAAAAAAGTCAACCGATGCAAACTTAACTTTTATGCATGATTTTCTGTAGATTTCAGTGTCAAAAACATACTAGAATTTATGGCTCGTCTGAATTCAAATTCGTTTGAAAATTATTGTACTTACCTAAAATCGCATTGTGCAACGGTCGTTGATTATTAACCTAGAAGTTCTACAGAATTAATAGAATAAAAATATTTCGTATTAATCTTGGAAAAAATAAATTTCAATTATCTTGACATTATCTTTCCTAAACTTTAAACGGTTAGTGATTCTGATACCTGGTTCTCCCGGAATTGCAAAAATACCGAGACGCATCTATTTTCAGATATACTGTGCTCTACGAATTTTTCAGAATTTAATATTCAAAATTTCATGAAACAATTTAAATATTCAAAAAAAACTAACCTCAATACAGTTCTAACACAAGAAACTGGACCACGTTTGTAGTCCGGAGCTATGAGTAATGGCTTATGGAAGATGAAGGAAATCCTAGATGACATCCCCTTAAATCTCTCTCTCTAAAATAATGGGATAATTAAGGTTATTATATTATATATATATATAAATATAGATGTTGGCTGACATGCGGCTGAAGGAAAATTTAAAAGCTGACACATGTCAGAATCTTATTAGATGATTTTGTTTATATTATTTGTTTTTGATTTATCTTTATCAAAATATTATTTAAGTCGTTTTAAATCGAAATAACTCAAAATAAATATTAAAAATAATCATAAAAATCTGGAAAAATTATAGAAAATATATTTTGAACCTAAAAACCTTAAAAAAATACTTGGGATAATTTTATATTCATAGCTTTCCTACTATAATTAGGAGAAGCTCTAAAAATTAGTTTTATCGATTTAAATAAAAATAAATATTAAAAATATGTTAAAAATTCTGAAATAATTTCAAAAAATATATAATAATATTATAAAGACTAAAAAAATTATGTGGGTTCATTCTATATTCCTTGACTTGCACAATAAATTCTAGAAGTCCTAAAAAATTAGTTATTAGTCTAAATAACTCCCAATAAATACTAAAATACTCAAAAAAAATTCAAAAAATTGTAGAAAATATATTTGATATTTAGAACCCAAAATAAAAGTTTAAACATTTTTAAATATTTTTGACAGTAAAATAATTCTTGAAAGCCCTAGAAAATTTACTGTTACTAGTTTTTAATTAACCAAAAATTGTGAAAAAATTTCAATAGTCCCAAATTAACCTAATAACAATATTTTAGCAAGAATTTCAAGATACGTAGGTTACAAGCCTACTCACCTTAAAAAAATTTGTCCTTGAAATTTAAAATCCTCAATAGTTTTTTTTTTACCATCAAAATTTAAATTCATCAAACCATATAATCATTAAGTAAATCCATATTGTTATTTCACAAATTTTTTAAAATTCTAAAAATATCATATTCCTGAAAATCTTCAAATTTAAAATCATATTTCATTCTTATCACAATCTCCTTAAAAATTTTAAATTAATAACTAAATACTCAAAAAATTTAATATCCAATCCTCTAATTTAAATCCAATCAATGCATATTTATAAAATTTAAAATCTCATCCCAAAAATTTGAATTCAAACACTAATCCCTTAGTGATCTTATTCCTCAATTTTTTTTTCCATACAATACTCAAATAATATAATACTTACGAAATCTTTAAATGCAATATTCAAAATATAAATTTTAAATTTATATCTTGCAGTCAAATAAATATAATGATAATCTTCTTAAATTTCTCAAAATTTAATGACAAATTCAATCATATCATAATCTTCATAAAAATTAATGATTTAAAAAATCGCCAGTTCTGCCATATTAAATTCTCAACTCTTTATTTAAATTAATATTTATCCTCAAATTTTAAAATTCTTAATAAAAAAAAATTCTGCCACCATCAAAATTTAACCAATATAATCATGAAGTCAAACCACTATTGTTATTTAACAAAGTCCTTAAAAATTAACTTTATCCTCATAACTTAAAATTTTAACATAAATATTCAAATTTTGAATTTATTTTCCAAATTTAAAATTCAATAGAATTTTTTCGTAAATCAGATTCACAAAGCATAACTCTTAAATACAATCTAACATTATTTCTTTAAATTTTAAATCTCATTTATAAATCTCTTCAAAAATTTAATAATTAAATCCTTCAAATTTAATCACATATCCAAACTTAAAAACTAAATTCAATCTTCAAGTTTTAAAAAAAAAAATCCATCCTTAAAATTTGGAATATCATATTATAGTCAATTCTCACAATAATTTAATTTGTTCCCATAGCCATAATTCACTTTATCCTCACTTCTATGCGTATACGAATTCTCAATATTTAAATTAATGATCATCCTTAGAATATCGATTAATGATTTAATCCTAAAAATTTAAAAGTTAAATCCAATCTTCAAAGTAAATCCTACTAATATATATTTCATGAAAAAAATTAAAAGTCTCATTCTCAATATTTGAATTCCAAATCTACTCGATTCAATGCTTGTCACATAATTTATGCCACGACCGTATAACATTACCTTGTCTTGCATTCATCTAAGTTCCCTGGAAGACTATCAAATAGTCGTTCCATGCAAATATGAACATGAAAGTATCCGGGACCGTTAGGTCTCCAAGGCAGACCCTTAACCAGGAGAATGCATCAAGACAAGTGGAACACTGATCGAGAATCATGTCAAGTTTACATATGAACAAGAATCATGTCAAGTAAATCAAGTATCACAGCTCGTGAAGCAATGCTCGTTCAGAACAAGAATCATAGATTATCATGTCAAGATGTGAATATGGATGACCTTAGAGACTTGCATGTCGCGGACAACTTGAAAAATATGATCTTCGAATCTCAGGGGCACCGGGGCCGATCCGATCCGGATGGAACTTCTAGTGTAGTCTTCTTATACTGGACAGGATGGTTTATAGTGCCTTATGTACTTTTTTGTTTACATTCCATCATCATCATGGACTAGTCGTCCTTTATGGCTATGCCAGTGATAATTGTTCATTTAGATAAGTCATCCTCGCTTAGCAGCTATCTGCATGCGAGTCATTGCATCGCATCCAAAAATTAGGAAATACCTGAATCAAATCTTGAGTATAACACACTTTTATATATATGGAACACTTCAACATCTTCTGTAACACATCTGATAATCCGTGTAACTCGTGCACCCGAATCATAATGTCGCTCACAACACTTGTGTTTGCATATGTTATTGCCCCTGGATTCATTATATATGCTCGTGCTTGTTTTAACTTGGTTTGCCTTGGACATAGAAGAATAAATGGTAAGTTGGTAAGTCTTGCTGTGCTACTCATATATCGGATGACGCACTGCCATATGAATTAGTCTTTTCATAAATGCTATGAAACTGATCCTAAGGCAAGACTGTAAAGATAACTAAATAGTTGGTGCAAAAAATCTATATAACGTATTTGGATTTGTCGAACGGGCGAGAAGTCTCACCACCAGCGCATTCATGTACTGATAACCCACCAGATTGCTTGCATGATGCGGGAGAACCTCGTTCGGAGCGGATGCCTCCTTCGCGTGTGCTAAGGCATGGAGTTCACTCTTGAGCCTTGGAGCGTTGCGTCCGGAACTGAAGCACATATACAAGACATAATATTGGAATATCGCTTATGTATCATTCCATAAATGTAGCCACTTGGCACGCTTTTACTGTTTCAGAGAGAGAGGCTTGAGCGATTTATAATCTTGTCCTAGCCCGCCTGTAATACTTGTTCAATATCAATAAAGAGTTGTTTTTACTTCTATACTTGTGTTATTCAATGCTTCCGCTATTGACGACTCTGTGAACTTGTTACTAATCGCCTATACGTTTATTATTCTGCTGCACTCGGACAATCTGTGCAACTCTGTGGCTTAGACCTCTTATCGCCGGTATGGACCACGGTCTTGTACGGGCGCGGCTTACGCTCGTGCGGCATCACGCCTAGATGGGTCAAGCGATCATCCTGCGAGAGCGCTGGCACGGTGATTCGTGCCTAGCGGGGACGACTGATTAGCCTGCGAAAGATCGGAGCGTGACATGGGCTGGCTGGGCTAGTATGAATGATGGAGCAAGCTGAACTGGCTGTTCTGGCAAGACTGGTGGAGCTGATTATACTAGTCGGGCATGCATAAATTGCGAAGTTAGCTGATGAAAAGCTATTGACGCTTGCCCTTAGTTAAATATCAGAATCTGGCCCTGGCATATTGGAACTGCTGGAGTTATCAGTGCAACAAAACCCTCAGAAGGAGGAGCAAGTGGGGTATCCCTGAAGGATAAGGACACAAGAATATCAACAAAGGACGAGAATGGAACAATCATATAAAGCAAGTTTGAAGTTCAAGAAAAATGAGAGGTGCATGTTGCAAGTAGAGTTCAATCAAAGATTATAGAGGATTGATATTCTAACAAGATGAGTCATCCCACAAGTCTGAAAATAGACCTGCATGGGCCACCAAGAAAACCTTGTCACGTCCTGCTCCTAGAATACTGGATAAATACGGGGATTGACATGGCCAACTGCACCTTGCAGAATATCGAAGTAAGCCGCAATATGTTAAGGTTGTCTAGAAGACAAATGGGTAAACTCTAGCATGCTATGACGTCAGTCCTAAGGCCGACAAATCCTATTATCTCAATCCAGTAACACAAGTACAAGAATATATCATACATGAAAGTAAAAAAGGTGTCCTAAATTACATATCACATATGATCATGAAGCTAGTAAATACAAAATACTGTACTAGTAGAGTTTAATAATACATAAACAAAATATACCAGCCATAGTGTAATATATAAATCATGTTGACCAAAATCTCAAAAATATAAGGAGCTAACTGTGCCCCTAGCTAAACACCACAAAATGAAGTAATCAAGACAAGGGGTGAAAGAAAGAAAACCCACTCGCGAGCTTCGGTCGCAGTCCTACGAGTGCAAACTATCTTCCTGGAAGCGCGGTAGATCCTGGTTCTCTTCGGGGTAACCTGACCATGCAAAGCCAGTAGGGTCATAACCCCATACAACAAGTACCATAAAAGATCTCGAGGTGATAGACCAAATACATCACATAATAAGCAGAAAGAGACATATAAGAAATAAATACAGATCAAGAATTATACGGTACCAACGTACTTGTCTCAAGAATAATACTGAAAGAACTGATAATAAGTACAGAAATGAAAGTAAGATGATGAGCGACAAAATATGATAGGAACTACTCTGGATCGGGACCACAAACCTTAAACCAAACAAGGACCGGGGTTGCAGACCTTCACCCGAGTAAAACTTAGCACCCTAACCACGGGCCGGGAGAAAATAAAACTAGAAGAGCAAGTTATACGAATAACAAATATCAAATTCATGGCCAAATATGCCTATGGATTGCTATAATTAACTAACTAGGGTTATCACAAGCCCTAATTACTAGAAATGTATTGCTAAGAATATTGCTGCCACTAACACTGCAGTCAACCCGGATGGCCAAGGGTACGCTTGTCTAATAATTTTAAATGCACAATCAACCATACAACATCATAACTTGTTACTAGTCACAAACAGAAATTTAACTCAAAAGCATAAACTTGAACTTGTAATCATAAACTTGCTTTACCAACATAAACTTGTATATAAAATTGTCTCATAAGTGTCGTAGCACACGTAAACTTGGTCAGTCATGGAGCCCTTGCCTAGCAGGATTGTCCATGCCGCATGGGGCCCTTGGGGATTGGGGCAGCCGGTAGCGTAATATTCTTCCCTCCCAAAATGCTCTAGGTAAATCTTATTTTGTTTAATCATTACTAAATTATTTTAAGTTCTCGAGTCATGGACACTTGAGAACTCCCTAAGATGACGAATCGTGAGTACGATATTTTCATAAGTTATTGTATTCGCGACACGCGATACATTGGATAATGCTCACACTTGATTTTTCGATGTCAAATGCAATAAATTTTCATACACAAACATTTTTACGGGGTCATAAGGATTCTGAACTTGTACATAAACTAGTCTTGTGAACTCACATACAAAACTTGTCTAGTAGCATAAACTTGTATCGACATAAGGAAGCACACAACAATAATCACTAAAAAAAATTACTAATCAACAGGGAACAAAAAATGCACACAAGAATTTCTAGGTCAATGGCCGCATGGACCCACTGGCCGCATGGACCCACTGGCTGCATGCACCCTCTGGCCGCATGCACCCACTGGTCGCATGGACTATCTGGTCGCATGCACCCACTGGTTGAATGGACTATCTGGCCGCATTCACCCACTGGCCACATGTACTTACTTTTGGACGTAGCAAATTTTTATTCGTTCAACGAGTATGGACGAATAGGCAGTCATGAGTCCAACAATATGGATGCATGCTGTCAACATACGGTAAGAGTTTAGGCCGAATAACCCTCTCGGGCTGCATGGCACTCTCGGTCGCATGGCTCGCTGGCCGCATGAAGACTTCGTCTTCACCAACAGCAAGTTTAGCCACGGCCGAAACTCCAAAAACCAAAAATTTATTTTCTTCATAATTTTTTTATTTTAAATCCAAATTAAATAAAACAAAAGTTAAATTGCATAAAATAGAATATTCTAACATAAGAAATAACTAGTTTTTGAAAATACTAAGTTTTAATAGATCAAAACCAAGGAAACTCATGGAACACACAAAAATCCTAAACTTGAAACTCATATCTACAAAAATTTATACATCAAAATCCAAAACTCCAAGGACTAAACATGATCAGCAACTCAAGGGAAATATTTTTCATTAAATATATTTTCAAAACAATAACATATATAAAAAAAATCTAAAAATCCATGATTTCACCATTGAGCAAGATGTACTTGCCTTAGGTGGCTCCTAGCCTCTACCTCTCACGGTCCAAGTCGCAGCAACCTTTCCTTAGGGTTAGGTCTAGGTTTAGAGGGAGCTTGAGGGAGAGGAGAAAGGAGAAAAATAAAATAAAGAAGAAGAAGAAAAAGAAGAAGAAAGAGAGGAGAGAGAAAAGACATATATATACTAAGAGAGGAGAAAAGAGGGTTTAGTCATGGTTTCACCCAAAATAAATCGAACCAAGTATCCATTGTACATGCGGATCCTAAACCGGGTCTATGGCAATGTCAATGGGTATTCTACTGGTCTCGAGTAGTCTCTCTCAACAACAGAAATAATAGAACAATAATAAAATGATAGGAACCAACATATAAAATACAGTAGAAATGCATTATCAGGAAAAATTAAATTCTAGAAATTCAAGAAATACCAAATCTGGGATCGGGTGTGACATATATACCCTTCTTAGAAAAATTATGTCCTTAAAATTTTACCAAGGCTTGTCGAGATGGAACACACGAGAAAGCTCAAGAAAAATAATCAGAATTCAAATGTTTATACTAAGCAAGTAACTAAAATAGAAAAGATAGCTGTAAAGTAACAAATAAAATAAATGCACAAAAGAACACACAGGGAATTGGAGGCATATGGATACATATACTCCTGAGTAAGTCGAATAGGAGCTCGTCCTCTCTTGCCTATGCTGACTCACAAAAATGGACAAGAGCCAAGCCTGGAGGTAAGTTGGTACCAACGACTATATCGAGGACATGACTCTAATCCAGGAAATACCTTCGTAGTCGGACACATGATAGACACCACGCACCACGAGTTACGAAGAAAAAGAGCAGGGCGATAAACTCATATTTTGCTTAACGAAATGATCGAAATGACTATCGTATTTTGAATGCGTTGGAATACGAGATCGTTCGACAAGAACCATTGAATGAGACAAGCTAAAGAGAGCTCAAAAATTTTATCCACAATTGTAGCGCCTTCGGTTAACAACTGCTCTAGGTTACCAAATATTTCGTCAGGCCATCGTCCAGGGGCCGTGGCTCTGACTTGCTATTGGTTATGTCATGCTGGTTGGGCTTGCTGGACTTGTGCATACTGTGCCAGACTTTGCTGTTGGAGCTGCTGAGCCTGCGTTGGGAGAGGACGCTGGGCTAGGGGTCAAACTGCTAACACTGGTTCTCGTGGGCCTTCAATCGCTGCCCGAGGCGGGGCTGGTAACTGTTGGACTGAAGAAGTCTCTGGGTATAGGATTGTGCATGAACCTATCATATGATCGGATGCCCCATATCTGAGACACTGGCCATTAGCCCTCCAACACTGATCTTTGGTATGCCCTAGCTTGCCGTAGTGGCTGCATCCTGCTGAGACAGACTGCCTGGTAGACAATACTGAGGTTACTATGGACGTTGGAGGTGCTGGTGAGGTATTCTAACTACTGGTGCTGGAGGTTATGGCTGAATACTGGTGCTTCTCAGGGATGAATGCGACCTCTTCTGGCCTCCGGTTCTTGCTACTAATCTATGGCCAAAAAGTTCTTGGGACATTGCTGCCTTGAGTACTGTATCATAGGTAGTATAATTATGACCCACTGTAAACTGCTGAAGCTCAAGATGTAACTCTTGCACAAATCTCTTGGCTCGGTCTTCCTCAAAAGCTACCATATGGAAAGAAAATCGGCTGAGTGGCAAAACTCGACCACATACTGGTTGACCAATCTTGTGTTCTGGCGGAGGTTGATGAACTGGAGCTGAAACTTGGCAATGGTGTGGAAATACTTCTCCTGGAAGTACTCCTTGAATGTCTGCCAGTCAATGGTCTTCGGAAGCGCCATTGCTTATGCTACCCACCAATCTCAGGCAAGATCTGATAATTGCAGCTTTACGACTGCTACATTCTCATCATCCGAGGTCTTGGTTGCATCTAGTATGGCCTCAAAGTCCTGGAGGCAAGAATCTGCTAAAACTGCATCTTCTGTGTCAAGAAACTTGGTTGGGCGCATGCGACTAACATTGGTCGCCAAGTTGTGAGTATAACGCCCACTATTCTCGAATGCTATTCTAACTCTCTGGCAAAGAGTAGTATTGGTCTATTCTTGTCCTTGCTAAAATTATTGGCAGAGTTGGTGTCACGCCCCAGTCCCAAAATACGTAGGACTACGAATACGTAAGTATGCCAGTCGTATGTATATGGCAACTCCAATATATGAAAACCATAACACATACGTACATTATATTATAAATAACAATTTGCAAGTGGTATAGGTTTTATATTATAGGTCACAGGACATAACTAGATCTCATCCACATAATCAAATAACCAATCAACTATATAACTGAATCAAGTATAAAATGCTTGATAAAAACAAGTAGTTGGGTGGAGACAAATCCACTACCAAAGTAGAATATAAGAGAAACAAAATAAGTACATCATCTAATGATCAGAGAGGCTCGAAGAGAAGACCTCCTCGAAAGAGAGAGAAGTAGCAATTCCTGATCCATGCTCCTACGAATAGTCAAGATCGTCTACACCTGGAAAGGGACTAGGTCCTCAGAGGGACGTAACAAGATACATATAAGCATACCAATTGAATACAGTAAAACAAGCATAATAGACAAAAAATATATAAGTACGATGTACTAGACAATCTAAATGAATGCATAATAAGGACAACTTTTTGACGTATGGATATGTGTAGGCTACTCTATCTATATCACAACTCACACACACATCCATGTACATCAGAAGCCGTCATAACGCGAAGGTAGCGACCATCGTGACATAATCAATCGACATACCGTGAGGGTAACGACCATCACGACACAACTACCATAGTGCGTACTAGTTACTATGGTTTACCAGGGTGGGTAGCCCATACGCCTACTGATTGTCCTCCCCTGCCATGATACTATGTGTCAAGTGTGTATCAACATATATAATATATAATTATGACTGAAAGAAAACATATAAATATATAAAAATATGATAAGCATGCAAAGTACTGTAAATAATTTGGCAAGGTATACTTGTCCGACAAGAAACCTGCGAAGTGTAAGCGTCCAGACGTCAAGCATAAGGGATTAGAAACTATGGCATCAGAATGAACGTCTCTGGATGCTGAAATAAATATCACCAACGTTTCCGAAATAAGCGAGATAATCAGAAAAGTCTACCCTTTCGTCCAATTTGGACACAGGGGCAAAACAATAATTTTGGGTCAAAGTGGGCTCCATATATGGCCCACTTTGCACCGAAATAAATGCCAGAGGTAAATGTCTCTAAATGGAACAAATTATAGTTCAAAAAAATTCTAAACGTCGATACGAACTCAACAGTATGTCCACTTTTGGATTTCGGTGAGCCAATCACAAATTCGCCCTTCAAGTCAAACCGTGGGGCCCACAAATATGCGGCTTGGTCAACTGTCTCAGAATCGCGTGAAACTTGGGTCATAGGACCAGCGTGATACCACGAATCCAATGGCGTAAGTTTTATCATATTCTGACGAGCGTACACAAAGTGGGATGATATTTTACAAAAGTCGTAATACGGGGACTTTTTACAGATACGGGTTAATTTTCACGCGCGCACACATCTGAATCAACTTCCATGAAAGCCCACACGTCAGGATATACCATACGCACCTTTCGGTGCAATTGGTATACGATGAGGCGGTCCCGTTTGGCGGAACGCACTCCGTATCACAAAATCCCAATTTTAAATTACCAATTTTTTAGTCATTTTGGAGGCCGTATAATTTAACAATTAAAATAAATTAATAAAAAGTAAAAGAATAGTTGAATTCTTGGTTATATTGAGAAGAAAACCCTTCAATTAGATTTCAAAAATATTAAACAGGTTGGTGGCAAATTAGGCATGAACATGGGGGTTTGAGTTAAATTTTTGGACTGTTTTTGGTTAGTTTTCGGCCAACTTTCGGTCGACTTTTCAACCAATCCAGGGCACAAAAACTCGTCCCACTTGAAGAGAATTCTAGATGGTTAGGTTGTGAACGTATATGGATAAATCGCTCACAAAAAGAATCAGAGATGAGAGAGATACATCACCTTGAAGATGGGGCGTTGGGTCTCGGCTACTGTCGCTTGTCCGCGCGTGGTGGCTGATCGGCGGCGGGCGGTCGGCGGCCGGCTGAGGTCGGGGTCGGCACTGGGGGTGTAGGCGTCAGGGATTAGGGTTAGGCTTTGAGTTGTGAATGTAATATATATATATATATATATATATATATATATATATATATAGAGAGAGAGAGAGAGAGAGAGAGAGAGAGAGAGAAAGAGAGAAAGAAAAAGAGAGAGAGAGAGAGAGAGTCGCGGGGGGGAGGGGGTTGGGTGCTGCTGTGGGTGAGTTGGGTAGTTAGGAATAGGTTTTAGTTTGATTAGGAGTTGGGTCTGGGGTTTGCTGGGGTCGGGTAGATTTAGGAGTAGGTTTTAGTTTGCTTTTGTTTTATTGATTTTATTTTCTTTTTCTTTTTTTTTCTTTTTTTATTTACTATTATTATTATTATTATTATTATTATTATTATTATTACTATTAGTATTAGTATTACTTACTATTATTATTATTAATAATAAATATATATTTATTAACATATATATATATATATATTTATATATATTTATATATATTTATATATATATATATGAGGTTAAAAATACAAAAATAATATTTGCACACAAAATAAATTCTAGAAAATTTATCACCTTTAACAAGACTCCAAAAATAATAAAAATTATTTTGTGGAATAATTTCAAATGAGTATTTATCTAAGTAATTAAATCAATAAAATTTATTTTCTATTTAACTATGAAAATACTATAAAAAAATTAATAATTTAATAATAATACTTAAAACAAAATTTAAAAAATTTAGGGCATTCTACCCAACTTACAATAATTTTGTCCTCGAAATTAATACTAACCCATATTCGTAATAAATTACTATAGCTATTAGCACTTCATTGCTAGCTCGCAACGCTTCCTAAAAGGTTATAGTCAGCCATTCTGACACTTTTCTCCCTTATTGTCCACACACTATTCTTTTATCCTCTAACTCATCTACACTACCCAACTTACAAGAATTCTACTAGTAGTCAAAGTCTTTTGAGGCTATTGTCTAGGTTGTAATACAAATTTATTCATTGGGTCAAAAATTTTGGGATACTTGTCTGGAATCTCATAACCATGATGTTTCCCTGTAACCGTCAAGTATCGTAGTCTAATACTGCTACGCCACCTGACCAGTGTGTCTGTAAATAATTCGACTACTCTACTATAATGGTCTAGCTGCAGCTGTCGCTACCTCGCCAATGATTTGTCATAGTCTTCAGTTCGTAACAAGTGCCTTCAACTCTTTCCTAAGCTTAGTCTAAGTTTTAGGGCAACAATTAAGGTCTTGACTAACTTTATAAAACTATTAGAAGTATGAACTATTTCAACAATCCAACTAATTTATGTTAGACTAAAGGATGCTACTTAAGGTTAAAAAAATAATAAGAGAATACATATATTGTTATAATGCATATACATAAGGGTTATCATGAACTCATCTTTTAGTTATTAATCATTACTAACCCAGTTATGTTTTAACTAACAAAATGAAGGTGAGGTTAAAGTAAATCAATAATTTATGATGGCATGAAAAGATGCAACTATGATAGGAAGAATTAAGCATGGGATAAGGAATGGATATGGAAGAGAAGATGAGCAACCCAAGGGGACGAGATGGTGATAGGAAAGAGAATACTACTACTGCTACTCGTGTCATCCATTAGCATCATGGGTATGCCATCTAGTTAAAATAGCAACATATCCTCAAAAATTTTAACACCAAATATATCACATGTAATATGCCCTTAATTACAAAAGATAGTCACAAAGTAATATGATTGGCCTATGGGGTATATCTAGTACTCTCCGTGTACAAACTTATACCAAGCACGAGCGTTCGTCTTTCCAAAATAGGGAAAGACAAATAATAATAATAAAGAATTCAAGAAGGATGTGATAGAATACAAGTACGGGGTTCAAAGCGATTAAAGAATTTAAAAAGAGAGTTGTCAGGACGGTTGTGGATTGAAATCTTATTTTGGATAAATTCCTATTTGCATGCTCATATCAGTACAGTTATGTAACCGATATGATATGCTCAAACATGTCTAGAGGGCAAGTATATTCGTCTAACAAGCTGAGTCAACTATATCTTAATCCACGTAAAGTAGTTATGCGAAGAGCGAACCAAGCGCACTAAGGTTGATCAGACCATAATACACTGATTCTGATTTAGACGATGTATTAGTGGGCATCCCCAATAACACATATCTCATGAATAAACTCGATGAAAGAATAAGCTTGTAAAACTAGGCTATAATAGCAGCATAAGTCGAGGTAGTCCAGAAAATATAAATACGCAGGATTATGAGGAAGGAAGGTACAAAATAATTCAAGTTCACCAAGAAGATAAGACTCGTCCGGTGTTGTGCCTCTATAGTTGCCATACTAACTTATTGTCTAAGTCTCTAGTCGATCAAGTGGGGGTATGGCCTCTAAAGTTCTACAGTCTGGATAAACACTATCTTTTTATGCAAGCCTATAGTTGGTGTCATTCAATTATACTTCATTAATTGGTCAAAAGGACTATGTGATATTAGGTTATGAGGCATACTACCAAACTTATAAGAATTTAACTAATAGTATTATTGAACAATAGAGTGTATATACCTAGTACAAGTTATCTTCTTAACCCTTATTAAGCACGAGAGAAAAGATAAGATTAACGTTGTAAATGATCAAGCAAGATGCAATGTAAGCAATCAAATAAGAATACGAAATAAAATCAAGGGAGGTGATTAAATAAGTGGATGAGATCCTATACGCAGGTTTACTCGGTACAGTAACGTAACCGAGATAATATGCTCTCGACCTACGTGGGCCACCACAAAAATATGTCATATCCCAGTTCCAAAATATGTAGGACTAAGAATACGTAAGCATGTCAGCCGTGTGTATATGACAACTCCAATATATGGAAACCATAACACATACGTACGCTGTATTATGAATAACAATTCACAAGTGGTATAGGTTTTATGTTATAGGTCACAGGGTATAACTAGATCTCATCCACAGAATCAAATAACCAATCAACTATATAACTAAATCAAGTATAAAATGCTTGATAAGAACAAGTAGTTGGGTGGAGACAAATTCACTACCAAACTAGAATATAAGAGAAACAAAATAAGTATATCATCTAATGATCAGAGAGGTTAGAAAAGAAGACCTCCTCGAAAGAGAGAGAAGTAGAAAGTCATGATCCGTGCTTCTGCGAATAGTCAAGATCGTCTACACCTGGAAAGGGACCAGGTCCTCAGAGGGACGTAACAAGATACATAGAAGCATGCCAATTGAATACAGTAAAACATACATAATAGACAGAAAATATATAAGTACGTTGTACTAGACAATCTATATGAATGCATAATGAGGATAACTTTTTGACGTATGGACATGTGTAGGCTACTCTATCTATCTCATAACTCACACACACGTCCATGTACATCAGAAGCTGTCATACCGCGAGGGTAGCGACCATCGTGACACCATCAATCGATATACCGTGAGGGTAGCGACCATCGTGACACAACTACCGTAGTGCGTGCTAGTTACTATGGTTTACCAGAGTGGGTAGCCCATACGCCTACTGATTGTCCTCCTATCTCATGATACTATGTGTCAAGTGTGTGTCAACATATATAATATATAATTATGACTGAAAGAAAACACATATATAATGAATATATAAAAATATGATAAGCATACAAAGTACTATAAACAATTTGGCAAGGTATATTTGCCTAGCAAGAAAGCTGCGAAGTGTAAGCGTCCAGACGTCAAGCACAACGGATCAGAAACTATGACATCAGAATGAACGTCTCCGGATGCTAAAATAAATATCACCAATATTCCCAGAATAAGCAAGATAGTCAGAAAAGTCTACACTTTCGTCCAATATAGACACAGGGGCAAAACGATAATTTTGGATCAAAGCAGGGTCCACATGTGGCCCACTTTGCACCAAAATATGTGCCAAAGGTAAAGGTCTCTAAATAGAACAAATTATAGGTCAAACAAATTCTAAATGTCTATATGAACTCAACGGTATGTCCACTTTTGGATTCCGGCGAGCCGATCACAAATTCGCCCTTCAAGTCAAACCGTAGGGCCCACGAATAGGCAGCTTGGTCAACTGCCTCAGAATCTCGTAAAACTTGGATCACAGGACCATTGTGATACCACGAATTCAATGGCGTAAGTTTCGTCATATTCTGACGAGCGTACACAAAGGGGGTGGTATTTTACAAAACTTGCGATAAGGGAACTTTTTACGGATATTGGTTGATTTCGACGCGCACACACGTCCGAATCAACTTTCGTGAAAGCCCACACGTCAGGATATACCATACTCGCCTTTCGGTATAATTGGTATGCGACGAGGTGGTCCCGTTTGGCGGGACGCATTTCGTATCACAAAATCTCAATTTTAAATTACCAATTTTTTGGTCGTTTTGGAGGCCGAATAATTTAACAATTAAAATAAATTAATAAAAAGTAAAAGAATAGTTAAATTCTCGGTTATATTGAGAAGAAAATTCTTCAATTAGATTTTGAAAATATTAAACTGGTTGGTGGCAAATTAGGCATGAACATGGGGGTTTGGGTTGAAATTCTGGACTATTTTTGGTCAGTTTTTTGGCCAACTTTCGGTCGATTTTTCAACCAATCCAGGGCACAAAAACTCATCCTACTTGAAGAAAATCCTAGATGGTTAGGTTATGAACATATACAGATAAACTGCTCATAAAAAGAATCAGAGATGAGAGAGATACATCGCATTGAAGATGGGACGTTCGGTCGTGGCTACTGTCGCTTGTCCGTGTGCGGTGGTTGATCGGCGGCGGTCGGCTCGGGGGCGACAGCGGTCGGTCGGCGGCCGGCTGAGGTCGGGGTCAGCGCTGGGGGTGTAGGCGTTGGGGTTTAGGGTTAGGGTTAGGGTTAGGGTTTGAGTTGTGAATATATATATATATATATATATATATATATATATATATATATATATATATATATATATATATATATATACAGAGAGAGAGAGTCGTGGGGGGGTGCTGTTGTGGGTGAGTTGGGTAGTTAGGAATAGGTTTTAGTTTTATTAGGAGGGGTTTGTTGGGGTCGGGTAGATTTAGGAGTAGGTTTTAGTTTGCTTTTGTTTTATTGGTTTTCTTTTGTTTTCTTTTGTTTTATTTTTTTTCTTTTTCTTTTTATTTACTATTATTATTATTATTTTTTTTTTTTTATTATTTCTATTATTATTACTATTAGTTATTATTAATAATAATAATAATAACTATATATTTATTAACATATATATATTTACATATATATATATGAGGTTAAAAATCCAAAAATAATATTTGTACACAAAATAAATTCTAGAAAATTTATCACCCTTAACAAGACTCCAAAAATAATAAAAATTATTTTGTGAAAAAATTTCAAATAAGTATTTATCTAAGTAATTAAATCAATAAAATTTATTTTCTAATTAACTATAAAAATACTCTAAAGAAATTCAATAATTTAATAAAATACTTAAAATAAAATTTAAAAATTTTAGGTGGTTTACAGTTGGACTACTTGTTGCTGAAGCTGGAGTTGTTGTTGCTGTTGTTATTATTGTACCATCATCATGGCTTGGATTATTTCTAACATAGCCTGAGAGCATGTCTGCCCTGGTTGTACATGTAGAACTGGTGGTATTGTCTGGGCTGGCTGGGCTGGTATGAATGACGGAACGGGCTGAACTGGCTATTCCGGCAAGACTGGTGGAGCTAATTGTGTTGGTCGGGCATGCATGACTTGCGGAGCCGGCTGATGAAAAGCTACTAACGCTTGCCCTTGGTTAAATATCAAAATCTTGCCCTGGCCTACTAGATCTGCTGGAGTTATTGGTGCAACGGAACCCTCGGATGGAGGAGCGGGTGGACTCTCCCTGAAGGATAAGGACACAAAGATATCAACAAAGGACAAGAATGGAACAATCATGTCAAGCAAGTTTGAAGTTCAAAGAAAATAAGAGGTACATGTTGCAAGTGGAGTTCAATCGAAGATTATAGAGGATTAAGATTCTAACAAGATGAGTCCTCCTATAAGTCTGAAAAATAGACCAGCATGGACCACCAAGAAAACCTTGTCACTCCCAGCTCCCAGAATACTGGATAAATACGGGGACTGACCTGGCCAACCGCACCTTGCAGAATACCGAAGTAAGCCGCAATGTGTTAAGGTTGTCTAGAAGATAAATGGGTAAACTCTAGCATGCTACGACGTCAGTCCTAAGGCCAAAAATTTCTATTATCTCAATCCAGTAACACAAGTACAAGAGTATATCATACATAAAAGTAAAAGGCATCCCAAATTATATGTCACATATGATCATGAAGCTAGTGAATACAAAATATTGTACTAGCAGAGTTTAATAATACATGATCAAAATATATCAGCCATGCTCTAATATATACATCATGTTGACCATAATCTCAAAAATATAAGGAGCTAAATCTGCCCCTTGATAAACACCACAAAATAAAGTAATCAAAACGAGGGGTGAAAGAAACGAAACCCACTCGTGAGCTTCGGTTGCAGTCCTACGATTGCGAACTATCTCGCTGGAAGCACGGTAGATCATGGTTCTTTTCGGGGTAACCTGGCCATGTAAAGCTAGTGGGGTCAGAACCCCAAGCAATAACTACCACAAAGGAGCTTGGGGTGATAGACCAAACACGTCACATCATAAGCAGAAAGAGACATAAGAAATAAATACAGATCAAAACTTGTATGGTACCAACATACTTATCTCAAGAATAATACTAAAAGAACTGATAATAAGTGCAGGAATAAAAGTAAAGCGACGAGCGGCAAGAGAGCATAAGAACTACTCTGGATCTGGACCACAACCCTTAAACCAAACAAGTACCTGGGTTATAGACCTTCAACCGAGCAGAATTTATCACCCTAACCACGAGCGAAGAGAAAATAAAACTAGAAGAGCAAGCTATACGAATAACAAACATCCAATTCATGACCAAACATACCTACGGCTGGCTATAATTAACTAACTAGGGTTATGATAAGCCCTAATTACTAGAAATATATTGCTAAAAATATTGCTGCCATCGGCACTGCAGTCAATCCGGATGGCCAAGGGTACGCTTGTCTAGTAATTTTAAATGCACAATCAACCATACAACAACATAATTTGCTACTAGTCACAAATAGAAATTTAACTCAAAAGCATAAACTTAAACTTGTAATCATAAACTTGCTTTACTAACATAAACTTGTATTTAAACTTGTCTTGTAAGTGTCGTAGCATGCGTAAACTTAGTCAGTCATGGAGCCCTTGCCTAACAGGGTTGTCTATGCCGCATGCGACCTTTGGGGATCGGGGTAGCCGGTAGCGCAATATTCTTTCCTTCCAAAATGCTCTAGGTAAATCTTATCTTATTTAATCATTACTAAATTATTTCAAGTTTTCGAGTCGTGGACACTTGAGAACTCCCTAAGATGATGAATCGCGAGTACGAGCTTTTCATGAGTTATCGTATTTGCGCACGCGATACATTGGACAATGCTCACACTTGATTGCCCGATGCCAAATATAATATATTTTCATACACAAATATTTCTACGGTATTATGAGGATTGTGAACTTGTAAATAAACTAGTCTTGTGAACTCACATACAAAACTTGTCTGGTATCATAAACTTGTATCGACATAAGGAAGCACACAACATAATCACTAAAAGGAATTACTAATCAACAAGGAACACAAAATACAAACCTGATAATCCATGTAATCGTGCACCCAAAACATAATCTCACTCACGACACTTGTGTTTGCATATACTATTTGCCCCTGGATTTCATAATAAATGCTTGTGCTTAATTTAACTTGGTTCGCCTTGGACAAGGAAGGACAGTTGGTAAGTTGGTAAGACTCGTCGTGTTCCTTTATATCGTATGGCGCACTGTCACACGAGTTAGGCTTTAAATCATTCCCATAAAACTGATAAAAAGGCAGGACTAGAAAGATAACTTAATAGATGGTGCATGAAACCTATATAACGTGTTTAGATTTATTGAGCGGGCGAGAAGCCTCCCTACTAGTGCATTCATATACTGATAACCCACCAAATTGCTTGCAGGGTGCGGCAGAACCTCGTTCAGTGCAGACGTCTTCTACGTGCGTGCTATGGCGTGGTGTTCACTCTGGAGCCTTGGAGCGTTGCGTCCGAAACTGAAGCACATATACAAGACATAATATTGGAATATCGCATATACATCATTCCATAAATGTAGCCACTTTAAACAATTTTACTGTTTCAGAGAGAGAGTCTTGAGCGACTTGTAATCTAGGTCTAGCGTCGCCTGTAGCACTTGTTCAATATCAATAAAGAGTTTATTTTATTTTTATACTTGTGTTATTCAAAGCTTCCGTTATTGACGACTCTGTGAACTTATTATCAATCGCCTGTGCATTTTATATTTTGCTGTACTCGGACAATCTGTACGACTCTGTGGCTTAGACCTCTTACCGCCTGTTCGGATCATGGCCTTGCACGGGCGCGGCTTACGCTCGTGCGGTATTACACCCAGACGGGTCAAGCGATCTTCCCGCGAAAGCGCTGGCACGATAATTCGTGCCTAGTGGGACGGCCGATTACCTGCGGGAGATTGGGGCGTGACAGTTTTTATGCTACCTAACTTCATATGCGGCCTCGACTTTCCATGCGGCCTAGAGACCCATGCGGCCTTACTTGTTTGATTGAATATTTCTTGTTCTTTCATGACCAAATATATAATTGTTAATTGGACTCGAATATTATATCCGTACTGATACCACTATTGCCTGATAATTATGCATAATTTAATGTTCGTCGAGGTATGACACATCGTGTCACGTGTTAAGTGATTATATTTGGATTGTACATCGAGAATGCCTCCAAATTTCTGAACGCGTGATATTATAAATATATATTGTTTCTCCAGCACGGGCATAATAAGTGAGTCAACTACCAAAGCGTGGCTAGGATATTGATTGTCTGAATATTGCATACATGCTCGGATGAATCCAGATTTGACTTTCATGGATTCGTATCTAGCGTGCCCGTACCTTGTATAATATCTTAAGAAAATTCTCATGTGACCACGCCATAAGATTTCAAACACAATATATGGCTAATTAGGTAACTAAAAGTGGTAGTAATATTGGAGAAAACGGTATCCCGATATCATGCCAACGAACCTTTCCATAGAGATTTATTCTAAGTACGCTGTGGGTTGGCCACCACGGATACTGTATATCATCTGCCTTAGTGGATTATAGTATCTAACCTATTATTATGCCGAGATACTGTTTCACTATAGGAACACTGAAACCGTTAATACCGTATTTTTAGCGTAGTGTCCCTACGGGAAACTGGTGCATCTTGTGAATACCTATTTTATTTATTTGGTTCAGTCAGCTCATGTTCGACACTGACGTAATATGAGAATTTTTATTATGCATTATTTATGAGATAACCTCAGACTCCACAAAATAGCAATCCGTCCAAATGATTGGCCAATATAAGAAATGAACTTGGTTGTGATTGTATTATTCGGTTAGTAGACTAGGAAAATAGACTATCATAGTGTGATGGTTCAACCCATGTCCTTATTTGGCTGTAGGATTAGGCCTTTGTGCTAGGATATGCCATGGACCTAAGTTACGACACTGAACCTATGTATTATTATATATTTTCCTTGGGTTTTTATTTTTCTATTTCATGCTTCCTTTGTGGTACTTGCTATTTAGGGTCTAACCCCACTGGTTTGCATGGACAAGTTTTGAGCCAGCACCCAAGGATCCAGCGTACTTTTTCCTAACTCATGACGCGTACTAGGAACATAGTTGCAGGGGATAGCGAGTGGATTTTCTTTTTCCTTGTTAATCAATAAATATTTACTTCTTTTGGCATTTAGCCATCGGTACCTGTTAGCTGGCTCGTCTGGACATTAGTTTTCTTACATGATTGTATTAAATCATACTGTAACTCATCCATGTCATGTACTTTTGTTACTCTTCCAGGTCTTTATTTTGTACAGCTAGTCTTCAGAATATTTTGAGAAAGCATTTGTGACGCCTTATTGCTTTATCATATATGCTCTATGCTTATTGTTTCTTGTTTGAATGATTGAGATATGAAAGTTCTTGACTATAGGAGACTTGATTGTACATGCACCCCATTGTCTTATACAGTCGTGACCGTCGTACGACGTATAGCACTTGTACGGGATAGCTGACCATGTTCGTCTCCGTATTCTGGTACTGGGGCATGACACTTTCTCTTACCTAGATATGAAAAAAGTTTGAAAATAAACAGCTCTTGGAACATCTCCCACTTGCCATACTTTTCTCAATCGTTCATTTCCAATACTGGTCTTGAAACACCATGAGCAGCAGGATGTTGAGGTCCAAAATTCAAAGTTAAATTCTTGATTTGCCCGTGTCTAGTCATCAATTTTATGTAAAGGATACAGTAGGTCAGGTAGTGGGTAGAGTTCAAAGTTAAAATCATGGTTAAATGATATTAAAAATTAATTTTTTATACACATGTTTGTTGTATTTGTGTCCAAAGTTAGACTAGTTGTTAAATTACCAAAGTTGGACTTTAAAACACATATGTATGGTTTCAAAATATATACACTTTTAATTACAACATATGCATAGAATTAAGGATATTTACATGATTGTATAAGTCTTAATCGGTTTTCGGTTTTGGACCGAAATTGAAATCCAAAACCGAATAAGAAATTTTAGTATTTTCAAAACCGAAACTGAACAAATTTTTTTCCAAACGAACCAATCTCTTATTAAGTTTGGATCGATTCGATTTTCGGTTCAAAACCGAATAATACTCACCCCTACATTCCTAAGTTCTGAAAATTTTATAAAAAAAATTACTTTTTCTTTTCAAAGTTATGAAATATTTAGTGTATCACTCCTCTAAAATTTTGACAAAAAACATTCTTAGTCTCTTATTTAGTGTAGCGTTCCTCTAAGTTGCTAGTCCTATAGTTAATTGGCTAAATTTCAGGTTAATACCCTCAACTATTCAAGTTTTTCAATTTGATACCTTATACTTTAAAACTAGAAATTTTGATACCATCAGCTATTAAATATTTTTAACTTGGTACTCTCTGTAAGTCAGGAGTTAAGTTTTCCGTTAAAAAAAAGATTAAACTATCCCCTCTCTCTCCTAACCCCCGCTGCCCCCTATCCTCCCCTCACCTGACGTTGTCGTCCCTCACCCCGATGGCACCCCTCCTCTCACCCCCCCCCCCGTTCCCCATCGCTGTTGCACCCCCACCCACCCACCCATCACTCTCATCGTTGTTGTGCACCCCCCACCCCACCTGTCGCTGCCACCCCAATTTATACCGATTAGATCGGCCAATTTTGACCTCGAATTTGAGCAACCAAAAGATAAAATTATTTAACAAATTTAAATATAGAAGTTGGTTATATATGTAGTGTCTCATACTTTGCGGTCTACTACATGTGGCTTATGGCTAGTATGATCCAGTCGAAACTCGATATTGAAAAAAATTCGGCATTTAATCAATCGGGACGATTGCATAGAGAATATTTCTTATTCATGTATTGGCTTCAGTTGGAATGAGACCAAAATGCAGTGGATTGTGTCTTGGCGAATGAGTTCTATATAAGAGTTTTTTCCCATATATTTTTATTATAGTTTTCATTGGACATTTTTGCTGCTTGATTTTTCTGAATGTGCTTTCGTGTTAGTTTTTCTGATTGATTCTTTTGCCCACTTTATTGATTTATGTATTAATTTTTGAAAATTCTGAGAAAAAGAAAGGATAAAGGAGGCGCATTGATATGATATTTATGCCATTGAAGGAGGACGCGTAACTGAGGCTTGATTGTGCAAAGTATTTCTCTTCTCTAGGCAATTCTCTAAATTTGTGGGTGATTCTAGTCTTTTTTTTCTATTCCTTCGTGTCCTAATAAAAGAATTCACTTATTTTCTTGATAGTTCCTTAAATCGATGATGTTTTAGGTACAGTTTTAGATATACTGCAAATTTAATGCTATTATGTAAACTCCCTCGACCAGATTTCAGTAATTTAGGATTAGTTTAGACTAATTAGAATTATAGCAACTTTTTAAAAATTTATTTATTATATAATCTATTGATTGTGCACCTGTTCATTACACAATTAGTTAGGACATCACACTAGCTGTTAACCCTAAAACAATTTCACATCCCTGCCCTAGACTTGCTAGACTACTTTTTCTGTATTTTTAGCAACTTTCAGAAACCTCGTTTGGTGCTTCATTTTAGTCGCACAAATATCGTTACAAACATACGTATTTATTTCCTATTAAAATTTCTGCTCTTTATCCATCTCTGTACCCTAGAGATTTAAGGACCAGTAGGCACCTGTTTTGCCCAAACAAAAATACGATAATATTCTACTCTAATTGTATTACAATTATCGTATTGACACCGTAGAAAAATTATGACCCTAATAGCCTCTAAATAATTAGTGAACACCGTACGCAGTATTTATTAAATAATAAATACGGTGACCCGTATCACCTACAGAATCAGACCCTGTATCTGCCCAGGCTCACCCCACACTGTCCAAAACATTTTCCCCAGCTATTTTCCTCATTTCTGTACAATTCAAAATTTCGAAAAATCAGTATTTAAAATTTGGTAAATTACGAAATTACGCAAAATACAAATTTTATGCTTTTATGCAATTTATGAAAAGTTAGAGATTTTTATGCAAAATTGCATGCAAGGTGGCAAGATCCTATTGGTTAGTAAATAGGTGTGTGGGACCCACCCTAAATATCCAGAAAAATCCTGTAGAAATATCCAAAAAATCAAATTACCAATATAACCCTGGATTTACACTTATTTACAGAATTGCCATTGCCTCAACCCTATATAAACCCTAGCAGCCCCTTCCATTCCAACACACCCCACCACCACCACGGCCACCCTCCGCCCATCGGACCACCGCCGGACTGTTCGCCACTCCCCTTCCCTCCGACCACTGCTACCCACCTCCGGCCGCCTGCTCCGCCGTGGCCAGCCACTGCAGACCCATCCCGACTTCACCTCCACAGCACCACCACCACTCCCATCCACCCTCAGCGCCACCTCCGGCCGTCGTCGACCACCGCCACCACCCCCAAACGCCTCGTCGTCGTCCCCTCCGTCGAACCAACCCACCACCACCACCCCACGACGCCTCCAGCCACCGCCCTGACCTCCAAAGAACCCCGACCCCTCTTCCCAACTGCACCACCACCCCCATCCCGACCGCCTCCAGTCACCGCCACCGCCGTCGTGGACCTCCGCCACCACCACCAACCTGACCGCCACCCTCCCCTCCGTCGATCCCTCACCCTGCACCGCCGCCTACTCCGCCGCAGCCGCCGCCGTAGCTCCCACAAGCTGCTGCTGCTGTTGCTGCTGCTGTTGCCGCTCCTCCGGCCGTCTTCGGCCAGCTCCGCCGCCGTCCTCCCGCCGTCGACGACACGTGGGACCCCCCTGTCAGAAGGTATAATACCTAAACCTAATATATATATATTTATATATATATTCCTATATGTATAAGTATATGTATATATATGTATATATATATATGTATATCTATAATATATAATAGATATTATATTTAATATACTGTATAAATACAGTATATTAAATACAGTATATGTATACTATATATATTTATTATATATAAAATATAAGTATATATACATATGTATATAGTATATATATAACATATTTATCTACATGTTATATATTATTATTATATATAATAGTTATATATATAAACATATTATTCATATATTATATATAATAATAATTAATATGTATATATGCATTTTTTTTACTTATATAATTATATATATGTATATATATAAATATATGTATTCATATATTTATATTAATGTTATGTTTATATATAACATATTATATATTATTACTATTATATTTATATATGTATATATATATACTATGCATTTTCTTTTATTTATTTATTTATATATACTTATTTATATATATATATTATTATATATAATTAATACCATAGTACTGAATATACATTACATATATTATATATATATATTTATACTATCTATTGCTGGATAATACAGCTTATATATATAAATTTACATTTCTCGCACTGTCCTTTAATTTATTATATATATGTATTGTCTATATTATGTACTATATAAGATATATTTACATTCCTGCAATGTCATTTCAGTAATATTATATATTATTGTGCTGGATATTACAGCCTATATATATTATGTACATTTATAATTCTTGCACTGTCTTCAATTTATTATATATGTACATATATATATTATCTATTATATAATTTATATTTACATTCCTGCCCTGTCAATTCATTTTATCTATATTATTATTACATCAGTGGATATACCCTGAATATTTATATTATTATCAGTGGATATACCCTGATAAATTATATTATTATATGTATATAGCAGTGGATATACCCTGCTACTATTATAATTGCTATATATTTATACCTGCATTTGTCTGTTCTTTATATACTATATATACTGCAATATATATTATATCTATATATATACATACTATATATATATATCTATATTATATATGTGTATATATATATGCTTTATGTTACAACCATGATATTCACGAACCCTGTCTATTTTAACAGAAACCAACTTCAGCACAGCCAGTGACCCCCTGTCACCAGCAACCTTAAACCTGACTGTGAGATCAGGTTATCAATACTACCAGGGAGTAGGCAAGTATACCTTGCCAAGTAAATGTTTAAATTCAATTATTGATATCTGCTTTGTTCTTGAATTTCATATACTATGAGTACCTGAGACTGCCTCTGGTACAGTCAACTGATACGTTGACAATTAGTATAAATAACTTAGTCTTACAGACTCACCAATACTGTGAGAGTATCCTGATATTCTCCTAGACCCTATCACGGTAACACGCAACATGGTTGCATTACATTTATGGATGTGAACTGCGTATTTGATTAGCTACCAGTACGTGTGACCCGCATCACGGATTAGGATAATTCAGGAAAGTATAACTTGACATTTAGTTTGATTGGGATGGAAAAGATAACTAGTAGACATATGGGATACCCCCTCCAATAATGTTTTATACCTTCGTACCAGAAATGGTCGATTGCAGAGTGCCCTTGAGTTAGGGGGCATACGACACATATACTAGCCAGTCACCATGATTGGTGAATTACGTCAGCGTATGTCTAGCCACATATTTCCATGCGTACTACAAGGTCTTTACTTGCATTTCACTTAGATGGTTAGCACCCTGTATTTATTTTCTTTATTCAGTATTCATATACATGGCATATCATTTTCTGTATCTTGTTATGTCCCACTGAGGACCTGGTTCCCTGCCAGATCTAGATGAGGCTTTCTACCCCACTGTGTACGGCCCCGATCAGGAGGCCAGATGTGCTACCGAGGAGGAGCTCGAAGAGACACCCTCAGAGTATGCTTGATCCTAGAGGCCTGCCACCTGGAGATGGAGATATTTTCATCAGATAGACACTGCTTAGTCTATCTGATTTTTCTGCGCTATTATCAGTTTTTGTAGTAGGCTTGTATTCTCACCAGTTGTGTACTGTATCAGACTCAGTTTTATATATATATTCAGCATTTGCTTTTCTGACATTTTTTGGTAGATGAGATAGATATACCTGTTTTGTACTTGTAGTATTTTAGGACAGCGTAGCACGTTCCTATTGGGTCCATCAAAGTGGATTAAGCCCTTAGTGACGTGTCAGCTGGCCAGTGACACGTGGCCTAGTTCCTGACATTTTAGGACTGGGGCGTGACATATTATTAATGAATGAGACACAAAAAGATAAAATGTTAGTGTACTTTTACACATAAATGTTATAGTGTATATTTTTTTACACATGAATGTTATAGTGTAAGTTTTACATGAAAAATGATATGAAAATATTTTGATACTAAAGAACATGGAATGGTTTGGGACCGATGGATCATAAAGAAAAAGTTGGAAATATTGGGACCAATTGGGTCACCAAGTTATTGTTGGAAATTGTAGGACCAATAGATCACCAAGTGTTTTATTCAGAATGTAAATGTGAGAATACAAGCACCGACTCGATGAATGTAATGTACAAGTAGAGTTATCTGTTTATATTTACTTTCAGTACTTTATCATGAAAATTATGCTTTATAGTTATGTTGCACATGCACATGCATTTGCATAATCATCGACAACTTGTGCACAATGTTTGCTAAATTTTCTCGGAACGATATCCGGGCATTGGGTTTGTACCGGCCTAGGCAAAAATATTCAAACATCCTAATAAACACGAGGTAATACTGGACTTTCATTGAGACTAGCTATATGCTTTGAAAAGACACATAGCAATACCATGTCAAAGTTCTTTGTGGTGTAGAAATCGCCATTGATCGCCATATAGACAGACTGTTTGCTAATGAATATCTTGTGCAAGGACAGTAAGTCTTAATTATTGTTTTATGCAGGAAAGGGCAAATCGAATATGGGTAGAAATCACATATAAAGTGGTATGATTATACATTTACTGCTTTCACTTTATTACATTGAATATGAATGGTTAATTGATCATAGTCCCTAGTAGAAAGATCATCTTAATAATTGTTGATTTATATGATTATTGTGTTGGTTTAGGTGAGTTGAGTTAGTATCACTCACCAGTGCACCCTCCAATGTGCTGACCCCCTCCTCTATGGATGTCGGAGACAACACGAACGTACGAGTGAGATAAAAAGGCATATGCTACATTTTTAAATCTTCTTCCTATTTTTGAAGTATCTGAAGTTCTGATTTGAAGCATCTGAGTTCAATTGTAATAAAGAGACATAATGTATAAAATAGAGTTATTATGTTATGACAGCCTGTCAGTTGTTTTTATTTTCAAGCAATTCAAGATGGAAAGGCATTTTAATTTGTGCTAAAAAATTTGTATTTAGCTGTAAGAATTCAATAAAAAAAATTACTTATTCCTATACTGTTGACTTCAATTTTCTAGTGATCCATGGCTACAACCTTATTTTCAAATAAATATTATTCATGCACATTTTTATTTTATACAAGTATAATTTAGACTTGTACGATATCACATTTGGTGATGACTTATTAATTTTACGGAATTGAAACGTGAAAATACCATCTTTGGATCGAAAGTTTCAAGCCGAAGACCGACTTCAAGTTAAAGGAGTAATCAATGTGTGAACTTGGCTAAAAAATATGTCTACACAAAAAACATATTTGATCAGTCCACTTTGAGATCAGATTTGATATATCCAACGTGAATGTAAGTGCATGAAATTTGACGACTACGTTATGGAAGAAGCGCCTCAGAAAAAGTCACGTTGGGTTGGGAGAAATCGACATGCAAACTTATATGTACAAAACAGAATATGAATCTGAACTTGCGCGCGCGCATCGACTAAATCAAAATTTAACTCGGTTCGTTTGGAGTGAGGGTTAAGATGGTTAAGTGAGAAAAAGTTAACTAAATAAAAATAAAAATTATAGGATAAAAATTTAAAAAATAATTATAAAGGGTTAAGTGAGAATTTGTTTAACCATCTTTTATCGAAGAATTAACGAGAGGAATTGAAAAATTTTGTTTAAAAAGTTATAAATATTTTTTATTTGTTATATAAAATATCATAATTTTTTTGCCTTCTTTCAACATGTTGTTCCGTACATTCCTTATTTGTAAAGATATTTTGACACATTATAATTAAAATTTCAATCAAATTTATTTTTATGACATGTAATAATGATATTTTGATAACTATTATATTTTTATTAATCCTTCTCTCACTCAAAACCTCCAATACAAGCAAGAGTTATTAAATACACCACAATTAACTCTCTCTTCAATCTAAACAGGACTATATGTATTAACTCTACTTCCCCTTACTTAACTTTTTGTTACTTAACTCTGCTTGTTTTTTTTTCTCAATCCAAACAGTCCCTTAATAAATTGACTTAAAATTTGAGTTGGACATGGGATTATTGTCACGATCCGCACCCAAAAAATCGGGCATGAGTCGTGGGTACGTCCAGCCTACGTCACAGAATCGGCGGTAGAACACTGTAAAGGTTCGTTCTAGGTCACAATATCTACATCTCATAAAATCTATCAATATAACCTCTCCAAAAGGAGGGCAACCACGCAGTATATATATGCCTCAATCACAATAACTAGGAGAAAAGTAAAAGCACGATAAGATATCACAAAGAAACAAGAACCAAAGAGCAAGTACAATATCCAAATATATAGTCCAAGTCTAAAGTCTACAACATCTCACAATAACAAAATAATAAATACAGTCATCTAGAATAGAAACTGGGAACAACCCAGAAAAACCCACCTAGCTAACTAGGGTGCTAACGGCGTCTCCTTGACGGGCTCCTCTTCAGTCTCCGGGTCACAACACTCCTCGACGCCCGGCCTGTAAGCCCCCTATTTTTTCAGAAATTTTTAATTTAAATTTTTCATAATTTTTTGTAATTTTCTGGGATTTTCTGTAATTAAAAACCTAGGTATTTTGTGATTAAAGGATTTTTAAATGATGTTAATTAATATTAAAATATTATGAAAATAATATTTTATGGTGTAAAATGGAAAAACGGACATAGGATAATTTTTTGTGAATTTATTGGACTCCGGAAGCATTTTTAAAGCCCTAAAAACCAATGTATAATTAACCCTAATTAAACCCTAGAAATAAATCCGGTTCAATTGAACCAAACCAACCCAGACCCGGTTCAACTGAACCGAACCCAGCCTTAGCGGGTCGGGTCGGATCTAAACCCGACCCGAAATCCGCAGACCCGAACCCATACTTAAACACTAACGGATCGGGTCGGATCCGCCGCCCGACCCGTTGACCCAACTTGAACCCGAAACATATTCCTAAACGGAACCCTAATTCTAATTAAAGTCAGAATACTGTTCCGGCATCGATTCCCTACATATATCCCCTCCGCCGAAACCCTAAATCTCCTCCCCTCTCCTCACCGAAACCCTAGCTTCGTCATCCCCACCGACGAGCCCAGAACTCTCCCCTGCTCCACCTCGAGAACTCTAGCACCTCCGCCTTCCCGCCTCTTCCTGTCGACCCAGCCTCGCCGGAGTCGACGCTTCCTCCGCCCTGAACCTTCCCTCACCAACACTTCCTCCCCCGCAGTCCCCCAGTCTTCCTCCCCCGAGCACGACCCTGGCCCGACTCCTCCGCCTGCACAGTCGACCTCCTCTCCCCTCTTCCACGGCCGGTTCATCCCCTCCCTGAGCCCCTCGACCATAGTCCCTCATCCCCGCCGCCTACTCCCCCGACCAGCAAACTCCCTCGCCGTGCCCAGCCCCGTGCCCAAGCCACCCGTTCTGCCCCACTGCCTCCGCCCTAGCCACCCCGATCCGGTCGCCTCCGCCCGAGCAGCCACGGCGAGTCTCCGTTGCCCTAGCTCTAACACGCTGACACAGACACCGCAGAATCCGGACACGGCCGCTCTCTGAACCCGGACACGGCAGAACCACAGGACACAGCTCGTGTCGAAGAGACACTCGGACACGAGAAATCATCGTTTACGGAGTCCTGTTCAGGTAACCCGTTCTCTCTCCTTGTTGACCCATTTTCGGTTTTGTCAGTTGTGACGCGTAGACTGTATGACCCCCTCGATGCCCGTACAACCCGCTCGGTGCGTCGCGTCCTGTGGCGATCGCAAACCGCGATCCAAAAATAGGAAAACCAATACCCCGTTTCACCCCGGAACTGAGTATGTCCTACCAAACGGGACGACTTGGTCGCACGCGGTCTTTACCAAAACGTGCGCGTCATTGATACGGACGTGCGGGATTTCGCAGAAGTTGATTTAGTTGTGCATGCACTCCGGAATCAACGCGTATCTGCCGACAACGCCCCGTATCCGCTTATTCTGGAACGCGTTGTAACTTTGTGTACACACGTCGGATCGAGACAAAACTTGTGCCATCGGACTCGTAGCAATACGCTGGTCCTGTGACCCAAGTTTGGTTCGATTCTGAGAACGTTGACAAAATCGCGTATCGTGGGCCCCACGGGCTCTATTTAACGGGCGATTTTGTGATCGGCTCATCGAAATCCAATTCTGGAAGTTCTGTTGGGTTCGTATCAACGTTCCTGACTTGTTGACACTAAGTTTGACGAATTTGGAGACCTTTGACCCTGACATATTTTCGGTGCAAAGTGGCCCACATGTGGACCCCGTTTTGACCCGAAAATGTCATTTTTGCCCCTGTGTCCAAACTGGACTTAAGGACATGCGTTTCTAGCTATTTGATATTTTCTGAGACTGTTGGTAATGTTTATTTCAGCAACCGGAGTAGTACCTGCAGTTCCCACTGAGGTCAGAGCTACAGTTGGAGTTAGAACACCAGGCAAGTGTACCTTGCCAACATTGCAGTTCTTGTTGCATATTTTCCTTGCTTCATTTATATTGTTGTACATGCTTGACCTAGGACCGTGTGACTTGCTTAGCGTCCGATTATAGTCGGGTGCCAACACCGTACGCGGTGTTGTGTATTGTCACTTAGACATGGATACCGAGACCCGATACATTCTCGTACTTGTCTTATCAAGTACATAGACCTAGGACACTTGACACTATTTATGAGACAAAATCTTCTTGAGATATTCATGGTGATTATGTGTAGGATGCAGATCTGACATAGACATTATATTCATAGACATTAGATGACTTGCTGCATTAGATATGATCGTGTGTGACATGGACATGAGGCATCGTGGACATGAGACGTATGATTTCATTGGGTGGTGAGAGACACACAGGCTACAGGCTGATTATATATATATATAACATAGTAAACACATAGCAAAATACATAGTTATTGCTGCTACCGGCTCCCCGACACAGAGCTTGTAGTGGTCTCAGCCTGAGTTTTAGTGATGCTCTCAACTTGCATTTCACATAAATGATTACATATTTACCCTGTTTATTTTATTTACTATTTCACTGCATTTATGTTGTCTTGAGTTATTTTGTACCTTGCTATGTCCCCTGAGGACCTGGATCCGGATTATGTCCCCAGGAGTAGCAGACGAGATTTATCCCGAGGTACACAGGACAAGAGCATTAGCCGGAGCAGAAGCAAGAGCAGGCATTGGAGCAGTACCAGATCCAGTAGACGAGTGGTCCCTGAGGGTATCTTCTGAGTATATACTGTTTCATACTCAGTATTTGATGTGGTCATCTTTATTCTTGTATCTTGACAGATGTATCAGACTCATTATCGGGTTATTTCTCGAGATTATGTTTATTGTGATTGATCTTGTTTATGACTCTGATATTGTTGTGTTCATTTCTGTGGATGAGATTAGTATATCTAGGCCCATATTATTGTATTACAGCTTAAGTACGTCCCGATGGATCCATTAAATTGGGTTTGTCCATCGGTGTGTGCTGCTGGCCATTACCACGTGTCTAGTCCCTCGGTATTTTGGGACTGGGGCGTGACACGGCCCGTAGAATATCGGGCAAAAATTCTCAGGATCCTCTGGAAAAATATGCCCAGTCAGGACTGGAGCGAAGTACATAACGCTGAAAGCAACTCCAAATACATGGTAAGGTGTATATGACTAGCAATAGAAAAGTATACAAGATGCAAAAAAAAAAATACATGATGGAGCAGATAAAGTAGCTGCAATATAAAACTGGAGAACAATACAAGTAGTAAAGAAGTAACTGCATATGAGAAAACAGGAATACTAGCTAAGTGCCTTGAGCACAAGTTCGTTATGTGATCGGCTTAGGTTGTACATGAATAATCTACGATAACTCCGTTATGCGTGAGTTGCATAACCGACATACACATAAATACTGTTTGGCTTTGATCACATAACCAACTCCTACTCCCCTCCCCCACTAATACTCTTGGATCCAACCACGACACGCTACGTACATGATAAATAACTCACGCACATGAAGACGAGAGCACCCGAAGCACATGATATCACATGAGAATCAATACCCGAAGCACATGATGAAATACACGTGATAGAGTACCCGCTGAACACGGTAAGGAGGATAACATCTCATGACGGGATCCACTAGTACCAGCTTGTGTAACAATGTGTCAGAATCAAGTATTATAGTTCTAGAACAGGTGATATAAACGCTATCATAAAATAGAAATGATCAGAGGTAGGTACTCGCCTGACGTCCTGAGCAACTGATGAGGATCGAGATCCGGACTGGCGTCGCAAGAACCTATTGCGAAAAGCAAGATTAAACAGGGTTCTAAAGAGTTAAACTGGTATAAAATAACTAAAAATAGGGTTCTAGGGTTATTCTAGGTCGTACGGGTCAAGCCGGTAAAATTTGGATCAAAAAGTCAACCCAGGGTCCAAAAAGTCAACTCTGGGTCAAAACTACGTCAAACGTTGACTTTTACGGTCAACGAGGACAATTATGGTCAACGCTAGGTCAAACTAGGGTGCCCCTAAAATTTTGGATCAAAACTAGCTCATTAAGCTAGTAAACCTTCAAACTCGCCTCCTCGAGATACCGGGATACCCTCGGTATCCAATATCTCAACCTAGGCTACGCACCCCGCCTAAATCCGCTAAAACCTATGCTAGCACGCGTAATTATATATACATATACATATAAAAATAACTCTAAACTCAAACCTAGGCAATTGCTCAAAAACCCCGCTCCGATACTCAATACCTTGGGTGTCTCAAGGTATTGAGATACCTTGATATCTCAATACCTTGATATCTATCTATGTATATACATCTAGCTATCTATCTATGTATATAGATATATACATCTAGGTATATATATCTAGGTTACTACATATATATAAACACATATGAATATCTACATAACTATATATATATATATATATATATATATATATATATATATATATATATATATATATCCACACATACACACACATATATATATAACCAAACTCATACTTATATACATATCTATATTTTTAACTACTATCTATCTATCTATCTATATATCTAAACATATAGATCTCTCTCTCTCCCTCTCACTACCTACTGCTACTGGGCTATGCAAATGTTGATGCTGCTAGGCTACCCTCGCCACCCGGTGCTTGCGCCACGCCCTGCTGCTGCTGCTGAAGTATGTTGCAGCTGCTGCTGCGCTCTGCTGCTGCCGCAGCGTGCTCGCTGCTCGCCGCTGCCTCGCTGTGCATCCCTCGACACACCACACGCACACACACACACATACACACACATATATATATATATACACACACATATATATAGGTACACACTTACACATACACACTCAAACAAACACACAAGCACACACACACTTATAAATATATATATATATATATATATACACAAGCATATATACATATATATATATATATATATATATACACACACTTATATATATATATAGACACTGTAAAAGCATGAAAAATACGCTGGGAAACTCTACGCAGCATATTGATGCAGAGCAGCGTAAACAGAGGTATTCAGTGCCACCAAGCGTACAACAGTGCTTCTCCGCTAGACACAGCGTGAAATATAAAGGACCATCCGCGTAAGGCAGTATGTCCAAGCCGCTTCAGCGTAAACAGGGTGCTTCATCGCCTTTATGCACAGCATTGAAGTGTACGAGGGAAGCTTCGTGTTCTCCAAAGTGAACCTGGCAAAGCCTGCGATGAACCTGTCAGATCCTGCAATGAACCTGACGTCTGGACTTCTGACAAAGGGATACCGCTCGACTACCCAGGCGACGGCTATAATGATGGCGTGATACTGCAACCCAGGCTGTCATTTACCGCCATTTCCTTTGCGTAAAATCGCTTTTACGTATACAGAGGGATGTGCTGCCTAGTTTTACACAGGCAGATAAGAGCTCCTTACGCTCCGCAGAAGACAAACCGCCTGCCACGTCAAAAGCTGCATGTCCCTGCATTTTATGCACAGAACGGTGACAGGCTCTCAAGGCACGTCTCTACAATTAATGCGCCGAATGCCAACAGATACCCAAGGCACGTCTCTGCGTTCGATGCACAGAAGGGTAACAGACCGTCGAAAATATGCCTCTGTATTTAATGCACAGGATGAGGGAAGATCTCTGCATTTAATGCAAGAGATTTGATTATATCTCCAAAGCCGTAATTTCGGCTAAGATGTCCACATCACCTCGGCTTCTACGCCTGCTTGGCCTCTATGACCACTCTGGCACGTTACGCAGCGGCTTCTACGCCTATTCAGCTTCTGTGCCTGCTCGACCTCTATGACCACTTTGGCACGTTACGCAGCGGCTTCTACGCCCATTCATCTTTTATGCCTGCTCGGCCTCTATGACCACTTTGGCACATTACGCAGCGGCTTCTACGTCCATTTAGCTTCTGTGACTGCTCGGCCTCTACGACCACTCGGCTTCTACGCCTGTTCGGCTTCCATTCCCACTCGACTTCTACGCCTGTTCGGCTTCTATGCCAATTTGATAACTATTTGGCTTTTATGCCATGGTGACAGACATTTGGCTTCTGCGCCAACCTCTTCTACACAAGGGATACCTACCTACGTGGCTTCTACGTCGTGATCTCCGTAGCGATTATACGTGTTTTTCCCTTAGTTGGACCCGCATCACACGCTCATTCAAAAGATCATCTATACGCCGGCATTGGTTATTTTAACCGTTGTGTAAAAGGGTGCTGTACTTTCCACTACTCGGTTTTTACACCGATTGTGTGGTCACTGTCACTAAAACTCTATAAATAGAGACCTCTATCAACAAAGGAAAAGGTCGACAAAAATTGAGTAAAAAGGTCGGTCGAAAAACTTCGAAATTGAAGATCGAACAAGGTCGAAAATTGGTCAAGGAAACCAATATCCGATCCAGGGTCGAGAAATCAGAGATTGAAGAGAGGTCGTAGAATCCTTGAGAGAGAAGAATCCAGAGCTAAGGCAAAGAGTGGGGATCAACGACTTTGGCATCGTACATCCATCCTCTTTTGCAACCTTCGGAGCTGTTCTCCGTCTTCCACGGCACTTCTTCGCCATCGTGTGGTCCAAGGGCTAAAGTGATTGGCTACAGATCAGACACCCATAGCAACATTTACCCAGATTAAATAAATTGTACTCCCACATCCTCGTGTAGGATTGATATTGTACAAGCTTGTTTGTAAACAAAAAGAAGGAAAAAGGGTTTTCTTTCGTAATAAAGGACCCGTCCGCTTTCTTCCACGTTTATCGATTATATAGTTTTTTTCTATCCGAAACAAGATAGCGACTCTGCTGGGGACATCTTTCTCTTCTGATGAGGAAGCGATTGCTCAACACGATGCGGTATCCGTAGGATCCGTGAAGAAGATACTGGTCGTCCAGTTCGACCAGTCTGCCTATGAAGACATGCTCTGAACCAGGGGTAGCTCTCACTCTCCCTCCGACCAAAGCAACAGGAAGCTGCGCAAAGTCTGGATGCCCAAGACATCCTCTACCATTCCTGTGGATTCTCCGACCTCTCCGATCTCTTCGACCAATGAGGTTGTAGCATTGCTTCCTCCGTGCCTTGCGCGTAAAATTCAGTCGCCTGTCTCTGATAGGACCGACAAAACTTCTGGCAATGCCTCAGCGCTAACCCAGAAGTATAAATCGTGCCTTGCGCGTAAAATTTAGTCGCCTGTCTCTGATAGGACCGACAAAACTTCTGGCAATGCCTTAGCGCTAACCCAGAAGTATAAATCGTGCCCTGCGCGTAAAATTCAGTCGCCTGTCTCTGATAGGACCGACAAAACTTCTGGCAATTCCTCAGCGCTAAACCAGAAGTATACTCCGCCCTCCATGCATGAAATTCAGTCTCCCATCCCTGGCAGAATAGACAAAACTTCTGATGATGCCTCAGCACCAAATCAGAAGTACAAAATATGCTCCGCGCGTAAAAAGACATATGACCTCTACGAAGAACCAGATGATCCCTATGATCTTCGCAAGGGAAAGCAAGCGGCGAACTACTCAACTTCTCGGCATTTACGCCAGCAAGGGAACAATCTGCCCGCCCTCCGAATTACGCGAGAAGCTGATGGCCGCCTGAGGACATCCTCAGCCTTACGCCAACCAGAGCGAAGCTCCAAATTACGCCAAACGAAGTCCCTAGGCGTAAAGAAGGCTCCAGTTGCAGAAAGACGCCCTCCTCGAGGATTATCCGCCACCCAGATATCCAACCTGTTGTATATGGGTGGCACAGGGAAGACTATGGTCCCCATCATCCGCATGCCCACCAATAGGAACAGAAGGAACAAGCCGTCATCTTCTTCTTCTGCAACTTCTCCTGACCTGCGCAAGTATCTAATCCAAAAATGCAAGGAGAGGGGATCTTCCAGCATGGCTATTACGCCTCCTAGTGAGCACTGTTGTAATAGTCACAGGATTGTAATTAATTGGTTCTAAAGCAAAACGGCCAGTTTTCGACCGGCTGAGCTACTCTCCATCTTTCCTAGAAGAAGAGCCCACGCATGCACCTGTGAACATGGCTTCACATATACCTGGAGGGAGCTCAGACTCAAGACGTCCGTCCTCTAGAACTCCGAGCCGAAGGAGATTCAACGTGCTCCTTAGGGACACCGAAGCTGGGGTGTTCCAGAACACTCGTTCGAGGTCACAACAACTGACTTCGTGTTCCTCTAATTCTGATGCTGGGGGTCGCCAATCTCCCGAATCAAATACCGAGAGTATAGAGTCAACTTCTGCAGCAACCTATACGCATCCTTCGATGACGCCCAAGGAGATAGGAGTGTATGCCATTGGAGATGAACATGAGGAAGCTACGCCGTCAGGGAACGCTGAGCAACGCATTACCACGTTAGAGACGTCTCTGAAACAAATGCAATCCATGATGGAGGACATACACCAAATGATGCTAACTCAACAGGCAGTTGCTATGGCTCAAACACCGGTCCCGCCAACGCAGATACGTATGGGGTTGGACTTACCACCATCCAATACGGTCCAAGAACCCGCTCTAGATCAAGAGTCAGCTGGTCCTCCACTTCCTCACTCGGAGAATGTATTACCTCTTGCGTGAGTCGCGATACAACCGCGACTCTGCACCCATCCGTGGTCTCGCTACCGGCTAAAAATTCGATACAAGCAGTACGGGAGTTGAAAGCCCAATTCGACGCCTTGAAGCACAAAGATCAGCTCAAAAAATTGGGAATCAACCAGCCTTACCCAGCTATCTGGGAAGAGGTCCCTTTTCCTTCGAGGTACAAACCTCAGACTATGGCCCTGTTCGAGGGAAAAATATCACCAAGTCAGTACATAAACTATTTCAATATGATGACGGTATTGCTACAAGGGAATGACGCCCTTCTCACTCGGGTGTTCAAATGTTGTCTCTCAGGAGTCGCTTACCAGCGGTACCGCAGCCTGGCGGACAACTGCATTGCGTCCTTCAAAGACTTTAAAGCTTTATTCTTTATACGATTCTATGAGGGAGGAATGGACATGTCTATGTCCTCTCTCATCGAAGTCAAGTAGAGGGAAAAAGAGGACGTTCGCACCTTCGTCGAACGTTTTCGTCAAGCCACTTTGCAGATGCCTCCTGGGGTTCCAGACTCCGCATTGGTGGACATTTGCAGGAAGAACCTTCTTTCCGTGATCTCGGTGTTCACAGGACCATACCAGTTCCATGATTGGCCCCCGTTCATCATCTCAGCGGTAGCCGCTGAGGATAACAGTCGCAAGGCGCGCGACAATGGCATCATGATCTCTACCTCCGACAGAGGCAAAAGGTCATCACCCAACAGAGACCATCCTCGCAGTTCCAAAGGAAAAGAAGCTCTGACGATCAACACGTCCAGACAGAAGACTGCGGCAACCACGCAGACGAAACCTGGTATTTCCAGACCCATCGAAGTATACTCTTTCGACGACGACGATATTCCAAGTATATTCGAGTGTCTCATCAAAAGTGGCAAAATCACCCTTCCAGAGGAGAGGCGGCCCAGTGAAGTCGGCAGTGCCAACAACCACAAGTACTGCATCTTCCATAGATACGTGCACCACCCAACAAAGGCGTGTTACATACTGAAAAGGAAGATCCAAGAGCTGATCGATGCTAAGGACATCACTCTGCGCAATAACGAGAAGACGGTCACGGCCAAGATGATCTCTCTGTAATTTGGCAATCTGCCTCCCCAAGAAGTACCGGACGGTGTTATACCTATTTCTCGGACGACGATGAACATCGTTAATCTCCCTCCGGCTGGGGGTCAAAATTACAACCTATTACCCCTAACTACCCAGCGAGGCGAGATTATGTGGGTTCACCCAGACTTGGTGTCGGAGCTCGAAAAAGAGACTAACGCTACTAAAGCTAAGTCCAGGAAGAAATCCAAATGCAAGCCATGCCATATGGTTGCAACTTCTTCGACATCAGACGAAGACGAGGTTTTTGCCACAGCAACCCGTTCAGGGAAGGCTTACCTCAAAGACTACGGAGCAAGTCAGGAAGATGCACCTGCAGATGCTTCAGCTACCAAGCCTTCAGAACCAGAGCCCGCCGTACCAGAGGCCAGTCCTTCAAGACCAACTTCGGCGGACAAGGAAAAGCAAAAAGAAGTGTGCTTCGATAAACCTGTAAAAAACATTCAAAACAAAGGTTTAGAGAAGCCGTACAACTTCGATATCCTGGCCCAACTGGCTAATACACCAGCCAGGTTGTCCATCTTCGAGCTACTCAGGCTCTCCCAAGACACTCGTCTAGCCCTGAGTGAAGCATTGATACAGGCGGATACATACTTGACCCAACTCAAGTCCCCCGACGAAGAACCCGTGGCGTGTCCTCGATGCCACAGTGTGATGGAGGTGGTCCCAAACATCACTTTCACGCAAGACAACATGCTATTAAAACATAACAGGCATGACAGACCCCTCTACCACACCGGGTACGTCGGTTCCATGGAGGTCGACCGGATTCACATAGATCCGGGATCCTCAATCAGCATCATTCCTCATAGTCTGCTCAGACCGCTGAGGATTCCTACCAGCAAGCTGGCTTACACCACCACTACTATCGTGGGTTTCAACGTCGGAACAAGTAAGCCGTTGGGGAAAATTCGCCTGAGGATCCAGATTGGCAACCTCAGATCGGTAGCTACATGCTACATCATCGATTCAGAGGTGTCCTATAACATACTGCTGGGAAGACCTTGGATTCACGACCACAACATCGTTCCTTCGACTCTACATCAATGCTTTAAATATGTAGACGCCCAAGGGACAGTACAAATGGAGGTTGCTGACCTAAACCCATTTAAAGGAGTAGAATCCTACTACTCCGACGCCGTGTTATACTCTCAAGACTACACGGAAGAGGTGACAGCCCAAGCAGAGAAGGAATCCTACCGGGAGCCTGAAGAACCTTCTGCCAAGCAACCTTTGTCAATCAAGGTGAAAGGACGGACTACCTGTCCAAAAGCCACAGAGCCTACGGCTATCCACCTGAATAAGACCAGGTCAGGGAAAGGGGGTGATCCTCTAGTGATCACTCTGAACCAGAAGCCTCCGCCCTTAATCATCAACCTTCGGCGCAACAAGCAGCCGAGTGATGTAAATGCAACCAGGAATGCGGTTTCTGATAATAATAAAGGACCTCTTTTCCAGTATATCGACGCTTGGATTCCAAATTAGGAATCCTCTCCCCATGATGATATAGAGACTATAGCACAAAAATTTTTGGCAGCTATAGATTTCTATCATCCGTACATATGGGAAGTGGCACCATCGTCCAATGTCACCACGACATATGGACCGCATGAGGATTCTATCTTTATAGTTCCACCTGCCCGCAACGATCAGCGTTCAATAGTCTTCGGCCGCACGTGCAACGAACAGACTATACAAGCAGATTCTTTCAACGACGATGCTGGTAAAATACAAGTTCACAGGTATAGCCCGCAAGCCTTGAAAATCATGCAAAATATGGGTTACAACTTGAAGCTGAAGCCAGGTCTCAACTACGGGAAGGGCAGACGAATACCGCCGCACGGAGATCCCCACTATCAACAAACCCGTTTCGGTTTAGGGTATGCCACCTTCCTTACAACTTCCAAGTCAGAGGAGGATACCTTTTCTCTTTTCAAGACGGCTCATCGCCCTCCGACTCATCTTACGCTCTCGAGCAAACATTATCAGCAAATATGGTAGCGACAGATTTCTTCGAATTAGAAGAACAAGAATCCGAACCATTCGAGAATGATGCTTGGGCTCAGCAAATGGATACACAATAGGAGTTTCGCTTCGAGCAGAGAGAACCTCCCACTAAAGACGAAGTTATCCAGATTGACGTAGGGGATGAACTTTCACCAAAGCCAATATTTATCAGAAGAAAGGAAAGAAATTACCCAGCTGATAAAAGAATATATCGACGTCTTTGCGTAAAATTATAAGGATATGCCAGGTCTTGACCCAAAGGTGGCCACTCATAAACTAAATGTACTGCCTGATTCAAAGCCTGTGAAGCAGCACCAACGCCGGTTCCGCCCGGACATGATGGACGCCATTGAAGCTGAAGTCAAGAAGTTGATAGCCTGCGGCTTCATCCGTGAGGAACAACATCCCGACTGGGTCGCCAATGTTGTCCCGGTCATAAAGAAGAATAGGAAAGTACGTATCTGCATTGATTACCGAGATCTGAACGCAGCCTGCCCCAAGGACGAGTTTCCTCTTCCCATCATAGATGTCATGATTGACAATACATGCGGTTTTGAACGCATGTCTTTTATGGACGGCTTTTCATGATACAATCAGATCAAGATGCATCCTGAAGACGAAAAGCATACCGCCTTCCGAACACCACTAGGGGTATATTGCTATACGGTCATGCCCTTCTTATTGAAGAATATCGGGGCTACGTACCAACGGGCTATGAGTAACATATTCCATAAGTATTTACGCAAGACAGTGGAGTGTTACGTAGACGATGTAGCTGTCAAAAGCCGCCTCAGGGATAATCACATCCAAGACTTGAAGACAGTATTTGAATTGATGCGCCAACATCAACTCAAGATGAACCCTACAAAGTCCTTTCTGGGGGTATCTAGCGGCAAATTTCTGGGATTTGTCATCACCGCCAAAGGCATTCAAGTGGACCCTGATAAAGTCAAGGCCATCTTAGAAATGCGACCACCCCGCAATCTGAGGGAACTCAGAGGATTTCAAGGTCGTCTAGCTTATATTCGAAGATTCATATCCAACCTCTCCGGGAGATGCCAGCCCTTTTCTCGTCTCATGAAGAAAGGTGTATCCTTCGTATGGGATGAAGTCTGTCAGCAAGCGTTCGGAGATATCAAGCACTACCTCACTAGCCCGCCAGTTCTGGTACCTCCCGTCATAGGAAGACCATTCGTACTGTATATTCGAGCAATGGATCATTCTCTGGAAGCTCTTCTCGCACAGAAGAACGATATGGGCCACGAGCAGGCTATCTACTACCTCAGCAGGATGATGGTCAAAGCCGAACACCGGTACAACCCGGTGGAGAAAGAATGCTTGGCCCTAATGTTCGCTATTCAGAAAATGCGACACTATGTCACGGGCCAAACCATTCATATCATCTCTAGGATCAACCCTCTTCAGGTACTGATGAGCAAGCCAAGTGTTCTTAATTCCCGACTCGCAACTTGGGCGATGTTATTAACGTCATATGACATGGTGTACGTCCCTCAGAAGTCCATCAAAGGCCAAGCATTGGCTGACTTTCTAGCTGCTCATCCGATCCCGGAGGCCTCTAAACTATACGAGGATATTCCCGACGAAGTTGCAGAATGTAATTCCATAATGGAAGGTGGTACATGGCAACTGTTCTTCGATGGCGCCTCCAGGGCTGGTCCCAGGGGAAACGTGGTTTCAGGAGTAGGAATCGTCCTGGTTACTCCCGATAAACTCGTCATCTATCGATCATACTCTCTTAGCGAGCCATGTTCCAACAATATGGCGGAGTACAACGCTCTACTAATCGGGCTCCAAGTCGCCAAAGAGCTGGGGGTCGAATCTCTGGAAGCCTTCGGTGATTCTCTGCTGATCGTCAATCAAGTCAGAGGAATATATGAAGTCCGGAATCCAGACCTCATCCCCTATCACCAAGCAACGGTCGAGATAGCCTGACGTTCAAAGGATTCTTCCTTGAGCATGTACCTCGATCTCAGAATCTGGAAGCTGATGCCCTAGCCAGTCTAGCTGCAGATTTAGCTACTCCTATAAGAAGGTAGAATTCGATAATCCTTCTTAACAGAGATCTGTTTTGTGTGAAGAACAACTTCCACATCGAACGCAGCCACGCTGTGAACGTCGATCCTCCTACGAGGGATTGGAGAAGTCCCTTTATAGATTTCGTGGCATACGAAATCTTACCGGAGGACCCTAAAGAAGCGGTATCCATCAAAAGACGATCATTGCGCTTCTACTTTGATACATCTTCACAGTGCCTATATCGTCGGACCTACGATGGACTGCTATTGAGATATCTCTCCAATGACGAAGCACAGCAGATTATCCGTGAAGCTCACGACGGCGTATGCGGAGCGCATCAACCCGGCCCTAAGCTGCAGGATCGCATCAGGAGAATGGGCTATTACTGTCACACTATGATCGTGGACGCAATCAAGTATGCCCGACAGTGCAGAGCCTGTCAGGTTCATGCGGACTTCATACATCAACCATCCGAACATCTACATCCTACGGTTGCGTCCTGGCCTTTCGAAGCATGGGGTATGGATATCATTTGTCCTATTCACCCGTCTTCTTCCAGAGGTCACCAATTCATACTGGCCATCACGGATTACTTCTCCAAATGGGCAGAGGCGATCCCCCTGACTGAGGTAAAGACATCTAATGTGATCAGCTTCATCAAGCATCACGTCATTTATCGCTTTGGGATTCCCCGAAGGATAATCTACGACAATGGACCTCAGTTCATCAGCCATGCGTTTCATCGATTTTACGATAAAAATCGGATACAAAATATCGCCTCTACGGCGTATTATTCGGCTGCTAATAGTTTGGCGGAAGCCTTCAACAAAACCATTATCTAGCTCTTAAAGAAGTTCGTCTCTTCGAACAAAAGAGATTGGAATGAAAAGCTGGGAGAATGTCTCTGGGCATACCGCACAACGGTTCGAACACCAACAGGTTGCACACCATTCTCATTGGTCTATGGGAGTGAAGCAGTTCTTCCCATCGAAATTCAAAATTCGTCACTCAGGATAGCTGTGACTAATGAGTTGACTCAAGAAAAGAATGACCTGTTAAGGCTTCAAGAGCTAGAAGGATTAGACGAGAAATGCCTCCAAGCTCAACAGCGCATCGCGCTCTACCAAGCACGCATTTCCAGAGCTTTTAATCAAAAAGTAAAGGAAAGAGTGTTCAAAGTCGGCGAGCTAGTCCTAGCCGTAAGAAGGCCGATGATCCTTACTCACAGGAGTAAAGGCAAATTCCAGCCCAAATGTGAAGGCCCTTACGTGATCGAGACAACGTTCTCAAACGGCGCCTACAGGTTAGCCCAGCCTAACGGAGACCTCATAATGGCTCCTTTCAACGGCAAATTCCTGAAGAGGTACTATGCTTAAACTCCTCTGCTCCAGTGGAATAAGGCGATCTTATTTTGACAAACTACTTCCAAAAAAACAAACTTTAGTCCAAGCATATCCTATCATAGATATGCCCTGCTAAAGTTTACCGAGAGTATATCACGTCCATATTACCTCTGATATCACTTTCAACCAAACCTGTCATTTACATTCCGAAATGATGGGTCCACAAAGTCAAATGAAAAGCCTCTTTATTATTCCCAAAAGAGAGCAAAAGTATATTCGAAAAAGCAAAAGCAAAAGTACATCACTTAGGGGGAGCGGTCAGATCGTGAAGCTGCTGCACCAGTGCGGCCATCTTCTCAGCCTTGGAATCCAAGACATCAGCACGGACCCGTTCCAGCCGTGCCTCGTCATCAATCAGGAGGGACAGTTCGGCTCTAGCCCGAAGGAAACCAGCACGGGCAACTCCTGCACTCGCCAAGTTTTGTTGTGCTGTGACCAGTCGGCCGCTCACCACATCTAAACCTTCCAACGACTGGGAAGCCCACTCATTTGCTTGGACAAGCTTCGTCTCCAGCTTGCGGACCCTCCCTATATTTCCGTCATGCTCAGCCTGGCACTTAGCTCGAAGAGCGATGGTCTCCTCCAAGACGACTTTTTCTTCATCCATCTTCTGCTGATTCGTCTGGAGGATTTTATTCAGATCCTCCATCTTTTTAGCAAGATGCGCAGTCAAGGAATCGTATCTGGCCTGAACCAGAGCTTCAACGTTGCCTTGAGCCAGCTACAAGTAGTCGTTAATGGGTTGCTCCAAACTATTAACTATTGCCTCCAGCGCATCAGCTACCCCGGGGTCACCGAATTCCCGGATCGCCTTATAGAGAACCGAGAGGACCTCTTCAGCTGCGCAAAGTCCAGCTTCTTCGCCAACACCATTGACATTAGCATTCTCAGAGTGGTGTAGAAGATGCTGGTGTACAGCTCGGTCAGTGCAACAAGGTCCGCATGAACGCGGGGAGTGTCCGCAATGGTGGCGACTTCCCCACCAGGAATAACCACAGACGATATCGCCACGGCCGCCGCCTCAACGGGAGGTACGACAAAAGAAGAATCGCAGACACCGGACGAAGTGACCGGCATGCTCAAAAGAGGCACTGGCGCAATGATAGGCTCATCCTCCTCTTGAGATATCGGAGTCTCCTCGATAGGCGAACCAACACCCGAAGATGTCTCCTCCTCAAAATCGGGTACCTCCGTGTCACCACTAGGACCTAACACAGAGCCGAAGGGTGCATCTACATCGCCCTCTCCGAAGAGGTCTTCCCCTGAAAAGAAGACAGAAGGAAGTTAATATCAACATAATATTAATTTTCCTAAAGAAGAGGCGAGCTGCCATACCTGGAGAAAGGGGTCTGCGAACTGACACTGGCAAATAGTCTTCTAGGTCCTCCTCAAATTCAAACCGAGGTTCATCGGCTCGAATCTCGCTAGGTGCGCTCGCAGGCGTGGCAGGAGTCCCTCTCGATGCCGATCCGGCTAAAGGTACACGGAACTTTATTAGACTCAGCCCCGAAGGCGACCTCGTTCCACTACCTGAAGCAGTAGCAGCGACGGCAGCATCCAGCTGAGATCCTCCGGCACCACCAGCCGGAATTGTAGAAGGTCCCTCTCTAGAAGGCGAGGAACCTCCAATCAAAGGATCATCCCCAACACGGGGAGATGCAAGCTCACGTCCAGGAAACTCAATACCAGGAATTCGGAGAGGACGGTTTACCATCTTCTTCTTCCTCTTACGAGGGGAAGCCTCCTTGGGAGTAGGAGCCCTCCGCTTCCCAGAAACTACCAAAGCCCCTGCAGGCGGAGGTACTTCACCTCTAGGTACTGACACCAGAGGCTCATCCGGAGTGACGGATTCTTCACCCTCGTCAGAAGAAACCAAGGGGACTTCGACTCTTCCCCCAGGCTTGAAAGAGGACACCCTAAAACTTCCATGCATATCAAAATCGCGATAGAAGGTGTTCGTTGCCACATAGAACTGGGCATACGAATGCAGGATACGCAGCTCCGTGGAGGATGTAACGACCGGCACAATGAAAATTGCCCCAGTGCAGCCCATGATAAAATATTGCCATCCCCTCGCTCCATCAATGAGTCCACCTCTGGACCTGAAACTGGTGACGGCGTTGCCCACATGCAACTGATCATACCCGAACTGCCTGGCAAATCGACTGGGCAAGTAGGGTTCCAAGAAGCAATGATCTTTACTTTTGTACAGCAGATGGGATGGTCTGATACAGACCAACCAATTAAAAGCTTCGGAAGAAAGAATGGTCCTCTCTCTACCCGAGTCCTCGAGCCTAATCCCCGATTGATTGCGGTGTACGGGAGGGACCGTGCAAAAGAGCTTTCAACTGTGACTGAAGCCCAGCGACTGCCGACAGTCTATAACTGTGTTCACATTCCAGGAAGACTTCTGGTAGTTCAGCAAGAAACTACCCCCCGAACTACTGCCAGAACCGGGAGACATCACCCGGGGGTTGTGGAGAATTAACCATCCCATCAAGTACAGGTATGGTAATTCTACCCTGGGGAAGCTTTCACGCCGAATTTCATCGACGAGCAGCCCGTCAGTCATGGCCCTCAGGCCAGCTTGTATACGGCACACCATGGCAGGGAGCAAGCCCAGTCTTGCCCCAAACACCAGACGCACTGCAGGCCATAGCGTGTTACGGTGAATACGGTCCGCAGATGCGATGCCAGGTACCACTACTCAGCGCAGCCATATGGAGAGGAAGCCAGCCAGTTGAGCTTCCCTGGACAGAGGCTTGCGGCAGCGTCTCAAATAACTATAGGCCTTAGTGCCTTCAGGATACTTTCCCGTCCCTTGGTCCAGGAGCCGGTCCGGAGCACCAGCATCCACCATGAGATCGTCAACTACCTGAGCATTAAGCACGCTCAAGGGATTCACAGGCAGATCCTTGCCCTCCAGTACCTTCTTCGATTTAGCGTCCTGGGCCGGTGAAAGAAGAGATAGGACGTCCACTTACTAGTGTGAGCCAAATCGGAAGGCTCATCATAAAAAGCAGTGCAAGCGAGGTAGTGGCACATCAACTCCTGATACACTTCCACTACCCGAGGGCCTGAATCCTCCAACTCCCGGTTCGTAGGAACATACTCTTCATATGGAATATCCTCCATCGGCAGTCTTGAGATCTCTGCCATCTCATGCAGGGCCAATCCTAACTCCCCCAGTGGAGTGGCAAAAGTCCCGGTAAGTGAAATGTATCGCTCCATTAGTGCCAGAAACAGGTTAGGGTTAGGAGGTAACCCAACACTGGTGGCACTCACAGCAGCAAACAGACCAATACTCTCCAACTCGGTCTGGAAATTCTTCAGGGCCCAATCAACTAGGCGAGCCCATCGGAGATTTGTGGGGGTGATCCACCCGCCGCACCGAGGGTTCACCTTAGGGTATACTCCCCCGAACCCATAAAATCATTACAAAAAGTCGCCAATTGGACCGGCTGGATCACCAAACTATCTTCACTCGAGACACTGCCCGGGTACAGCCCCCTGAACAACGTCACAGAGCCGGAAGGGCGGCTGACAAATAGGCCAGATCCTTTCTGATAGAAGATCTTCCCCGGCTTGCCGTGAAGATCGGGGGTCAGCGTCCACGACATCCTCCTAGGATGCGTAGCATGGAAGAAGGCCGAGATGGGATAGTCTCTCGGCATAGTGGGCAGGTACAAGACCAAACCCTCGGCAGGGAAAATCCAGAGTTCTCTCTTGGGCCTCGTTTGGGACTGCTTGTCAATCATGTCCCCAAAGAGGAAAGCCGGCTTCAGATATTGTTCCCCGTCCACGTACGTTAGGGGCTCCCCGTTGATCAAATTCAGCAGCGTCCGCTCGCCCTGGGCCGATATCAGAAATTCTCTTCCTTCGGGATACTGGGGCCCGAAGATGGGAAATGTCACGTGCGACAGATCCTCCAGATAGTTGGAGTGCAGTATCCCTGCGGTAGAGCCCATCACTTCAGCAAGCGGAGACTCATGCAAGTTAACTACAAAAGTGCAAGAGAAACACGTCAGTTCCTATAACTAGACATTGCAGGACTTGCAGCATCCGCCAAAAATCAACAGTCTGTGCTCTACGCCAAGACTGTGAAACTTGAGCTTTTACGCTGGAATTCATTTCCTAGACGCAAAAGAATCAAGACTGGCAGTATACGGTCCGTGCTCTATGCTAGACTGATTAAATTGAGTTGTTACGCCAGAATTTTCATCCACAAGCATAAAACTCAAATTTTAATAGTATACACCAAGTTTTCGGCAGTCAAAACTGTTACGCTCGACGGCGAAAATATGGAGTTTTTATGATGACACATTAGAAATATGGGCATAAAAGGTGAAACGTCTCCGTGCATCATCTTCCTCAAAGAGGCTATCAGCACAGGAGACGACCTAGCGCGGTCACGTTCAACGTATGCGAAGGATTTTTCAGTCGTTCTCATTCATCCCAAAAGCTCTACCTTTCAGGCCGGGTGCACTGCTCGTCGGCGGGATGCTCCGCTCAGAATGAGGTTCGCCCTGTCCAACCAGAGGCGCTCTCGCTTGAGCCGAAGAACGAAAAAAAGAATCAACCTTCTTTCCCTCAGAGAAGGAGGATTATTTCGAAGCCATTACTGGAAACTTTGAAGACTCGAAGAAGAACTCGAACAGTCAGAGGCTTTCTTTCGCAGAAGACGGATGGAAAGTTTTCCCTCAGAAAACTTGGGATATATATAGAGTTCGGATGGACTCCTCGGACCCCAAACCAAATCTCCTAATTAATATTCGGTTATGATTGGGTCCTACGTCAGCCTATTATTCAGAGAAGGTGGACAGTCAGCGAATTTGAAAAGTTTTCCGCGCAAAGCAGGTCTGTGGTTCCTACGCTAAGGAGCTTTCTACGCTCGACAGCAACAGATCTACTGTTTTACGCTCGCAAGCTATAAGTCTATGGTTTTACGCCCGGATGCCTTTGTGCTCGGTAGCTTTTATGCTCGAGAGACTACAAACCTACGACTTCACGCTCAGCAGATACCAAATCGATGATCTCACGCTCGGTGGCGCTTAGTTTACGCTCAGAAGCAACAGATCCACGACTTCACGCTCAAAAAAAATTTCTTTTCAGAAGCTACAAATCTACAGTTCTACGCTAAGGAGCTTTCTATGCTCGACAGCTACGAATCTACGGCTTTACGTTCGACGGCTACAAGTCGGGTTTTACGCCCAGATGCCTTTGTGCTCGGTAGCTTTTATGCTCGAGAGGCTACAAACCTACGACTTCACGCTCAGGAACTACAAGTCTATGATTTCACGCTCGGTGGTGTTATGTTTACGCTCAGAGGCTACAGACTAATGATTTTATGCTCCACGACTTCCCACACATCTGAAAGATACGTCGGCCAGAGCACGCGTATATCTGAACGGTTCTCAAAGCGGTCAATTATAGGAGTTCACACAGAAGATACTCCTTCTTGGCCTCAAGATATCCCAAGTACCCGAAGCATACAGAGTTCAACATTGAAAAATTACTCTTCTTCATGGGTCGATTCAAAGTTCATCCAGACTCCAGTCTGAATATTTCATCTACCAAGATGGTAAATCAGTTTGACAGCCATTTCTCGCCCTGCTTAAAAGAATTTTTCGAGAAATCATTCTTGAAGATGATGTCTGAACAAAGAAATGTTGTTCATCAGAAGCAACAGTTCATAATTCTACGCGGTTCCTCACTCATAAACAGCAGGACAGTTTGAACACTCAAATGCTAAAGCGGCTTTCTACGCATCTCTAGTTATACGTAAAAGACAGGACAGGACCTAGCACTCTTTCTAAACAGAGTCGGCGTAAAGAATCAGACATGTCGAAGCTACACATATTCAGACTTCACAGCAATAAAGTATGGCAAGATGATCATATGCACGAAAAAAAGACGATTTTATTAAAAGAAAAATCATGATTACATATGAGAGAAATCCAATCCACAAGGGTTTTTCTTCATTTCTATGATTACATATGAGGGAAATGTCGTCTACCAAAGACTTCCCCATCGTCGGCTGAAGATCGCGCCCGAAATCTGTTCTGACAGGTTCTTGCATGGACGCCAATTCTTCATCTCTCCTCCAGCAGTTGGTCGGTTTCCACAACCGACCAGAATGATGAATGGAGGGAGAGTACGAACTGGGCCTGCATAAATTATGCAGATTGAGTTGAGGTATTTCACCCAACTCAATACCCGAGGTCAGAGCTAGTTACTGCTCTCATCCCCGGAGGTAACGGGAGAAGACGCCACTTGCAAGCAGCGTGATGAAATATGATTCTTTCTCTCTCCCGAAGAACCACCATACAAAGTTGCTGATTATCCCGAACAAAGGAGGCTATGATATCCTTCCATGATCCATCATTGCAGAGGATATTTGCTTGAAGATGCCGTCTTTTTCGGCCCCTTACATGCTGGAAGAACATGGTCTTCTTCTTCCTCAGATCGACCCGACGGACTCCGGCGATCATCCTTGTGTGGCGAAAGGAATACGGGAAGAACAGGTTAACTCCTCAACCTTTTATAGGCGAGAGAGGTCACATCGGTCCCCAATAAATCTGCCATAAAGTCAGCATCGACCGTTTCAAAGCTCCATTCAGAAACGTTTTGAGTTACGAGGAGCGGTTTATGTTTCATTCAAAGCATTTCAAATTACGAGAAATTTAAAACCTTTGAAGGGGGTCTTGTAGAAGCATAAAAAATATGTTGGAAAACTCTACGCAGCATATTGATGCAGAGCAGCGTAAACAGAGGCATTCAGTGCCACCAAGCGTACAACAGTGCTTCTCCGCTAGACACAGCGTAAAATATAAAGGACCATCCGCGTAAGGCAGTATGTCCAAGCCGCTTCAGCGTAAACAGGGTGCTTCATCGCCTTTATGCGCAGCATTGAAGTGTACGAGGGAAGCTTCGTGTTCTCCAAAGTAAACCTGGCAAAGCCTGCGATGAACCTGTCAGATCCTGCAATGAACCTGACGTCTGGACTTCTGACAAAGGGATACCGCTCGACTACCTAGGCGACGGCTATAATGATGGCGTGATACTGCAATCCAGACTGTCATTTACCGCCATTTCCTTTGCGTAAAACTGCTTTTACGTATACAGAGGGATGCGCTGCCTAGTTTTACACAGGCAGATAAGAGCTCCTTACGCTCCGCGGAAGATAAACTGCCTGCCACGTCAAAAGCTGCATGTCCCTGCATTTTATGCACAGAACGGTGACAGGCTCTCAAGGCACGTCTCTGCAATTAATGCGCCGAATGCCAACAGATACCCAAGGCACGTCTCTGCGTTCGATGCACAGAAGGGTAACAGACCGTCGAAAATATGCCTCTGTATTTAATGCGCAGGATGAGGGCAGATCTCTGCATTTAATGCAAGAGATTTGATTATATCTCCAAAGCCGTAATTTCGGCTAAGACGTCCACATCACCTCGACTTCTACGCCTGCTCGGCCTCTATGACCACTCTAGCACGTTACGCAGCGGCTTCTACGCCCATTCAGCTTCTGTGCCTGCTCGGCCTCTATGACCATTCTGGCACGTTATGCAGCGGCTTCTACGCCCATTCATCTTTTGTGCCTGCTCGGCCTCTATGACCACTTTGGCACGTTACGCAGCGGCTTCTACGCCCATTTAGCTTATGTGACTGCTCGGCCTCTACGACCACTCGGCTTCTACGCCTGTTCGGCTTCCATGCCCACTCGACTTCTACGCCTGTTCGGCTTCTATGCCAATTTGATAACTATTTAGCTTTTATGCCATGGTGACAGACATTTGGCTTCTGCGCCAACCTCTTCTACACAAGGGATACCTACCTACGTGGCTTCTACGCCATGATCTCCGTAGCAATTATACGCATTTTTCCCTTAGTTGGACCCGCGTCACACGCTCATTCAAAAGATCATCTATACGCCGGCATTGGTTATTTTAACCGTTGTGTAAAAGGGTGCTGTACTTTCCACTACTCGGTTTTTACACCGATTGTGTGGTCACTGTCACTAAAACTCTATAAATAGAGACCTCTATCAACAGAGGAAAAGGTCGACAAAAATTGAGTAAAAAGGTCGGTCGAAAAACTTCGAAATTGAAGATCGAACAAGGTCGAAAATTGGTCAAGGAAACCAATATCCGATCCAGGGTCGAGAAATCAGAGATTGAAGAGAGGTCGCAGAATCCTTGAGAGAGAAGAATCCAGAGCTAAGGCAAAGAGTGGGGATCAACGACTTTGGCATCGTACATCCATCCTCTTTTGCAACCTTCGGAGCTGTTCTCCGTCTTCCACGGCACTTCTTCGCCATCGTGTGTAAGTCCCCTAATTTTTCAAAAATTTTAAATACATTTTCTCACAGTTTTTCTGTAAATTATGGAACTTAAAACTAAGGTATTTTGTGATTAAAGGATTTTTAGATGATGTTAATTGATATTAAAATATTATAAAAATAATATTTTATGGTGTAAAATGGAAAACTGGACTTAGGGTAATTTTTTGGAATTTATTGGGCCCCGGACCTAATTTGTAACACCTAAAAACTATTTAATTAATTATTTATCTATTTTTATTTATTTAATTAGTTATATAAACCCTGACCCAAATTGGCCCAGCCCAACCGAGCCCACCCACTAACTATCGGGTCGGGTCGGGTCGGCCAGACCCAGACCAAGCCGCCCGACCCGCACGACCCTTTCCTTTCCCCCACGTTCGGCTGGCCCGCGTCCCCTGCGCGATTTCCGGCGGCGGCTCCGGCCACGTCGCCTGGCCGCCCGCGTCTGACTCGCCCCACGTCACCCCTCCCCTCCGCCTCTCCCGGCCAGCCCCCTCCTCGGCTCCCCTATATAAACCCTCACTCCGGTCCTTCTCCTTCATCTCCCCTCCCCTAAACCCTAACTCCGGTCGACCGTTCCCCCGAGCTCCGGCCCTGCCCCAGCGCCCTCCGCGCAGCCGACCCTCGCCGCCGACCTCCTGCCCTCCTCCCCAGGAGCCCAGCCGGCCCCTTCCCTCCCGGTCGAAGCCGCCCCAGCGCCCTCTCCCTCTTCCTCCTTCTCCGCTCCTCCGGCCCCCGACGCCGCCCTCCAGCCATTCGAGAACCACCCGCAGCACCGCCCCTCCTCCAGCGAGCCGTCCCGGCCAGTCTCCAGCACCCTAGGGCCGCCGTGGATGCGGACACGACACAGAGATTCTGTGCCCTAATCAGGACACATCCAGGACACAGACTCGACACTCGGACACGCGGGGATCGGGTTTTTTAGCCCTGTTCAGGTACTCATAACTTTCTGCTCGTAACCCCATTTTCAATTCCGTAAGTTGCAACGCGTAGCCTGCATGACCCCCTTGGTGCCCGTGTAAACCGCTCGGTGCATCGCGTCCTGTGGTGATCGCGAACCGCGATCCAAAAACAGGAAAAACAACGCCCTGTTTCACCCCGGAACCGAGTATGCCCCGCCAAACGGGATAACTTGGTCACCTGCGGTCTTTACAGATACGTGCGCATCGTTGATACGGACGTGTGGAATTTCACGGAAGTCAATTCGGGTGTGCGTGCACACTGGAATCAACGCGTATCCGCGGACACCGTCCCGTATCCGCCCTTTTCGGAATACGTCATAACTTTGTGTACACACGTCGGATCGAAACGAAACTTATGCCATCAGACTCGTAGCAATACGTTGGTCCTGTGACCCAAGTTTGGTTCGATTCCGAGAACGTTGACGAAATCACGTGTCGTGGGCCCCACAGGCCCCACTCGACGGGCGATTTTGTGACCGGCTCATCGGAATCCAATTCTGGAAGTTTCGTTGAGTTCGTATCAGCGTTCCTGACTTGTTGACACTAAGTTGGACGAATTTGGAGACCTTTGACCTGACACGTTTTCTGGTGCAAAGCGGGCCCACATGTGGACCCCGTTTTGACCCGAAATGATCTTTTTGCTCCTGTGTCCAAATTGGACTCAAGGACAGGCGTTTCTAGCTAATTGATATCTTCTGAACATGATTGTAATATTTATTTTAGCATCCGGAGACATTTCTGGAAATTTCCTGAGTAACAGAACAATAGTTGGGATTCAAACATCAGGCAAGTGTACCTTGCCAACTTGCAATCTTTATTTTCATATTACTTGTATTAAATATAACTGTTGTACATGCTCAACCTAGAAAATGTGTGACGTACTTAGTGTCCGATCATAGTCGGGTGCCAACCCCGTACGCGGTATTGGGTACGTCATCTAGAGATGGACATGCGGTACCCTTTACTCTCTTGTACTTGTCCTATCAAGTACATCAGGACCCAGGACACTTGACACGACTCATGCAGACAGAATCTTCCTGAGATATTCATGGTGATTCTGTGTAGGATACAGGATTGACATAGACATTATATTCTTAGATATTCTATGACTTGTTGCATTAGCTATGATCCCGCTGACATGGACATGAGACGTTATGGTCATGATATGCGTGGTTACATTGGGTGGGGAGAGACACACAGGCTACAGGCTGATCCATATATATATCCACTACTATTGTGAGGTTGTAGACTCTCCAGCAGAGCTAGACCCTTTACCTGTTATTACTGCTACCGGCTTCCCGACACAGAGCTTGTAGCGGTCTCAGCCTGAGTACTAGTGATGCTCTCACTTGCATTTCACATAGATGGTTATATAGCTTACCCTATTTATTTATTTCTCTGCTGCACTGTATTTATTTTGGCTTGTATTTTCTGTACCTTGTTATGTCCCCTGAGGACCTGGATCCGGATTATGTTCCCAGGTTTAGCTGAGGAGCAGTATCCCGAGGTCTACGGGACAGGAGCTGAAGCTGTAGCCGGACTTGATACTGGAGTAGAACCGAACCCTGAGGACGAGGTGATTGCCGAAGACTTTTCCTGAGTACCTGATTCCGTACTCAGTATTTACTTTATGTTTGACTCTTTTGTTCCTGGCCTATTGAGCCAGTGTATTCAGACTTATGTCGGATTATTTCTCCGACCTACTTGTTGAGACTTGTTGCTACTTATTTCCATTTCATTATGCAGTTGATTATATTTATCTTTTATGGATGAGATTAGTTGTGGCTTGTTGTAGTAGACCTTATTTTACAGCTTAAGTGTACCCTGATGGTTCCATTAAATTAGGTTGTCCATCGGTGCGTGCTGCTGGCCATTGCCACGTGTCCAGTCCCTCGATATTTTGGGACTGGGGCGTGACATCGTGTGGTCCAAGGGCTAAAGTGATCGGCTACAGATCAGACACCCATAGCAACATTTACCCAAATTAAATAAATTATACTCCCACATCCTCGTGTAGGATTGATATTGTACAAGCTTGTTTGTAAACAAAAAGAAGGAAAAAGGGTTTTCTTTCGTAATAAAGGACCCATCCGCTTTCTTCCACGTTTATCGATTATATAGTTTTTTTTCTATCTGAAACAGACACATATACACTTATACACATATACTTATATATATATATATATATATATATATATATATATATATATATATATAGATACACTTACACAATTACATATATACACTCATACATATAAATATACACACACACATACATACATACATATATATATATATATATATATATATATATATATATATATATATATATATATATAAACTCATTTACATATATATAAACACACTTATATATAGAGAGAGACACACACATATATATATATATAGACACACACAAACACAACAACCACACACCCAACACCCCACCAACATGCGCATAACCACCCCAACACACACAAATATATATATATATATATATATATATATATATATATATATATATATATATATATACATATATATATATATATATAATACAACCCGAGAACTCTAGCACACACTTTTCGAAGCTAACCCAACGTGCGCACAAGCCCGAAACCAAGAAACTAAGTCGAAATGGCCATTCGGTCATTTCGACGAACATGTGGTGTGCGGTTCGCAAAATCTCGTAAAACGCATACCAAACCTACTCGGAATCGACCCAAATTTATCCACGGGTTCTAATCGATGTCTAAATCCTAGAAAAAATACTAACTCATCGATTCTAGATCGTGGCAAAAACGCGCACGCACATAGAACCTACGACAACGAAAACCCCCAAAATATCCGAAATGCCCATTTCTCTGCGACACGACTTCATGTGTCCGAACGGAGATACGTACTATCCTCCAAGACACCCAAGCACGTCTACCTAGGTCCGTCTGACCTAGGACATCATCCAAAATTGGGCCAATCTCGGATTTTACCCAAAATTGACACAAAACCTAATGTCAAAGTCTCCAAACACAACCAAACAAGTTCTAACTTTCTCCCACGGATAGCCTTAAGGTCTAAGAAGGTTCTAAACTACTAATTACATTATATAATAGTAACCACTAAGAGAAAAGTTAGGGTTTACCTCTCGGGAGTTGGAATCCCAAGACCAAAGTCTCCAAAACCCTTGAAATCATCACCCTCAAGCCTCCAAATCAAGCCTCCACACTAAGTCTAGGCTCTAAATACCTAGGTTAGGGGAAAAATATAGGGTTAGGGTTAACATCCATGAAGAATAGAAGAAGAAAGAGAAAAAATGACTTACTTGAGACTTGTTGGAAGAAGGAAGAAGAGGAAAATGAGTGGAGAAGAAGAAGAAAATGAGTGGAGAAGAAGTGAAGAAATGAAGGGGAAGGGGGGGTTCGATTCTGGTCTGGGAAAGGGGGGGCGGCCATAGCATGTAGGAATAGGTTACATGGATGAAAATGAATAAAAACCCTCTCCTTTAGTCATGCAACTTGGATTTTGGGTTTGGGGTTCCAAATGCACTCAAATTACTCCTAATCACTCCAACTAACTTATTAAAAATATAATAAATATTCTAAACCCAAAAATAGGCCTTACAAGGGTGTTGGTTGGGTCGGACATGGGTCCACTAGGGTCTGACATGGGTCCAGACTAGCCAAAACCCTAAAACAATCAATAAAAAATAATACAACCATCAATTAAATATAAATATAAATATTTATAAACAATACACAATTTACTAAATAAAAATAAAAAAATAATCCTATTTTCTAGAATTGTGTAGTGACAAGCCTACCCTCCCTAAAATAATTTCGTCCTCAAAATTAAAAGACGAAACTATGACAGGAATACAAGAAAAGAAAAGAACCATACCTCAGGGCTCGAAAAGATAAGGGTATCGCTCGCGCATTTCATCCTCCCTCTTCCAGGTTGACTCACCTGGAGAGTGATGCCTCAACGCGACGCAAACCAAGAGAATAGTCTGGTTCCTCAATACCTTCTCCCGCCGATCCAGAATTTCCACCGACTGCTCTGGATAGCTAAGAGTAGGGCCCACCACGATCTTTGAGTGATCCAATACGTGACTGGGACCCGCCACGTACTGTCTCAACTATGACACGTGGAACACATTATGAACTTTCTCTAGCGTAGGCGGCAATCTAGCCTATACGCCACAGTGCCGACCCTCTCAAGGATGCTGAAGGGTCCGATAAAACGTGGGCTAAGCTTCCCGCCTCCACCGAAGCGAATAGTGCCCCGCGTCGGAGAAATCCTCAGGAACACCAGATCTCCAACCTAGCACAAACAAGGTCTCAGCACTTAATCTAAAACAAGCAATCACAAGCAAACACAAGAACAAAATCTAGATTCTAAGCTATACCTCGAACTCCAAAGGTCTCCGGTGGCTATCGGCCCAATGTCGCTGCATGTCCTGCGCCACCCGAAGTCTATCTCTAATGAGCTTGACCTTCTCTACCGCATCAACTACTATCTTCGGGCCAAGCAAAGCTCTCTCGCCTATATTATCCTATGATAACGGAGTGCGACACCTCTGTCCATACAATGTCTTGAATGATGATATCTCGATACTGGCTTGGTAGCTGTTGTTGTAAGCAAACTCTACCAAGTGCAAGTAATCCTCCCAAGAGCCTCTGAAATCCAGAACACAAGTGCGAAGCATGTCCTCAAGTGTCTGGATGGTCCTCTCTGACTGATCATCTGTCTGTGGGTGATATGCAGTACTAAACTTGACCTGGGTGCCCAAGCTAGCCTGCAGACTCCTCCAGAAATACGAAGTAAAGCGACTATCCCGGTCTGATACTATGCTCACAGAAACTCCATACAGTCTGACTAACTGGCGCACATACATCTCTGCTAGTCTCTCCGTAGATATACCCACTTTGAATGGTAGAAAGTGGACCGATTTGGTCAACTTGTCTACGATGACCCAAATCGCATTCTTCCCTCCTAGAGAACGGGGAAGTCCATAAACAAAATCCATGGTCACATGCTCCTATTTCCACTCCGGAATGGGTAACGGCTGGAGCAAACCTCCTGGCCTCTGCCTCTCCGCCTTCACCTACTGGCACACTAAGCATCGGGATATGAAGCGCGCTACCTCCCGCTTCATCCCGTACCACCATACATGCTCTCTCAGATCTTTATACATCTTGTTAGCACCTGGATGCATAGAGTACTAGGATCAATGAGCCTCCTGAAGAACCTCCTCGCGCAACGACCCACTCGGCACACACAACCTGGTACCGAACCGGCATCACCATGAACTCATATTGTCCATACCTGGTCCGAAAAGCTGTATTCGGAATATCCTTCCTTCTGACCTTCACTTGGTGGTAGCCTATCCTCAGATCAATCCTGAAAAATACCCTCGCTCCGCTCAACTGGTCAAAGAGATCATCAATACGCGGCAGCGAATACTTGTTCTTGATTGTGAGGTTGTTCAGAGCCCTATAGTCGATACACATCCGTATCGACCCATCCTTCTTCGGCACAAAAAGTACCGAAGCACCCCACGGAGAAGAACTAGATCTGATAAATTTCTTGTCCTAAAGCTCATCCACCTGCTTCTTTAACTCTATTAGCTCACTGTTGCTGACTCTATAGATGTGCTGGGATATCAGCTCTGTGCCTGGCACCAAGTATATAGAGAACTCCACATCTCTGTCCGGAGGTAACCCTGGCAACTCCTCCGGAAAGACATCCATGAACTCCGCTATCAGTGGATGTGGCAACCTCGGCTCTACCACCAGGGCTCCGCAGAAGACTCCCTCGCTCTGCTCCGCTGCTCCTCTGGAAAACTCAAACTCTGGATCACCCGGCGGACTAAACAATACTCTGCCTCCACGATAATCTATACTAGCATAATGCATACTCAACCAATCCATCCTGAGTACAATGTCGTAGCTCGAAAGTGGCATTACGAGTAGGCACACACTCAACTCCCGGCCTCCCAAGGTAACTCTTCGATCGCTGCAGACATCACTGACTAGGATAATGCCACCCTCGGTCATGATCTTGTAGAGTCTAGATAAAGGTTCAACAACAAGATAGTGTCTAACAGCAAAAGATACAGACACAAAACTATGGAAAGCACCAGAATCAAATAAAGCAAGTGCTGGAATGGAATCAAGAAGAACACAGATCAAAAGAAGTCAATACGATGCAAGATACGATATCATCAAAGAAGGACAGTAATATTGCAAAAGAAAATAATTTTAAAAAAATTAAAGATAGCAAAAGAAATCAGGAAGGGTCATAGTTGTGATTGAGCACACTCTCTCTCAGCCTATATCCTATATCATATATCCTATTACAGGTAAACCTAGAAACTAGACCTGTGTACTAGACCATGCATGGGCCGCCACCAAAAATGTGTCACGACCCGCACCCGAAAAATCAGGCATGAGTCGTGGGTACGTCCAGCCTACGCCGCAGAATCGATGGTAGAACGCTGTAAAGGTTCATTCTAGGTCATAATATCTATATCTCATAAAACCTGTTAATATAACCTCTCCAAAAGGAGGGCAACCACGCAGTATATATATGCCTCAATCATAATAACTAGGGAAAGAGTAAAAGCACGATAAGATATCACAAAGAAACAAGAACCAAAGAGCAAGTACAATATCCAAATATACAGTCCAAGTCTAAAGTCTACAACATCTCACAATAACAAAATAATAAATACAGTCATCCAGAATAGTAAATGGGAACAACCCAGGAAAACCCACCTAGCTAACTAGGGTGCTAATGGCGTCTCCTCGACGGACTCCTCCTCAGTCTCCGGGTCACAACACTCCTCGACGCCCGGCCCGTAGAATGTCGGGCAAAAATTCTCAGGATCCTCTGGAAAAAATATGCCCAGTCAGGACTGGAGCGAAGTACATAACTCTGAAAGCAACTCCAAATACATGGTAAGGTGTATATGACTAGCAATAGAAAAGTATACAAGATGCACAGAAAAATAAATACATGGTGGAGCAGATAAAGTAGATACAATATAAAACTGGAGAACAATACAAGTAGTAGAGAAGTAACTGCATGTGAGAAAACAGGAATACTAGCTAAGTGCCTTGAGCACAAGTTCGTTATATGATCGGCTTAGGTTGCACATGAATAATCTACGATAACTCCGTTATGCGTGAGTTGCATTTTCGACATACACATGAATACTATTTGGCTTTGATCACATAACCAACTCCTACTCCCCTCCCTTACTAATACTCTTGGATCCAACCACGACACGCTACGTATATGATAAATAACTTGTGCACATGAAGGTGAGAGCACACGAAGCACATGATAGCACATGAGAATCAATACCCGAAGCACATGATGAAATACACGTGATAGAGTACCCGCTGAACACGGTAAGGGAAATAACATCTCATGACGGGATCCACTAGTACCAGTTCGTGTAACAATGTGTCAGAATCAAGTATTACAGTTCTAGAACAGGTGATATAAACGCTATCATGAAATGGAAACAATCAGAGGTAGGTACTCGCCTGACGTCCTGAGC